>CM037792.1:7424209-7474209 GCA_021229015.1 Solen grandis | reverse complement strand
TGTGTGTATACCATCCGGCTGTACCTCTCTTTTACAGTAAAAGTAAGTGAAAGCTTGTTTTGGTTGTAAATATGTAAACACGCAATTGTTTGAAGTTCTTATGCCTCTGTTAACCCTGGGTTTTGGGTTTGAAGCAGAGCTGTAAATGTTTCTGATGGATCTATAAATTGGTTGTTCACTCCTTTCAAACTATATTTTATGGCCTACTACTTCGTTAACTGCTACGAACGATTTCGAAGAAAGTCCCACAATCTTAGTTCCTCGGAATTCTAATTTCATTAATCCCGGTGTTCGCTTGTCGTGTTTGTTGTGTTTGTCGCAACATTCGCGAGGGAACCATACCGTATGGAAATTATCCCCTTCAAAATCATCATTACAATTTCCTAATATGTTTTTATCGTAAGTTGGTAGCAATTCTGGTTTTATACAATCGCGCAGGTTATGTACAGCTTACCCGAAGTAGCAAAAATCGGTATCCATTTCGGCCATTTCGAATTTTTCTCTACCTACAAACCTCAACAAAAAGTCAAATAAAAATGACAACATATGCAATTTAGCGTATTGTAATATCATAAATCCTAGATATGTAGGAGAAGTAATAGATATATTAGCATTAGCGGATTCAATCTCGTATATATCTTCTCCAAGCTCATTTAACTGTCTAAACCGAGGATCGTAAACCCGCCAACCCGCCAATATACTTTATCTTTTGAAATTTTTCTTGATTTATGATAGTACCACCAAATGCAGAATTACCGATCAATTTCGATAAAGCACTTTTCAGTTCTTGAGATTCGTCAACGTCACCTCGACGACGATCCGATGTCACAGTATCCACGAAATGTTTGAAACAAGATGCTTGGGAAAACTCTACAACTTGATATATCTGTACCATCTCAGAAGCGGAGAAGCTAATAACATACATTCAGCTTTCATACCACCAGCTAGTTAAGTGCGAGGTTTTGTTGACAAACCGTGATTCTGAACATGCTTCTGCATATGTCCGCCAATATTTTCAAATCCTATTTCTGTTGTGTAAAATAAAGTACTCATTTCTGCAAAGTACTCGGCGGGATCTAGTTCGGTTTCAGGTTTGAACTGCGTCTGATTCCACCTATCTGGTACCTGAATATCAACTTCAATGAACCCGAACAATGTTTTGTTCATGATGCCGTCGATTATGTCCGATTCAGTCAATTACGGAGATTTTGTCTATAAAACGGAGGATACCTTTGATCAATAAAATGTCTCATCTCGGGGTTTTCTTCCAATTGTTTCCTAAATTCGCATTCCCATATTAACACGATATTGTAATCGCGGCTTCGCAGAAATGCTAGTCTGTCTTTGGTTCGTTTTTGTCGGTCTCTCTGTTGTTTATCGTCTAGTTTGCAAATGTGCCCATGGAAATAGCACCCTAAAAACTCGTAAACGGTATTTGTGTTAGCGTCATAACCATCAGCGAGATACGCCCAGAATTCATTTTGTGACTAATGTGAAGATCTTGCGAATGATTCAACCATTCCATCCAATCAAACATGGACGTGAATCTGTTGGATGTTTTCTCAGGTTTGAATTCATTTTCCTTCCTACGTCTTATGTAATTCCCGCATGGCATAGGTTGACTAAGCGTGTGGACATATAAACTATTAGCATCATAACCGTGTAAC
Source organism: Solen grandis (assembly GCA_021229015.1). Lineage (NCBI taxonomy): Eukaryota > Metazoa > Mollusca > Bivalvia > Adapedonta > Solenidae > Solen > Solen grandis. The sequence continues at coordinate 7,472,542 of CM037792.1, read as the reverse complement.
GATTTGCAAGGGAATATCTCGTTATCTCTTCTGTTGGTTTTATCAGCTTCGTGGTAACGGGTGAAAATGATAGAGGGGCCACCGACGATATTTGATTTGATTGTATGATACAAATCCTCGTCGGATTTGTTTATTAAAGCAAAAGCCGCTCCAGATTCGAACCCTGCTCTATATAACATTTTTCTGGCTGCACCCGGTACAGAAATACAGTCTTTAAAAACATCGACACCTCTGTCTACGAAGTAGTTAAATTTCTCAACTCCTTCAACCATTGGTAAAACGTCTAGATTATTATAATATTCAAGGAAGTCGCGAAAGGTAGACATTTCATTATGTTCCCATACCTCTAAAAGCGCCCTGTAGTTTTCCTCTATTAATGATCTAGGCGGGTTGTCTAGATTAAGAAGCAAAGCGCTTCAAACTCCGTTTTGTTTTCTTTACCAACGAGTCTTTCAAAACGCACCCGTGCGATGTCTTCAAGAACATTGCATTGTTTCAGAGAGGAGTAAAACGCTTCTTTTGGGGGAAGCGATTTTTCATCAAGAACCGAAAAATCAGTGAAATATTCGTAGGGGAAAAAAGACTTTTTCTGTGTAACGCCGAAAGTTGATAGAAATTTTTCTTAAGATGTACCTGGTGGAAGATAACTTACCATATCTAAAAAGCGTAGACTCGGGTTTGAAAGACACAAGTAAGAATTATTCTTTTTAACTACGAATTTCTGTTGATTTGGTTTGTGTAGTTGCAAATGTTTTGCTAATTTAGATTTTAACAAGTTCAAATCGTATTTAGCAGAGTTGAATCCTCAAACAGGAAGTTGGTGGCAGTATGATTCAAACTGATCGCGCACGCGTTTTATTAATTTTGTCATTTTTTTCGGAAGCATCATTCTGCAATCTGCATTCTGCGTCGTCATCGTTGTCGTCATCATCGTCGACAGCTTCATCTTCGTCTACTCGCTTTCGTGGTCGACGTTACTGTCGTCGTTTATCTCGTTTGATGTCAACGGACGAAATCTAAGAATTCCGTTGATTGTATCGTCATCTGCATCGGCACTCGTATTTGTATCACTCGAAATACTGATAATACAGTTGCTGTTACTTTCTATTTCCCAATCATTGTATTCAACCTCAATATCCTCTTTACGTTTAACATTTCTCAAGAAGCGGTGCCAAACATTTTCCTAACTCATCGCGTGCAAAAACTCAGCAGATGGTGGTTCGCAGTCGTTAGTTTCCTCTGCTTCGCTTTCATTATCATGAACGCTGTGTTCAATTTCGCATTCTTCTGTAAAAACAACATTCTGCCGTGGGTCAATAATTTCAGTATCTTCATCTTCGTTTTTGTTACTCCACTTACGTTCTAATTTGTCTAATTCAGTAAATACATCTTCCCACCATCTACTTGCATACGAGTAAGTCGTCTGTGAAACTTCATTCATATAAGATATCATTTCATGAATCAGAGAGTCTAAATTCGGATCTACAATGAATTTAGGACTCGTATACCCGTTCACGTTACTGCACATGCTTACAGAAACGGGTTCGTGCCGTGTGGTCCTACCGAGATGATTGTTGTCAGTTTGTTTAAGCATTGCCTCAAGGTCGAAAGTGAGAAACCAAGGGATAATGTTGCTTCGCCGATTCTACCGTTATTCCTAATTGTTTCAACTTATCAAAAATTGTTTCTGTACAACTGAAATAACCCCCAGGGAAACACAATTTGGTGGCGTTTTCACACCTTCTTTCATGTCGAATTAAGTTACATTTCGAGTTAAATAGCTTCGGACAAAGTCGACATTGAAACTTGGAAGCGTATGATTTGAATTTAGTAATTTAACTCAAATGGTCATTGAATAAATTCAAATTCATCGACGGGATGTTATCATGGGAAATACTTCGCGAGATTTATAAAGTATTGTGACAATTTTCTCTTTGCTCAACTCGAAAACGTTTATGTTTACCTGAAAACACGCCTCTAAATCTATCATTCTACACAATGTAACATCATTCGATTTCAGTTTTTTGTCAGCAGCATATTGCAACCATCGCGAGTGAAGTTCGTCCGCTAGCTGTTCACAATGTACTGTTCTAATTTTGTGAAATGCCAAACAGCGGAAGAAACAAAGATTGTCTGAATAAAATTTGTTAGTATTTGGATTTTTCTGAAATGTAATAATGCTTTTTGATTTCACTATGTGAGGGGGTAGTGGTTGACTTTGACCTAAAGGAAATCTGGTCTTGAAAACAGTGTATAAGACGTTTGTGATCATAACCAGTTTACATTTAGTATTAGGCTTTCGCGTTTGGAAATAATACGCCAGGTCAAGCTCGGCGAGACGCGAAATCAATCGATTTACACCATGTCTGTTGTTAATGAGTTGCGGAAAAAGAAATAAGCCATCTGTGTAATGAGGTGCAAAGTATCTGTATGCGTTATTTTCGACATTCTGCAAAATCATTCCAAAGGATAAATTTATTTTAAACGTGTTCTTGTTCTGACTGAAAATAAATTCAATTTGTTCAATTAATTGTTGGATGTTTGACACATTTGGTACCGGAAAATTATATGTATTTCTCACATCACCTTCTTGCACACGCTCCCTCAAGATCAAGTGTCTGTGTAACTCATACTCTCTCAACAAACTCGCGTTCTCACTCCCATCTTCATTTATCCAAGGTGCAGGAGACTCGGTTTCTGTCCAAGGATTAGGTTGTAAACCATCGATGGTTGATTGTTTGTTTCGTTTTGACGTACTTCGGTTGTCCTCTTCAGCAATACCGTCGGTCGTGCGGCTGGTACCGGGTTTATTATGTTTCTCAATTTTTTTGTGTTCTGTTAACAGCTTGGCAGACTTAAATGTTTCGTTGCACTCACCGCAAGAAAAAGTCGATGGCTTTCTAGAAGGTTCACCGCCGCAACGTTTTTCGTGTCTCAATCTACCACTGTAGGTATAAAATGGTATTTTACATTTTCTGCATAATGTTCTTAAAGTCTTGTTTTGCTCGACGTTACCGCATTTCCTTTCGTGTTTAACATGACTGTCCTTTCGAGTGAATGTTTTCCCACATTTTCCGCATTTCAAATCCTGTGATGTTGGGGAGGAAGTACTGAAAGAAAATAATAATAAGAAGTTTATAGAAGAAGAAGTTTTCATAAGTCAGTAGGCCTTGGCCCCAGGTGACAATATACAGCATACATACAAAATAACATGACGTAACATGGCAACACTTTACAAATATCAACTTTAACAAATTAACAATAGATTTTGTCCTATGCATTATTCATAGTACTAGCAAGCTTTTGTTTGTATATTTATGTAACATCATAATAATATGTAAATATATTGAGATAATATGTATACCGTTTGACGGAGAAGGTGCTAATTCCGTGCACAATTAAATATGAGTAAACGACCAAGTAAAGATATATATATACATACTACATATTAATCAAATTCATATGCATCATAAAACAGCATTTCATTATACATTATACAGTACTAACAACACTTCCTTTCAATTTGAAGTTTGGTACTGTATTCTCTGTCATTGTGTAAAAGTTTTAGAAATTCTTTGCAACAGATTTTATTCTATAGCCGCATACACAAATATATACGCAGTATGCTTATTTACCGAAGTATAGTGAAAAATCTATTGAATAGAATTGTCTTAAACTTTGAATAATGACTGGGAATGAGACAACAAACAATAATGTGAAATACAATATGGTGTTTATAGGCTTCAATTTGAGTTGTCAGCCTTTGAAAATGACATAAAAGAGCAGAAACTCACATTTAGGGGTAGATAACACAAAATTTGAAACTTTCATCCCAATTTTTTCCTTCTTTGTCTATAAAAAAATAATCGCATTGTGCACGTATGCATTTAAATATGACAAATCGCCAACATTGTTTTTCCATCTCACACACAAAGTGCTCAAGGCGAGATATTGTGATTGATGAATGTCTGGCATTCGATGTCCGTTGTCTGTCGTCAACATTTAACTTAAACATCTCCTATAAAACCACTGGGCCAATTTTAAAGAAACTCACAGGAATGTTCGTTTAGTGGAGCCCTTTCATAGTTGTTCAAAGAATTTGATTCCATGCAGAACTCTGGTTGCTATGGCAACAGAAAGAAAAAACAAGCAAATTTTGAAAACTTCCAAAACTACTGGCAAGATTTCAAAATTATTTGGCACTGATGTTCCTTAGGAAACTCTCCACTGAGATTGTTCAAATTATTTTGATCGGTGAAAAAAACATGGCCGCCAGGTGGCGGAACCCATTTTCCTTATATGTATAATTATAGTAAAAATCTTCTCCCCTGAAAGTATTGGCTAGATTTCAAAGTTATTTTGCACAGATGTTCCTTAGGTAACTCTTTACCAAGATTGTTCAAAATTTTTTTATCGGTTAAAAAACATGGTTGCCAGGGGGTGGAGCCCGTTGTCCTTTTATGTATATAGTAAAACCTTCTCCCCTGAAAGTACTGCCTGGATTTCAAAGTTATTTGGCACAAATGTTCCTTAGGTCACTCTCTACCAAAATTGTTCAAATTATTTTGATCAGTAAAAAAACTTCATTAAGTGCACCAATTGTATATTCCAAAACTTCCTCTCTGTGTGGTACTGCAAAGTCACCGTCTTTGAGGAATGTCTCCTCATCCTGCTAATCTATTGTGACTGGGACAGTATCATCAAAAATAAACTGAAACTTAAAAAAAAACACACACACACACAACTGATTTTTTTGTTTGTGCAAAGTATTGAAATTAACTTCTATGTATTGAATGGTTCATAGTTTTGCAGGATCATTCAATTTTAGTAATATACCAAATTTTACATGTAATGGACAAATAATTTTTTTCAAATATTCATTAGGTTTTCGTGGACTGCAACGCAGCCGCGAAAACCTACTGTTCTTCTTGTGTTTCTTTTTCCCTTTTTTTTTTTTCCATTATTATTATTCTTTGCACTTTTTTTGTGGCCGCTGTTGCGGCATGATTAGAAGTGCTACAAATATGAAAATTTCCATGCATACTCACATGTATCTGAAGTTGTGCACCATTAAGTTTGTTTTTTATTTTAGTACTAAGTTTTGCCGCTAGGTGGCGTTTAGCATCAAATCATATAATTGCCGATAACTCTGTCATTTGACATTTTATTTGTATGCAGTTTTTTGCATTCTGTTCTCTGTCAACTGCCCCTTTAAATATGATGAGTGGCAATATCCATATCTTTGAAAATTTTGATCTAGTAGAGGTTGAATGTTTGAATCTTTGAAAAAATCTGGCAAATTAGGGTGTGTCCACGAAAAACATGCCCATTTTTGTTAGAGATTAGATACGCTCATTCTGTTTTTTGAAATTGATTCCGAAGATCTTTGCGCACAAAATATATGGGGTGGCGATTTCAGAAAATGCATAAAATGGCTTTCAATAAGCGGTCAAAGTGCACTAAAATATGGAGGAATTTTTTTTTTGAGAATAGGCATTGTTTTAGTTTTTTGATGATTCTGCCATTATTTTTTAATCAATCTTTATGAAATTTTCACAGATTGTATTGTTTGTTGTTTCAAAGGACTTCGCAGTTTCAAAATTTCAAAAAATGCAAAGGTCAAGGTCATATTGCGATTATTGGTTTTTTCTTTGACCTTAAATATCTCAAAATCTAAAATATTTTATCGAAAGAATATGGGTAAAATCAAAAGCCTCTAAAGAGTACTTTTTGAAGAAATTTAGTTTTTTCAGATCGGGGTTGATTTGGTTGTTTGGTGGCAGTTTGAAGTTTGGTCATACTTTGAACTGATTTCAAAGCCTTTAAAGTTTAAATGTGTGATATATTTTGTCATCATTGGAAAAAAGAATGTCTTACCTCGTCAACAAAAAAAGAATTTTGCAAATCTGTCGAGAATTGATGAATTTATAGAGAATTTAAATACATGACCCAGAATAAAAACTGAGAAAATTTGACAGAATGTGCTTCACTGGATACCTATGTTCTATAATTAGAACTCTGCTCTGCTATCTTTGCTCTTTAAGTTGGGATGTAACAGGTCATGAATGTATGTGTAAAACTAGCCTACTATCTCACTTCCATTGTAGCAGGTAATTTAGTTATGCATCAACCCATCAGAGGTTTTACACACATAGCTACTGTATTGGTTAAAGACTCCCTGCAGTGATGACCAGATATTAACAGGTCTGATCACAGCAGATGGGGGCCTGGCTCAGTGGGACATTACATTCCTTTGGAGATGCCTTTAATTTAAGTTTTGGTCACAGCTGAATTCACCAATGAAGAAAATCACTAAGATATATAAAGCATTTTGCATTTTGTTGTTTTTCTGGTATTTTAACTTGGCTGATCAGGTTTGAAACTGTTGATCATCACGAAAACCGGTGCATTTGCAGTATGCAAATCTAGTTTGAATATGTTATTATTATTATTTGTTTTATAACAGGAAACACTGTGTGATCTTCATTACACTGGCTTATCAAAATACTTGTAATGTATTATCATTTGATACAACTTACAAGAGTACAGCTGACAAGTTCAAATGTGAATCTTAAAATGTTGGGCAAAGGTTGATATCTTATGAAGTGTCCATTAAGTGTTAGTAGATATTTTTTTTTTTTTTTTTTTTTTTTTTTTTTTTATTTGTTGGTACAGATTTTATTAACACATTGGTGAAATTGTAAATTTTCATGTTACAATGTATTACAATTTGAAAAAAATATGTTAACATATTTTTGGTATTTGAAACCAGAATATTACAAAGATCGGTAGTAAAACTAAAGATAAAGGCAAGAGACACATGGCTCAAATTTCACCAGCCATAGTTAGTGATAAGTTACACTAAATAAGTACTTATGAGTAACTCTTTGATTCTCCAATGAAAATGTCCTTTAATTTTGTCTTACCAAAAAGTGTTAAATATGAAGGTATTGGTTAATGTGAAAATAATCATGTATTTGTATATATCTTGTAAAATATGAATGTTGGAATTAAAGTAATACTTAGTGCTAAGTACAGAATTTAAACCAGGTCAGATTCAAATGATAACAAACCTGACATGTTGTTTGACGAGTCATTGCTAGCTACACCCTTGAAACCTCCACTGCTGTGTTTGGTGGGTGGGATTGCTCGGCAAGCTTGTCAAAAACGGCAATCTGTGCAAGTCCAGATGGATCTCTCACTCCAAGACAACACACAGGAAGTGTATTAATAGAATAAACAAGTTATCAGTTATCAATGCAATAACAAATATTTAACAAGACAATGAAAGTCTTGATTTAGGTTTGATCATAGGTCCTGTATATAAAATAAGATGATTTTTAGAGTAGATATACAGTCAAACCTGTCTTAGCGGTCACTCAGGGGAATGAGATAAAGTGACCGCTTATAACAGAGGTGATCTCTAAATGGAGGTTAAACATATAACAAAAAGCTAATTTTATAAAATTGCAATTGACTGCTACATGCAGGTTGGCCGCTTAATACAGATGACTGCTAGTAGAGGTTCAACTGTATACACAGTGTGCAGCATTGCCTGTAATACTTAAATTCGAGTACTGAAACATCCAGGTTCATTAGAAGTAACTTGCAACTTGGCTTTTTTGTGACATAAAATATGTCTTTTAGTTGACATTTAGCTTACAACAAATCATTTGTCTGTTGTTTGAGCTATTAAAGAGAAATTGCTTAGACAGAAGTTTGATGCAGCTGCCAAAGTAACTTTGGTCAAATTTTACATGTATTGCAATAAAATCAAATGCAAAAATAAAATGTGTTTAGTTCATGGGAATGAATGTACTGCTAACAAGTGGCTATTGGTATTTTGCGAAACGGAACGGAACGAAACGAAACGGAACGAGGGGCACTATATAGGGGAAATTAAGAATTCAAATTTAAATTTGGAAAATCAATATAATCATAAAAGTAAATTATATGAACTTTGTATATCATAGTCGAATGATGTAAAATGCCCAATGAAACTCATAATTCGCAAATTATTAACTTTTAGTCTTGTTCCGTTCCGTTTCGCAAAGTACCATTACCCACACGTTTGCGAAACGGAACGAAACAAAAATCAAAAAGGGTTAGATATATCAGTGAAAAGGAATAAAACCCTATCTTTAATTGGTAGTTAAAAGCATACCATTGATTAGAAATCGAGCACATTAGTACATGTATATGAATCGGAGAGCAACCTTATATGATGTACCGGTCTGGATATATAGTCTTGTAAACAGTACTTAACATAAGCGGTCCAATGATGAAACTCACACGCAGCACCCTAAAAAATGTAATAATATTCGTTTTGTTTCGTTCCGTTACGCAAATTACCATTACCTACACAGGTATTGGTACTTTGCGAAACGGAACGAAACGTGAAAAAAAAATCATTTACATGAAATGTTTTTCAGAAATCAATATCTAATAATCGTTTATACTTGCATGTACAATAATGATCGCAAGGATTTGCCCTCATCAACACCATAACTGGTTTCTGGTACACTTTACTAAAGGGTAAAGTTTGTTATTTAACGTGGCTAGTCGACGAAAGTCCCCGCTTTGAACGGATAGAACAACTTTCTAGCCGTGCCCAAGGCAGGCTTCATATACCTCTCCAGCATCAAGTCTAGGCCGATACTGCTGGAAGCAATCACCGAGCACTGAACACTAGTCGTGATATCAGCTGCGGCCGGGAATCAAACCCGCATCGCTGGTGTTGTATTCCAACCTTATAACCACTGCGCTACTGACTACCTATATTTTAACATTGTACATACTCTCATACTTTCATAGATACACGTATCTTCATTAAATAACCTTGACATGCAATACTGCCGGGCATATTTAAAATATATATGTAGTTATCATTGCCGAGCCTTGACCCGCAAGTCGCCTTTCTACATGTATTTTATCAGATTATAAGAAAAAATAATGTTTGTGAAGAGAAGTCTTTTTACATATTTACTTGCATGTACATGCGTGTTTTAAAATACGATTATTCTTCTAACTACACTGACCGTTGTTGTTGTCAACATCTTAAATTACATACTACGTATGTAACCAAATTAGCCCGTTCTCTATCGTTTCGTTCCGTTTCGCAAAGTACCAATACCCACACAGGTATTGGTATTTTGCGGAACGGAACGAAACGAGACAATGTATATTAATAAAAATGAAAATTATCAGGAATATCAGATAATAGTTTGAACAACAGTCGAGCCTGGATCTGCAACTCATCTTTTTATGTATCAAGGAGAATTTATATGTTTGTGTTCCATGCATGTAATTGCTTGTTATGAAATATGATTTACATATTCTTAATTGAATTCATACTGTCAGCATTTTGAATAACATAAAACATTTGTAACCAAATTTTTATATTTTGTTTCGTTCCGTTTCGCAAAGTACCAATACCCACACCGGAATTGGTACTTTGCGAAACGAAACGGAACGAGCAAATTTTAATATGTTCAAGAATTATATATTTAAATATATTTATTTGTAGCCCTGTCGAGCTTCGATCTGCAACTTGTCTTTTTATGTATGAAGATTACAGAAAAATCTGTATGTTCGTGACATAGTCCTGAATGCTTTATATGTATTTCTTTGCATGTAACTGATTGTACTGTAGTTAGCGTCTGAAAATAAGAGAGAAATAAAGAATCCCTAAACAAGGTACATAACAACACAATTAAAATGTTACAGGCTCGAATTGATTGAGCCTGTTTATGGACATATATTTCCCATCTCGTTTCGTTCCGTTTCGCAAAGTACCAATACCCACACAGGTATTGGTACTTTGCGAAACGGAACGGAACAAGAACATTTTTATGTATTTATACATGAAATATTTCAGGCATTCATATTCTATAACCGTTTAGGGTTGCCTGTACAACACTGGTCGAACCTTGATTGGTAAAATCATTGATTGGTAAAATCATTGTTTTTCAAGTAATTGCCTTTAAAACAGTCATAATCCGAAATTACTGATACAATACTGTAACTTTATACATGCCCACGTACCATCATAGAGACATATACCTTCCTAAGATATCTCGACATGTTATAGAGCCGCACATTATCGAATTAAAATAAATCTTATCCTATCTTACATATTAAATATGATTCTTCATGTCGGCATCTTGAATTAATTTACATCATACATATATAACCAAATTAGCCCTTTCTCCTCTCGTTTCGTTCCGTTTCAAAGCACCAAACCCCCGGGGTTTTAAAAATTCGCAAAGTACCAATTCCGGTGTGGGTATTGGTACTTTGCGAAACGGAACGAAACAAAATATAAAAATTTGGTTACAAATGTTTTATGTTATTCAAAATGCTGACAGTATGAATTCAATTGAAAATATGTAAATCATATTTCATTACAAGCAATTACATGCATGGAACACAAACATATAAATTCTCCTTGATACATAAAAAGATGAGTTGCAGATCCAGGCTCGACTGTTGTTCAAACTATTATCTGATATTCCTGATAATTTTCATTTTTATTAATATACATTGTCTCGTTTCGTTCCGTTCCGCAAAATACCAATACCTGTGTGGGTATTGGTACTTTGCGAAACGGAACGAAACGATAGAGAACGGGCTAATTTGGTTACATACGTAGTATGTAATTTAAGATGTTGACAACAACAACGGTCAGTGTAGTTAGAAGAATAATCGTATTTTAAAACACGCATGTACATGCAAGTAAATATGTAAAAAGACTTCTCTTCACAAACATTATTTTTTCTTATAATCTGATAAAATACATGTAGAAAGGCGACTTGCGGGTCAAGGCTCGGCAATGATAACTACATATATATTTTAAATATGCCCGGCAGTATTGCATGTCAAGGTTATTTAATGAAGATACGTGTATCTATGAAAGTATGAGAGTATGTACAATGTTAAAATATAGGTAGTCAGTAGCGCAGTGGTTATAAGGTTGGAATACAACACCAGCGATGCGGGTTTGATTCCCGGCCGCAGCTGATATCACGACTAGTGTTCAGTGCTCGGTGATTGCTTCCAGCAGTATCGGCCTAGACTTGATGCTGGAGAGGTATATGAAGCCTGCCTTGGGCACGGCTAGAAAGTTGTTCTATCCGTTCAAAGCGGGGACTTTCGTCGACTAGCCACGTTAAATAACAAACTTTACCCTTTAGTAAAGTGTACCAGAAACCAGTTATGGTGTTGATGAGGGCAAATCCTTGCGATCATTATTGTACACGCAAGTATAAACGATTATCAGATATTGATTTCTGAAAAACATTTCATGCAAATGATTTTTTTTTTCACGTTTCGTTCCGTTTCGCAAAGTACCAATACCTTACACAGGTAATGGTAATTTGCGTAACGGAACGAAACAAAACGAATATTATTTCATTTTTTAACGTGCTGCGTGTGAGTTTTACAAGACTATATATCCAGACCGGTACATCATATAAGGTTGCTCTCTGATTCATATACATGTACTAATGTGCTCGATTTCTGACTTGACTTGACTTGACTATTTGAGTTTACCGTCGCTTCGACAGTATTTCAGTCATATAGCGACGTCCAGCTAATTACAGGTGGAGGAAGACCCCGAATGCACAGAGGCATCCGGGTAGAACCACCTACCTACCGCAAGCCAGCTGGAAGGCTTCCTCACACGAAAATCCGAATGACCCTGCAGGGATTCGAACCCACGCGGTGAGGGGCTGAGTGAGTGTTAAAGTCAGCGACTTTACCCTCTCGGCCACGGAGGCCCCCATGTTCGATTTCTAATCAATGGTATGCTTTTAACTACCAATTAAATATAGGGTTTTATTCCTTTTCACCGATATATCTAACTCTTTTTGATTTTTGTTTCGTTCCGCTTGTACAGGCAATGAAGGTAGTTTTTCTCAGGTGAGAGTCTTTAGGGCCACCTTGGCCCTCTTGTTGAAAATATCATGAAGAACAATATTTTTATCATGATTCAATGCGGTTCTAGTGCTATGCATATCTTAATGATCGGTCTATTAATTATTAAGTTATTTGTCGAATGGTAGTAGTTGACATGAATATCTTTTTGCCGATATTTGCCTTTTTGGGGGGAGGAATAACTTTATAAATCGCAAAAACCGATAGGTTTAAACATAAAGTAAGTACATGTTTGAATTCAGAAGACCTTTCTAACGGTACCTGGATTTTTAAAATCGGACATCATAGTTGCATGAAAGTAAGAATTTCTGAAAAAAAAAAAAAGACAACATTTTTCCTTGTACTTCTGCAGTTGATCCCAAATATTATTCTAAATTTTATTTCTGTTACATTAAAGGTAAAATGTGATACAGTAATTTATTTTAATTTTCTGTGCCCCCTTCAATTGAACAAGAAACTTCAATGAAGATATGAGATATGAATATTTTGTAGAAAAGGAATCTTGTATACCTTTTTAGCATGTTAAGATGACTAGTGATACTTCTTTCCCTTGCAGAACACGAAGATTGAGTATTATTGTAGTTATCTTAAAGATGGTTCTGGAGAAAATAGCATTATGAAATTATAACTGAAAACAGTCACATATTCCCTTTTGAATGCAATGACTTTAAAATTTGAATTATGTTATATGACCACAGATTTCCTCTACTATTTATTTATGTTTGCACTCTACAACTGTCAATTCGGGACGGATTTTCTTCAATATTTGAAGATGGTGTATGTCAGAAAAGTAAATAAGTATGATCAGGTTTGACATAGTTAGCAGAAAGCCCTTTCTTTTGTTCAGAACAAAAGGAGTCTAGTTATTATTATTCCTCATTTTCCAACCATATCCAAGTGTTAATTTCAGTATGTTGGCAGTGTCTGAGCAACATGAAAATTAAATTGCTTCGACAAAAAATTCAAATTTTTAAATTCTATCATTTTAAATTTTCAATGACGTCAAATGACGTCAGATTTGACGTCAGCATCAAAATTTTGTTCGCGCTCTGGAGCCTTTATTTTTTGTCGTTTTATCTTGATATTTTCACAGAAGGAGTATGTTATGATGTAGATGTGCACCTTGTCATTCAAATTTTCAAATTCGAAACATTTACTAATTTATGGCAAAACCGAGTTTCGAACTTTGGTCCTAAAACTATCATTAAATGTTAAAAAGGCTCTTGATGAGATAGAAGCATGAAAATTGGACAGCTTATTGGCCCAGGGGTCTACTTTCTTTTTTCTGAAAGATTACCTTTTAAGTCACGTGGTTATGACGTCATTTAAAGGGCAAAATCCTACTTTTTCAAAGATTTCTCTCGCTCTGGCATCATTCATTTCGAGTCAATTTTAATGAAATTGAAATTGCAGCACATCTTTTTATACATTCTATCATTTTCAATTTTCATTGGCGTCATATGACGTCATATTTGACGTCAGCTTCAAAAGTTTGTTCGTGCTCTAGAGCCTTCAATTCTGGTCCGATCATTTTGATATTTTCACAGAAGATGTATTTTAGAATGTAGATGTGCACCTTGCAAATTTCCAAATTCCAAAAGATTGTTATTTTTTATGGCAAACCGAGTTTCGAACTTAGGTCCGAAAATTATATTTTAATGTTACAAGGCCACCTAATGAGTTAGAAGCCTCAAGCAGAATTATTATTAGGGCTTTCTGCCTCAAGCAGAAAGTCATATTGGGTTTGTACTGTTTTTTAGGACTTTCTGCCTATTCTTCTTATTCTTTTTTTCTCTCAAACTGAGCGTTAATTTAAGCATGTTGCAATGGTCCCAGGGCCATGAAATTTTTATGGCATATACTTGATGCGATTAAATTTTGATTTTTATCATTTTCATATGCCTATGACGCCATATGACGTCATACTCGAATTTGTCGACAAAAGTTTGTACGCGGTCTACAGCCATTATTTCTGGACCGATTTTCATCAAAATTTCACAGAATGTGTATGTTAGGCTCTAGTTGTGCATCCCTGTGTCCGTTTTTCAAAATTCGAAAAGTCCATGGTTCTATAGCGAATCCAAGATTCGAACCAAGGTCGTAAATTTTTAAATGCTTATAAAATCTGTCCTATTTAAGATCGAAAGTTGATATTTAGTCAGTATATAGGTCTCTAGAAGTTTTAAACATTTTGTGAAAATAAATGTCATATGACGTCACGTGACGTCATTATATGATAATGTATTTCTAATATTAACAAGAATATTTCTATATGTTGAAATTGTCTAAGGGCAATTAAAATTTACTGACACATGTTTAAAACGCTGAATATTTTGATTTCTATGAATTTCATATGCCTATGACGTCATATGACGTCAGACTTGAAATATGCAACAAAAGTTTGTTCGCGGTCTACAGCCATTGTTTATGAACCGATTTTCATCAAATTTTCACAGAATGTGTATATTAAGTTCTAGTTGTGCATCGCGGTGTCCGTTTTTCAAAATTCGAAAAGTCCATGGTTCTATAGCGAATTCAAGATTCGAACCAAGGTCGTAAATTTTTAAATGCTTATAAAATCGGTCCTATTTGAGATAGAAAAGTGATATTTGGTCAGTATATGGGTCTCTGGGAGTCTTAAAAAATTTGTGAAAATAAACGTCATATGACGTCACGTGACGTCATTATATGATAATGTATTTCTAATTTTAACAAGAGTATTTCTATATTTTGAAATTGTCGAAGGGCAATGAAAATTTAATGACAAATGATTCAGACGCTGAAATTTCGATTTCAGTGATTTTCAGAAGCCTATGACGTCATATGACGTCACATTTGAAATTGACTACGAAAGTTTGTACACGGTCCAAAGTCATTATTAATAGGCCGATTTTTATCAAATTTTCACAGAATGTGTATATTACGTTCTTATTGTGTATACCGGTGTCCGTTTTTCAAAATTCGAAAAGTCCAAGCATCTATGGCGGATCCAAGATTCGAACCAAAGACGTCAATTTTTAAATGCTTATAAAAACTGTCCTATTTGAGATAGAAAGTTGAAATTTTGTCAGTAAGTAGGTCTCTGGGTGTCTAACAATTATGTGAAAATAAACGTCATATGACGTCACGTGACGTCATTTTTTTATTATTATTATTCTTTTCTTCTTCCTAACTAAACGCTTATTTTAATATGTTGCAATAGTCCTAGGACGATGAAATTTTTATGGCTTATTAGTCACGTGAGGAAATTTTGATTTCAATGATTATCAGCAGCCTATGACGTCACATGACGTCACAGCTAAAAATAGTGAAAAATGGTGTTCGCACTCTACAGCCGTCATTTATGGTCGGATTTTCTTCAAATTTTCACAGATGGTACATCTTGAAACTAAGGTGTGCATATCCTGTAAGCTAACCGAAATTCCGAAAGACCGAAGTTCTGTGGCTGAAATAAGATTCGAACATAGGACCGAAAATTTCATTTTAGGATTAAAGAGCTTCAGGATGAGATAGAAAGTTAAAAAATTACACAGTTTGCAGTTGTGCAGAATTTCTACAAATATTTTGAGTCGTGATGTCATATGACGTTATGTGACGTCATAAGCATACTTCTTAATTTTTATTTTGGGCAATGATTTCGACATGATGCCAGTTTTTCAGAATAATGAATATTTCAGAGTTATGACAGTAAAGTATGCGCCTTCAAACAAAAGCATCTTCAGCACCCTATGACGTCATATGACGTCACAGCTAAAAATAGTGAAAAATGGTGTTCACGCTCTACAGCCGCCATTTATGGTCGGATTTTCTTCAAATTTTCACAGATGGTACATCTTGAAACTAAGGTGTGCGTATCCTGTAAGCTAACTGAAATTCCGAAAGACCGAAGTTCTGTGGCTGAAATAAGATTCGAACATAGGACCGAAAATTTCATTTTAGGATTAAAGAGCTTCAGGATGAGATAGAAAGTTGAAACTTACACAGTTTGCAGTTCTGCAGAATTTCTTAATATATTTTGAGTCGTGACGTCAAATGTCGTCATGTGACGTCATAAGCATACTTCTTAATTTTCATTTTAGGGCAATGATTTCGACACGATGCCAGTTGTTCAGAATAATGAAGATTTTAGAGTTATGACAGTAAAGTATGCGCTTTTGAACAGAAGCATCTTTAGCACCCTATGACGTCATGTGACGTCAGAGCTAAAAATAGTGAACAATGGTGTTCGCGCTCTACTGCCGCCATTTATGGTCGGATTTTCTTCTAATTTTCACAGATTGTACATCTTGAAACTAAGGTGTACATATCCTGCCAGCTTACCGAAATTCCGAAAAACCGAAGTTCTGTGGCTGAAGTAATATTCGAACATAGGACCAAAAATTTCATTTTAGGATTGAGGAGCTTCAGGATGAGATAGAAAGTTGAAACTTACACAGTTTGCAGTTCTGCATTATTTCTACAAATATTTAGAATCGTAACGTCAGAGGACGTCATAAGCATACCACTTATTTTTAATTTGGGGCAATGATTTCGACATGATGCCAATTGTTCAGAATAATGAAAATTTCAGAGTTATTGCAGTAAAGTATGCGCCTTTGAGCAACAGCATTTTCAGCACCCTATGACGTCACGTGACGTCAGAGCTAAAAATAGTGAAAAATGGTGTTCGCGCTCTAGAGCCGCCATTCATGATCAGATTTTCTTCAATTTTTTACAGATGGTACATCTTGAAACTAAGGTGTGAATATTTTGTCAGCTAACCTTTATTCCGAAAAACCGAAGTATTGTGGCTGAAGTAAGATTCGAACATAGGACCAAAAATTTCATTTTAGGGCTAAAGAACTTCGGGATGAGATAGAAAGTTGAAACTTACACAGTTTGCAGTTCTGCAGAATTTCTTAATATATTTTGAGTCGTGACGTCATATGACGTCATAAGCATACTACTACTACTGCTACTTATTTTTTTTTTCTTCGTAACTAAACGCTTATTTTTCGCGGAATATAATGTCAATTAATCAGCATGAACATGAAATACTACCAGAGGTGAGTTATTACATGAAACTTCTATCTCCTGCTTTTTGCATTAACACAGGTTGCAGAAAGTCCTATCATTCGTTTAGACGAATGACATCTAGTTAGGACTTTCTGCCTACAGGCAGAAAGTCATATTGGGTTTGTACTGTTTTTTTATTAGGACTTTCTGCCTACAGGCATAAAATCATATTGGGTTTGTACTGTTTTTTATTATTCTTCTTCTTATTATTCTTTTTTTCTTCCTCTTATATTTGTGTTAATTTCGATATGTTGCCATTGACTCAGAACAATGAAAATTTTATGGCATATATTTCAAACCATGAGCTTCCGGATGCAATGAATATCATATTTATATGACGTCACATAACGTCAGATTTGACGTCAGGTGAAAAAGTTTGTACGCGGTCTAAAGCCATTATTTCTGGACCGATTTTCATCAATATTTCACAGAATGTGTATGTTAGGCTCTAGTTGTGCCTTCCGGTGTCCGTTTTTCAAAATTCGAAAAGGCAATGGTTCTATGGCGAATCCAAGATTCGAACCATTGACGTCAAATTTAAAATGCGTATAAAATCGCTTACAAATGAGCTAGAAAGACGATATTTGGACAGAATATAAGTCTCAAAAGTTACTTTACATTCTCTGAAGATGAATGTCATATGACGTCATATGACGTCATGAGGTGAAAGGTAATTTCTAATATTTACGTGTTAATTTTAATATGTTGTACAAGTCCGAGCACCTTGAAAATTTAATAGCATATGCTTCAGATAGAACTGTTTGCATTTCAATAATTTTCATTTGACTATGACGTGCTTTGACGTCAAACTTGACGTCGTCTAAAAATGTTTGTACGCGGTCTACAGCCATTATTTCTGGGCCGATTTTCATCAATATTTCACAGAATGCGTATGTTAGGCTCTAGTTGTGCCTTCCGGTGTCCGCTTTTGAAAATTCGAAAATGCAATAGTTCTTTGGCGAATCCAAGATTCGAACCATTGACGTCAAATTTAAAATGCGTATAAAATCGCTTACAAATGAGCTAGAAAGATGATATTTGGACAGAATATAAATCTCAAGGGTTACTTTACATTCTCTGAAGATAAACGTTATATGACGTCATATGACGTCATGAGGTGAAAGGTAATTTCTAATTTTTATGTGTTAATTTTTATATGTTGTTTACGTCCGAGCACCTTGAAAATTTAATAGCATATGCTTAAGATAGAAATTTTTCCATTTCAATAATTTTTATTTGACTATGACGTGTTTTGACGTCAAACTTGACGTCGTCTAAAAATGCTTGTACGCGGTCTACAGCCATTATTTCTGGGCCGATTTTCATTAATATTTCACAGAATGTGTATGTTAAAGTCTAGTTCCGGTGTCCGTTTTTCCAAATTCGAAAATGCAAAGGTTTTATGGCGGATCCAAAATTCGAACCATTGACGTCAAATTTCAAATACGTATAAAATCGTTTCCAGATGAGTTAGAAATATAATATTATATTTGGATAGTATATAAGTCTCCAAGAGTGCTTTACATTTTATGAAGATGAACGTCACATGACGTCATATGTAGTCATAAGGTCAAAAATAATTTCTGATATATACGCGTTAATTTAAATATGTTGTTTACTTCCCAGGACCATGGAAATCTAATGGTATGTACATCAATCCATGTGCTTTAGAATGCAATGTAATTCATATTAATGTGACGTTATATCACGTAAGATTTGACGTCAGGACAAAAAGGTTTTACGCGGTGTACAGCCATTATTTTTGGACCGATTTTCATCAAAATTTCACAGAATGTATATGTAACGCTCTATATGTGTATCCCGGGTCCCTTTTTACAAATTCGAAAAAGCAATGGTTCTATGGCGAATCCAAGTTTCGAACCATTGACGTCAAATTTCAAATACATATAAAATCGCTTCCAGATGATTTAGAAAGTTGATATTTGGACTGAATATTAGTCTTTGAGACTTATTCATATTCTGTGAGGATTAATGTCATTTGACATCATAAGGTCAAAAAGAATGTTAATATATCTACGCGTTAATTTCTATATGTTGCAAAGTTGTAAGGAGCATGAAAAAATTACTTAATATATTCAAGATACTTAATATTTCATTTCATTGATTTTCTTATGCCTATGACGTCACATGACATCAAACTTGACGCTGTCTACACAAGCTTTTACGCGGTCTTCGGCAATTATTACAGGATGAAATTCGAATTGTAAGCATTTTAAATAAATTTGATTTGTAACATAGATTATAAAAATAGTCCAAGTTAAATAAATCGATATAAAAAAAATGATTTTCAGTTACTTTTGCCATATCCTCCAAGTTAAACGGTTATATTTTTCAAAGTTTATTTAAGTTATGGCCATATAAAAGCAAGTTAATGGCTGGAATTTCATATCCTTTTACTTTTTTAGCTTTTAAGTGTTTAACAAATGTAGCAGAAAGTCCCATCATTCGTATCAACGAATGAAATCTAGTTATTATTCTTTTTTTCCAACCTTTTCATGTTGTTATTTCATTAAGTTGCTGAAGGTCTAGGACAAAGAAATTCTATCAACAGACACCTGAAGCAATGGCATTTTGGAATATATTATTTTTATCTTCACATGACGTCACATGACGTCAGAACTAAAAATAGCTACCAAAGTTTGTACGCGCTGTACAGCCGTCATTTTTGGACGGATTGTCATGGAATTTTCACAGAAGTTATATATTAAGACCTCATTGTGCAGGATTATATAGGTTTGCCAAGATTCGAAAGAACTAAGGTTCTATGGCGAATCCAAGATTCGAACCAAGGACGTCAAATTTCAAATCCATATAAAATCGATTCTAGATGAGATAGAAAGTTGATATTTGGCGAGCTTATACGTCTCTGTGTTTCCTTTGCATTTTGTAAAGATGAACGTCATATGACGTCATCAATTTGTATAGATTTCCGATTTCTTGATGTCAATTTACTCATGTTGCAAAGGCTCATAGACAATGAAAATTTAATGTCCTATGTAGGTAATCATGAACATTTAGATTCAATGTTTAAAATTTTCATATGACGTCACATGACGTCAGAACTAAAAATATCTACCAAAGATTGTACGCGCTGTACAGCCGTCATTTATGGACGGATTGGCATGGAATCTTCACAGAAGTTATATATTACGACCTCATTGTGCAGGATTATATAGGTTTGCCAAGATTCGAAGGAACTAAGGTTCTATGGCGAATCCAAGATTTGAACCAAGGACGTCAAATTTCAAATCCATATAAAAAACGTTTCTAGATGAGATAAAAGTTGATATTTGGCGAGATTATACGTCTCTGTGTTTTCTTTGCATTTTGTAAAGATGAACGTCATCTGACGTCATTTGACGTCATCAAGTTGTATAGAATTTCCGATTTCTTGATGTCAATTTACTCATGTTGCAAGGGTTCATTAACAATGGAAATTGAAAGTCCTTTGTAGGTGATCATGTTCATTTTGATCCAATGTTTAAAATTTTCATATGACGTCACATGACGTCAGAACTAAAAATAGCTACCAAAGTTTGTACGCGCTGTACAGCCGTCATTTATGGACGGATTGGCATGGAATTTTCACAGAAGTTATATATTACGACCTCATTGTGCAGGATTATATAGGTTTGCCAAGATTCGAAGGAACTAAGGTTCTATGGCGAATCCAAGATTCGAACCAAGGACGTCAAATTTCAAATCCATATAAAAAACGTTTCTAGATGAGATAAAAGTTGATATTTGGCGAGATTATACGTCTCTGTGTTTTCTTTGCATTTTGTAAAGATGAACGTCATCTGACGTCATTTGACGTCATCAAGTTGTATAGAATTTCCGATTTCTTGATGTCAATTTACTCATGTTGCAAGGGTTATAAAAATTAAACCTTTTAGGTGATCATGTTCATTTTGATCCAATGTTTAAAATTTTCATATGACGTCACATGACGTCAGAACTAAAAATAGCTACCAAAGTTTGTACGCGCTGTACAGCCGTCATTTATGGACGGATTGGCATGGAATTTTCACAGAAGTTATATATTACGATCTCATTGTGCAGGATTATATAGGTTTGCCAAGATTCGAAAAAGCAAAGGTTCTATGGCGAATCCAAGATTCGAACCAAGGTCGTCAAATTTCAAATACGTATAAAATCGTTTCTAGATGAGATAGAAAGTTGATATTTGGCGAGATTATATATCTCTGTGTTTCCTTTGTATTTTGTAAAGATGAACGTCATATGACTTCATATGACGTCATCAAGTTGTATAGAATTTCCGATTTCTTGATGTCAATTTACTCATGTTGCAAAGCTTCATAGACAATGCAAATTAAATGTCCTTTGTACATAATCAGGAACATTTAGATACAATGTTTAAAATTTTCATATGACGTCACATGACGTCAGAACTATAAATAACTACCAAAGTTTGTCCGCTATGTACAGCCGTTATTTATTGATAGATTGGCATGGAATCTTCACAGAAGTTATATATTACGACCTCATTGTGCAGGATTCTATAGGTTTGCCAAGATTCGAAAGAACTAAGGTTCTTTGACGAATCCAAGATTCGAACCAAGGACGTCAAATTTTAAATACGTATAAAATCGTTTCTAGATGAGATAGAAATTTGATATTTAGCGAGCTTATACGTCTCTGTGTTTCCTTTGCATTTTGTAAAGATGAACGTCATATGCCGTCATCAAATTGAAGAGAATTTCCGATTCCTGAATGTCAATTTACTCATGTTGCAAAGGTTCATAGACAATGAAAATTTAATGTCCTATGTAGGTAATCATGAACATTAAGATTTAATGAGTAAAATTTTCATATGACGTCACATGACATCAAAACTTAAAAAAGCTACCAAAGTTCATCCGCGCTGCACAGCCGTCATTTATGGACGGATTGGCATGGAATTTTCACAGAAGTTATATATTAAGACTTCATTGTGCAGGATTATATAGGTTTGCCAAAATTCGAAAAACACCAGGTTTGTCATGGTTTGCAGTGCAGAAAGCCCTATCTTTTGTTCAAAACGAAGTCTAGTTATTCTTCTTCTTATTATTCTTTTTTTCTTCCTCTTATATTTGTGTTAATTTCGAGGTGTTGCCATTGACTCAGAACAATGAAAATTTTATGGCATATATTTCAAACCATGAGCTTTCGGATGCAATGAATTTTATATTCATACGACGTCATATAACGTCAGATTTGACGTCAGGTGAAAAAGTTTGTACGCGGTCTACAGCCATTATTTCTGGACCGATTTTCATCAAAATTTCACAGAATGTGTATGTTAGGCTCTAGTTGTGCATCCCTGTGTCCGTTTTCAAAATTCGAAAAGTCCATGGTTCTATAGCGAATCCAAGATTAGAACCAAGGTCGTAAATTTTTAAATGCTTATAAAATCTGTCCTATTAAAGATAGAAAGTTGATATTTAGTCAGTATATGGGTCTCTAGAAGTTTTAAACATTTTGTGAAAATAAATGTCATATGACGTCACGTGACGTCATTATATGATAATGTATTTCTAATATTAACAAGAATATTTCTATATGTTGAAAATGTCGAAGGGCAATGAAAATTTAATGACACATGCTTCAAAGGCTGAAAGTTTGATTTCTATGATTTTCATATGCCTATGACGTCATATGACGTCAGACTTGAAATATGCAACAAAAGTTTGTACGCGGTCTACAGCCATTGTTTATGAACCGATTTTCATCAAATTTTCACAGAATGTGTATATTAAGTTCTAGTTGTGCATCTCGGTGTCCGTTTTTCAAAATTCGAAAAATCCATGGTTCTATAGCGAATTCAAGATTCGAACCAAGGTCGTAAATTTTTAAATGCTCATAAAATCGGATTTATTTGAGATAGAAAAGTGATATTTGGACAGTATATAGGTCTCTGGGAGTCTTAAACATTTTGTGAAAATAAACGTCACATGACGTCACTTGACGTCATTATATGATAATGTATTTCTAATATTAATAAGAGTATTTCTATATGTTGAAATTGTCGAAGGGCAATGAAAATTTAATGACACATGCTTCAAACGCTGAAATTTCGATTTCAATGATTTTCAGAAGCCTATGACGTCATATGACGTCACATTTGAAATTGACTACGAAAGTTTGTACACGGTCCAGAGCCATTATTAATGGGCAGATTTTTATCAAATTTTCACAGAATGTGTATATTACGTTCTTATTGTGTATACCGGTGTCCGTTTATCAAAATTCGAAAAGTCCAAGCATCTATGGCGGATCCAAGATTCGAACCAAGGACATCACTTTTTAAATGCTTATAAAATCTGTCCTATTAAAGATAGAAAGTTGATATTTAGTCAGTATATAGGTCTCTAGAAGTTTTAAAGATTTTGTGAAAATAAATCATAATGATAATGTATTTCTAATATTAACAAGAATATTTCTATATGTTGAAATTGTCGAAGGGCAATGAAAATTTAATGACACATGCTTCAAAGGCTGAAATTTTGATTTCAATGATTTTCATATGCCTATAACGTCATATGACGTCATACTTGAAATATGCAACAAAAGTTGTACGCGGTCTACAGCCATTGTTTATGAACCGATTTTCATCAAATTTTCACAGAATGTGTATATTAAGTTCTAGTTGTGCATCTCGGTGTCCGTTTTTCAAAATTCGAAAAGTCCATGGTTCTATAGCGAATTCAAGATTCAAACCAAGGTCGTAAATTTTTAAATGCTTATAAAATCGGTCCTATTTGAGATAGAAGAGAGATATTTAGTCAGTATATAGGTCTCTGGGAGTCTTAAACATTTTGTGAAAATAAACGTCATATGACGTCACGTGACGTCATTATATGATAATGTATTTCTAATATTAACAAGAGTATTTCTATACGTTGAAATTGTCGAAGGACAATGTAAATTTAATGACAAATGAGTCAGACGCTGAAATTTCGATTTCAATGATTTTCAGAAGCCTATGACGTCATATGACGTCACATTTGAAATTGACTACGAAAGTTTGTACACGGTCCAGAGCCATTATTAATGGGCAGATTTTTATCAAATTTTCACAGAATGTGAATATTACGTTCTTATTGTGTATACCGGTGTCCGTTTTTCAAAATTCGAAAAGTCCAAGCATCTATGGCGGATCCAAGATTCGAACCAACGACGTCAATTTTTAAATGCTTATAAAAACTGTCCTATTTGAGATAGAAAGTTGAAATTTTGTCAGTTAGTAGGTCTCTGGGTGTCTAACAATTATGTGAAAATAAACGTCATATGACGTCACGTGACGTCATTTTTTTATTATTATTATTATTCTCTTCTTCCTAACTAAACGTTTATTTTAATATGTTGCAATAGTCCTAGGACGATGAAATTTTTATGGGTTATTAGTCACGTGAGGAAATTTTGATTTCAATGATTTTCAGCAGCATATGACGTCACATGACGTCACAGCTAAAAATAGTGGAAAATGGTGTTCACGCTCTTCTGCCGTCATTTATGGTCGGATTGTCTTCAAATTTTCACAGATGGTACATCTTGAAACTAAAGTGTGCATATCCTGTAAGCTAACCGAAATTCCGAAAGACCGAAGTTCTGTGGCTGAAATAAAATTCGAACATAGGACCGAAAATTTCATTTTAGGATTAAAGAGCTTCAGGATGAAATAGAAAGTTGAAACTTACACAGTTTGCAGTTCTGCAGAATTTCTACATATATTTTGAGTCGTGACATCATATGACCTTATGTGACGTCATAAGCATACTTCTTAATTTTTATTTTAGGGCAATGATTTCGACATGATGCCAGTTGTTCAGAATAATGAATATATCAGAGTTATGACAGTAAAGTATGCGCTTTTGAACAAAAGCATCATCAGCACCCTATGACGTCATATGACGTCACAGCTAAAAAAAGTGAAAAATTGTGTTCACGCTCTACAGCCGCCATTTATGTTCGGATTTTCTTAAAATTTTCACAGATGGTACATCTTGAAAGTTAGGTGTGCATATCCTGTCAGCTAACCGAAATTCCGAAAGACCGAAGTTCTTTGGCTGAAATAAGATTCGAACATAGGACCGAAAATTTCATTTTAGGATTAAAGAGCTTCAGGATGAAATAGAACGTTGAAACTTACACAGTTTGCAGTTCTGCAGAATTTCTACATATATTACGAGTCGTGACGTCAAATGTCGTCATGTGACGTCATAAGCATACTTTTTAATTTTCATTTTAGGGCAATGATTTCGACATGATGCCAGTTGTTCAGACTAATGAAAATTTCAGAGTTATGACAGTAAAGTATGCGCTTTTGAACAATAGCATCTTCAGCACCCTATGACGTCATGTGACGTCTGAGCTAAAAATAGTGAAAAAAATGTGTTAACGCTCTACAGCCGCTATTTATGGTCGGATTTTCTTCAAATTTTCACAGATTGTACATCTTGAAACTAAGGTGTGCATATCCTGTCAGCTAACCGAAATCCCGAAAGACCGAGGTTCTGTTGCTGAAATAAGATTCGAACATAGGACCGAAAATTTCATTTTAGGATTAAAGAGCTTCAGGATGAGATAGAAAGTTGAAACTTACACAGTTTGCAGATCTGCAGCATTTCTACAAATATTTTGAATCGTGAAAGGTCAAGGTCATATTTCAGTTATCGGTTTTTTCTTCGGCCTTAAATATCTCAAAAACGAAAAATATTTTATCGAGACACTATGTGCTTAATTTGTAGTGCTTTGAAAGGCCTTTCAGATGATATATAGTTTTTGAAGATCGGGGTTTAATCAGTTGAGTTATTGCAGAAAAACAAAAATGTTGCAACCCTAGGTGCACTTAACTACTTATATTTTGATAATTATTGATTTTTGTTAATAAAAGTATAATATAATTTGTAGATCAATGCCTGGTCGTTCTTTTGGTGTTTAAATTTTAAAGATTGACCTAATATTCATTAAGTTATAGGGAAAAACAATACGATATGAACACATTTATCCCCGATTTTTGCCGTATGCTCAAGGTTTAAACGCCCGTAGCTACAAAGTGTTTAAAGATACATATAATTATGAAGCAAGGGAATTGTGGGAAATCAAAAGACCTTTCTAACGGTACCTAGCTTTTTAAAATTGGACGTAATATAAGGAAGTTACATGAAAAATAAAAATTCAGTAAAACCGTACTTTCATGCACTCCCGCAGTAAGTCCCGATCACTTGATTGCTTTTTTCGAAGAAACTAATATTTTATACATCTAGAACAATTTTTTTGCATGATGTAAAACAGTTCTAATGATATGCAGATTTTAATGATCGGACCATAAATTATAAAGTTATTTGTCAAAAGGCAATAATAGACATGAATATCTTTTAGCCGATTTTTGCCGTTTTCTTGAAAAATAACTTTCAGTATCTCAAAACCCGTAATAGAAAAGTTGGACCATGAAACACGTGAAATGTTGGAAATTTAAAGGATCAAATGGTACCTAGCGTTTTAAAATTGGATATCGGACATCCTATAAGGAAGTTAGATGAGAAATAAGAATTCATTATGGATTTCTGCAGTTAGTCCCTATCATTTGATTGCTTTTTTCTAAGAAACTATTAATTTTTGAAAATAACATAAAGAACAGTATTATTAGCGTGATGCAATGCGGTTCTAATGGTATGCAGATTTTAATGATTGGACCATTAATTATAAAGTTATTTGTCGAAGGGCAATAATAGACATGAACATCGTTTTGCCGATTTTTTGCCGTTTTCTTGAAAAATAACTTTCTATATCTCAGAACATGTAACAGAAAAGTTGAAACATGAAACTCGTGAAATGTTGGAAATATAAAGGCATTTTTTTTTAAATTGGACATCATATAAGGAAGTTAGATGAGAAATAAAAATAAATTTATACTGTTCTTTCATGCACTTCTGCAGTTAGCCCTAATCACTTGATTGCTTTTTTCTAAGAAACTAATAACTCTTAGCTCACCTGAGTACATGTGCTCAAGATGAGCTATAAGAATCGATGAATGTCCGTTGTCCGTCTGTCTGTCCGTCCGTCAATCCGCCGTCCGTCCTTTGTCCAAAATTAGTTTGTTTGCACTCTAGCATCTTCATTTCTTAAGCAATCATCTTCAAACTTTATTACAATGTTTATTACCATAAAATCTTGGTCAAGTTCGATTATTGCTGATATCGGCCAATTAGGTCAGGAGTTATGCCCCTTTGAATATTGAAAAAAAATTAGATTTCACATTGTCATTGTCACTTTGCACTCTAGCATCTTCATTTCGTAAGCAATCATCTTTAAATTTCATGAAAATGTTTATTACCATAAAATCTCGGACAATTTCGATTATGGCTGATATCCGCCCATAAAGTCATGAGTTATGCTCCTTTAAATTTAAAAAATCAATTTTTTTCCATATTATTTTGGGCAAGTTCGATTATGGCTGATATCTGTCAAATATGTCAGGGTTATCCCCTTTTTAAAAAAATTTTTTCTGAAGTAAAGAAAAATGTTTATAGCCATATTCTTTGCCAAGTTCGATAATGGCTGACATCTGCCAATAAAGTCAAGAGTTATGCCCCTTTTGATGTTTAAATTTGTGTGTTTTAAGCCATGATTTTTTAGTCAAGTTTCACTTTAAATTTCGACAACAGGCGCACTTTAGTTCGTGGAATTATAAATAATCTGATGGATTATGTCTTCAGTACAACGATGCTATAATTTAGTAAATTGTACAGGTAATGAAGGCAGTTTTTCTCAGGTGATTTTTTTTTTTTTTTTTTTTTTTTTTTTTTTTTGGTGGGGGGAATAACTTTATATATCGCATAAAGAGATAGGTTTAAACATAAAGTAAGTACATGTTTGAATTCAGAAGACCTTTCTAACGGTACTTGGGTTTTTAAAATCGGACATCATAGTTGCATGAAAGTAAGAATTTCTGAAGAAAAAAAAGACAACATTTTTCCTTGTGTTTCTGCAGTTGAACCCACATATTATTCTTAATTTTATTTCTGTTACATTAAAGGTAACATGTGATATAGTAATCTATTTTAATGCTCTCTGACCCCTTCAATTGAACAAGAAACTTCAATAAAGATATGAGAAATGAATATTTCGTAGAAAAGGAATCTTGTATACTTTTTTAGCATGTTAAGAGGACTAGTGATACTTCATTCCCTTGCAGAACACGAAGATTGAGTATTATTGTAGTTATCTTAAAGATGGTTCT
Organism: Solen grandis; assembly: GCA_021229015.1. Classification (NCBI taxonomy): domain Eukaryota; kingdom Metazoa; phylum Mollusca; class Bivalvia; order Adapedonta; family Solenidae; genus Solen; species Solen grandis. Next base: position 7,444,287 of record CM037792.1, on the reverse strand, counting down.
GGAAAATTAGCATTATGAAATTATAACTGAAAACAAAGTCACATATTCCCTTTTGAATCCAATGACTTTAGAATTTATATTATGTTATATGACATCACAGATTTCCTCTGCTATTTATTCATGTTTGCACTCTACAGCTGTCAATTCGGGACGGATTTTCTTCAATTTTTGAAGATGGTGTATGTCAGAAAAGTAAATAAGTATGATCAGGTTTGACATGGTTTGCAGTGCAGAAAGCCCTTTCTTTTGTTCAGAACAAAAGGAGTCTAGTTCTTATTCTTTTTTTCTTCCTCTTGTATTTGTGTTTATTTCGATGTGTTGCGAATGGCCCAGAACCATGAAAATTTTATGGCATATATTTCAAACCATGAGCGTTTGGATGCAATGAATTTCATATTCAGTATAATGTGACTGGGTGTGGTATCATGCCACATGTCTACGACGTGATACTGCAGTGTGGCAGCACCATAACTGCATTAAGTAGACATCGTCTCCAAATGACTGAAATACTGTCGGTGGGACGTTAAACCCAACAAACAAACAAACTAAACAAGTGTTGACAATGATTTAATGTTTTGTCAAATCATTTTATTTACGTTACTTATACATATCAGTTGCACCCATAATCCTTTGAGCGTTTTGACACTTGTCATTTAGACCGTTATTGAAACATTGCAATTTCCCGACTTTATTGTTGCATCAATCGATAAATGTTGTACAAGCTATATTCAAAATTTATGATAAATGATGACCTATGTGAAAGTATATACATATATGCCCAGCTAGTGTCGCCAGTTGACTGAAAGGTGTGAAAAATATCGGCGGGCTAATTAGCGTCTGTGGAATTTGAGATAAACAAACAAATATGCATTGTACTATAGTGCGAGGGTCCAAATTTTCACTTTGAAATAGCAGTAATTTGAAATGAATACATTTTGAGACACACGAAGTTAATGTATATAGACAAAGAAGGGGAAAATCTGGACCAAGTCAATTAATTTGACATAGCCGAAATTTCGATATACGCGAATTGGAGATAACGAGTACCAACTGTATTATTGTACAATGTAATTTAATTGCCAGCTTGAGATACATGAGCGTGTATAAAACAAAATTATCAACACATGTCATCCGTTCAAGACGCTGCAAGCTAATATGTCCGTTAGCTAAAAGCGCAAAATGGAGAAACTTTGTGTAATACAGTCGTCTCGATCGTATGTACAAGCGTTATTGGAATTTAACTCACGAGGCTACACGCGTCGACGATTCTATTGCATGTTAGCATTTACTTTTTTATTCCCGCGACTTTACACGAAAATAAAAATAGAATAAGAGGTTTAAGTTTAATTGCTTATATTTTGAATACCTATAAAACTAGACCCAAATACGATATCATGGAATTGTGGGGATTTTCAGGCCATTTATTTTGGTACCTAGAATACTAAAATTGGTCAAGTTATAAGAAAGCGATATCAAATTATAGATTTTTTTTTATTTTTGCCATATGGCTTATTTCACAAAGTTCATGCATGAGAATTCCATACGAAAAAAGTAAAAGGTAGGGAATTTAATATATATTCTTTCTAACGGTATTAATATTTATATTTTTCAATGTTAGCAGAAAGTCCTATCATTCGTATCAACGAATGAAATCTAGTTCTTCTTCTTATTATTCTTTTTTTCCTCCTTTTGAGGTTGTAATTAAACAAAGTTACAATTGAGATAGAGTCTTCAAATTGTTTTAGTGATCAGCTAATTAGAGTCCCTTTCGATCTGCATTGTTTCAACTATTAGTGACGTCATATGACGTCATAGCTGAAAACTACTACAAAAGTTTGTTCGCGGTCTACAGCCATTGGTTATGAACCGATTTTCCTCAAAATTTCACAGAATGTGTATATTAATATCTAGTTGTGCATCCCGGTGTCCGTTTTTCAAAATTCGAAAAGACCAAGGTTCTATAGCGAATCCAAGATTCGAACTAATGACGTCAAATTTCAAATGCGTATAAAATCGCTTCCAGAAAAGCTAGAAAGCTGATATTTAGTTTGAATATTAGTCTCTATGTCTTCTTTACATTCTAAAAAGATGAACGCCATATGACGTCACATAACGTCATAATGCTATTAAACGTTTGTATTAAAACTTAACGGTTTTTAAGCCCTGTAGGCTTTATTTTTTGTATGATTTACTTGAAATTTTGACTGAAGATGCAGTATTAGATTTTATGGAACCATGTCACTTCCGTTTCCGAAAAATCCCAAAGGTCAAGGTCATATATCAATTATCGGCTTTTTCTTCGGCCTTAAATATCTCAAAAACGGTAGATATTCTATCGAGACACTATGGGTATAATTTGTAGTGCTTAGAAAGACCTTTCAGATGATATTTAGTGTTTGATGATCAGGGTTGAATCGGTTGAGTTATGGAGGAAAAATGAATATTTGGTAACCCCCAGTGTGTTTAACTGTTTATATCTCGAAAACCTTTTACTTTTGAAAATATGATGATGAATATTATTTGTAAAGCAATGTTTGGCCGTTCTTTTGATGCTTAAAGTTTAATGTTTGATCTAAGATTCATGGAGTAATGGGGAAAAAACGAAATTCGTGCATATAGCTTTGGTGATTTTTTTCATTTTTTCAGGAGGTTTAAGAGCTTGTATCTCCAAAAATATTAAAAAATATTCCTATATATAAATCATGTGAAATGTAGAGAATTTTAGGACGATTATTTTGGTACCTAAAGTTTTGAAATTGACCCAAGTATAAGGGAGTTACATCAAAAATAAGAATTTAAACATGTAGAATTTCAGCGATTTTGCCGTTATGTAAGAGTTTCACGGCTTATATCTTAAGACTCATAATTAATAAGTCAACACATTAAGCGAATGGTATGTAGAGAATTTTAAGACGATTATTTTGGTACCTAAAGTTTTGAAATTGACCCAAGTATAAGGGAGTTACATCAAAAATAAGAAATTAAACATGTAGAATTTCAGCGATTTTGCCGTTATGTAAGAGTTTCACGGCTTATATCTTAAGACTCATAATTAATAAGTCAACACATTAAGCGAATGGTATGTAGAGAATTTTAAGACGATTATTTTGGTACCTAAAGTTTTGAAATTGACCCAAGTATAAGGGAGTTACATCAAAAATAAGAAATTAAACATGTAGAATTTCAGGATTTTGTCGTTATGTAAGAGTTTTTATATCTTAAGACTCATAATTAATAAGTCAACACATTAAGCGAATGGTATGTAGAGAATTTTAAGACGATTATTTTGGTACCTAAAGTTTTGAAATTGATCAAAGTATAAGGAAGTTACATCAAAAATAAGAATTTAAACATGTAGAATTTCAGGAATTTTGCCGTCATGTCAGAGTTTTACGGCTTATATCTTAAGAATCATTAGAAGTAAGTGCTTAAATTAAGCAAGTGAGATGTAGAGAATTTTAAGGCGATTATTTTGACACCTAGAGTTTTGAAATTGATAAAAAAATAAGGAAGTTACATAAAAAATACCAATTTAAAGCCAATTGTAAGAATTTTCATAAAATATCCTACTTTCGCTTTCACCCTAATTGAAGCATTTTCGGAAAATGTAAGTTTACAGATATGTATTAGTCATAGAAATTGCAAAAAAAAACTTTTTACATATATCATATTGATATTACTAGCTAAACAAGTGTACCGTTCCCGGTGGCCGAGTGGTTAGAGCTTCCGCCTCGGGAGCGGGAGGTCGAGGGTTCGATACCAAAGTCGTAAAAAATGGTACTGTTATAGCTCCCTTGCTTGACGCTCAGCATATAAGGGTAGTTGCAGGACTGGTTGGCTCGGTATCAGGATAATGTGACTGGGTGTGGTATCATGCCACATGTCTACGGCGTGATACTGCAGTGTGGCAGCACTATAACTGCATTAAGTAGACATCGTCTCCAAATGACTGAAATATTGTCGGTGGGACGTTAAACCAAACAAACAAACTAAACAAGTGTTGACAATGATTTAATGTTTTGTTAAATTTTATCCTTTGAGCGTTTTGACACATGTCATTTAGACTGTTGTTGAAACATTGCAATTTCCCGACTTTATTGTTGCATCAATCGATAAATGTTGTATAAGATATATTCCAAATTTATGATAAATGATAACCTATGTGAAAATATATGTTATAGTACAATGTAATTTAATTGCCAGCTTGAGATACCATGAGCGTGTATAAGTGTAGACGTTTGAAACAAAATGATCAACACATGTCATCCGTTCAAGACGCTGCAAGCTAATTTGTCCGTTAGCTAAAAGCGCAAAATGAAGTAACTTTGTGTAATACAGTCGTCTCGATCGTATATACAAGCGTTATTGAAATTTAACTCACGAGGCTACACGCGTCGACGATTCTATTGCATGGTAGCATTTACACGGTGCATAACCATATCGGCAGGCTCTCTGCGGAAATCGCTATATCGACAGGCTCTATGCGTTCGCACCGGTCATTCTCTGCCATAAAAACTTGCAAACCTGGACGGAAGGAAAAGAAATAGACCAATGGTCACTTTTCAAAGGTGAAATGCTCAATATAAAGCATTGTATCTTAGATATGAACATAATTGAAAAGTTTACACGCATATACATAGCTAAAATACTCTAATATTCCGTGCAATACTTAATATTGAGCAACTCACCTTTGAAAAATGACCATTGGTCTGTTTCTTTCCCTTCCGTCCAGCGTTTGCAAGTGTTTATGGCAGAGAATGACCGGTGCGAACGCAGAGAGCTGCTGATATAGCGATTTCCGCAGAGAGCCTGCCGATATGGGTATGCACCGTGATTTACTATTTTATTCCCGCGACTGTACACGAAAATAAAAAAAAAAGAATTTTGATATGCAGAATTAAGAGGTTTAAGTTTAATTGCTTATATTTTGAATACCTATAAACTAGAATATGCTACAATGGAATTGTCGGGATTTTCAGGCCATTTATTTTGGTACCTAGAATACTACAATTGGTCAAGTTATAAGAAAGCGATATCAAAATAAAGATTTATTTATTTTTGCCATATGGTTTTTAAATTGGAATTTAATATATATTCTTTCTAACGGTATTAATCTTTATATTTTTCAATGTTAGCAGAAAGTCCTATCATTCGTATCATCGAATGAAATCTAGTTATTATTATTATTATTTTTTTTACCTTTTGAGGTTCAAATTAAAACAGGTTGCCAATAAGCCAGCAGCATGAAATTTTAACAGTGATCAGAGTGACTTTGGCCCTTTTGAATTCACTAATTTTTATCTTTATATGACGTCATGTGACGTCACAGCTAAAAATAGTGAAAAATGGTGTTCGCGCTCTACAGTCGTCATTTATGGTCAGATTTCTTCAAATTTTCACAGATGGTACATCTTGAAACTAAGGTGTGCATATCCTGTCAGCTAACCGAAATTCCGAAAGACCGAAGTTCTGTGGCTGAAATGAGATTCGAACATAGGACCGAAAATTTCCTTTTAGGATTAAAGAGCTTCAAGATGAGATAGAAAGTTGAAACTTACACAGTTTGCAGGTCTGCAGAATTTCTACATATATTTTGAGTCGTGACGTCATATGACGTCATGTGACGTCATAAGCATACTTCTTAACTTTCATATTAGGGCAATGATTTCGACATGATGCCAGTTGTTCAGAATAATGAAAATTTCAGGGTTATGACAGTAACGTATGCATTTTTGAACAAAAGCATCTTCAGCACCCTATGACGTCATGTGACGTCAGAGCTAAAATAGTGAAAAATGGTGTTCGCGCTCTACAGCCGTCATTTATGGTCGGATTTTCTTCAAATTTTCACAGATGGTACATCTTGAAACTAAGGTGTGCATATCCTGTCAGCTAACCGAAATTCCGAAAGATCGAAGTTCTGTGGCTGAAGTAAGATTGGAACATAGGACGAAAAATTTCATTTTAGGATTAAAGAGCTTCAGGATGACATAGAAAGTTGAAACTTACACAGTTTGCAGTTCTGCAGCATTTCTACAAATATTTTTAATCGTGACGTCATAGGACGTCATAAGCATACCACTTAATTTTAATTTTGGGCAATGATTTGGACATGATGCCAGTTGTTCAGAATAATGACAATTTCATAGTTATTGCAGTAAAGTATGCGCTTTTGAGCAACAGCATTTTCAGCGACCTATGACGTCACGTGACGTCAGATCTAAAAATATTGAAAAATGGTATTCGCGCTCTACAGCCGCCATTTATGATCAGATTTTCTTCAAATTTTTACAGATGGTACATCTTGAAACTAAGGTGTGAATATTTTGTCAGCTAACCTTAATTCCAAAAAACCGAAGTTCTGTGGCTGAAATAAGATTCGAACATAGGACCGAAAATTTCATTTTAGGATTAAAGAGCTTCAGGAAGTATTGTGGCTGGAGTAAGATTCGAACATAGGACCTTTAAACTAGAAATCAAGTTTGCAGTCATGTCCTGACGTCATATGACATCATGTTACGTCACAGACTAATACTTAGTTCTTATCATTTGCACTATTTCGGAATAAAATGTCAATTGTTCAGCATGAACATGAAATACTACCAGAGGTGAGTCATTACATGAAACTTCTATCTCCTGCTTTTTGCATTAACACAGTTTGCAGAAAGTCCTATCATTCGTTTTCACGAATGACATCTAGTTATTATTATTATTATTATTTTTTCACCTTTTGAGGTTCAAATTAAAACAGGTTGCCAATAAGCCAGCAGCATGAAATTTTAACAGTGATCAGAGTGACTTTGGCCCTTTTGAATGCACTAATTTTCATCTTCATTCGACGTCATGTGACGTCACAGCTAAAAATAGTGAAAAATGGTGTTCGCGCTCTACAGCCGCCATTTATGGTCGGATTTTCTTCAAATTTTCACAGATGGTACACCTTGAAACTACGGTGTGCATATCCTGTCAGCTAACCGAAATTCCGAAAGACCGAAGTTCTGTGGCTGAAATAAGATTCGAACATAGGACCAAAAATTTCATTTTAGGATTGAAGAACTTCAGGATGAGATAGATAGTTGAAACTTACACAGTTTGCAGTTCTGCAGCATTTCTACAAATATTTTGAATCGTGACGTCATAGGACGTCATCAGCATACCACTTAATTTTAATTTTGGGCTTGATTTCGACATGATGCCAATTGTTCAGAATAATGAAAATTTCAGAGTTATTGCAGTAAAGTATGCGCCTTTGAGCAACAGCATTTTTAGCACCCTATGACGTCACCTGACGTCAGAGCTAAAAATAGTGAAAAATGGTATTTGCGCTCTATAGCCGCCATTTATGATCAGATTTTCTTCAATTTTTAACAGATGGTACATCTTGAAACTAAGGTGTGAATATTTTGTCAGCTAACCTTAATTCCGAAAAACCGAAGTAATGCGGCTGAAGTTAGATTCAAACATAGGACCTTTAAACTAGAAATCAAATTTGCAGTCATGTCCTGACGTCATATGACATCATGTTACGTTACAGACTAATACTTAGTTCTTATCATTTTCACTAATTTCGGAATATAATGTCAATTGTTCAGCATGAACATGAAATACTACCAGAGGTGAGTCATTACATGAAACTTCTATCTCCTGCTTTTTGCATTTACACAGGTTGCAGAAAGTCCTATCATTCGTTTTCACGAATGACATCTAGTTGGGACTTTCTGCCCTTTCGGCAGAAAGTCCTATTGGGTTTGTTATGTTTTTTTAGGACTTTCTGCCCTTTCGGCAGAAAGTCCTATTGGGTTTGTACTGTTTTTTATTATTCTTCTTCTTATTATTCTTTTTTTCTTCCTCTTATATTTGTGTTAATTTCGATATGTTGCCATTGACTCAGAACAATGAAAATTTAATGGCATATATTTCAAACCATGAGCTTCCGGATGCAATGAATATCATATTTATATGACGTCACATAACGTCAGATTTGACGTCAGGTGAAAAAGTTTGAACGCGGTCTAAAGCCATTATTTCTGGACCGATTTTCATCAATATTAAAAGGAATGGTTCTATGGCGAATCCAAGATTCCTTAAATATTTGGACAGAATATAAGTCTCAAGAGTTACTTTACATTCTCTAAAGATGAACGTCATATGACGTCATATGACGTCATGAGGTGAAAGGTAATTTCTAATATTTACGTGTTAATTTTAATATGTTGTACAAGTCCGAGCACCTTGAAAATTTAATAGCATATGCTTCAGATAGAACTGTTTGCATTTCAATAATTTTCATTTGACTATGACGTGCTTTGACGTCAAACTTGACGTCGTCTAAAAATGTTTGTACGCGGTCTACAGCCATTATTTCTGGGCCGATTTTCATCAATATTTCACAGAATGCGTATGTTAGGCTCTAGTTGTGCCTTCCGGTGTCCGCTTTTGAAAATTCGAAAATGCAATAGTTCTTTGGCGAATCTAAGATTCGAACCATTGACGTCAAATTTAAAATGCGTATAAAATCGCTTACAAATGAGCTAGAAAGATGATATTTGGACAGAATATAAATCTCAAGGGTTACTTTACATTCTCTGAAGATAAACGTTATATGACGTCATATGACGTCATGAGGTGAAAGGTAATTTCTAATTTTTATGTGTTAATTTTTATATGTTGTTTACGTCCGAGCACCTTGAAAATTTAACAGCATATGCTTAAGATAGAAATTTTTCCATTTCAATAATTTTTATTTGACTATGACGTGTTTTGACGTCAAACTTGACGTCGTCTAAAAATGCTTGTACGCGGTCTACAGCCATTATTTCTGGGCCGATTTTCATTAATATTTCACAGAATGTGTATGTTAAAGTCTAGTTGTACATTCCGGTGTCCGTTTTTCCAAATTCGAAAATGCAAAGGTTTTATGGCGGATCCAAAATTCGAACCATTGACGTCAAATTTCAAATACGTATAAAATCGTTTCCAGATGAGTTAGAAATATAATATTATATTTGGATAGTATATAAGTCTCCAAGAGTGCTTTACATTTTATGAAGATGAACGTCACATGACGTCATATGTAGTCATAAGGTCAAAAATAATTTCTGATATATACGCGTTAATTTAAATATGTTGTTTACTTCCCAGGACCATGGAAATCTAATGGTATGTACATCAATCCATGTGCTTTAGAATGCAATGTAATTCATATTAATGTGACGTTATATCACGTAAGATTTGACGTCAGGACAAAAAGGTTTTACGCGGTGTACAGCCATTATTTTTGGACCGATTTTCATCAAAATTCACAGAATGTATATGTAACGCTCTATATGTGTATCCCGGGTCCCTTTTTACAAATTCGAAAAAGCAATGGTTCTATGGCGAATCCAAGTTTCGAACCATTGACGTCAAATTTCAAATACATATAAAATCGCTTCCAGATGATTTAGAAAGTTGATATTTGGACTGAATATTAGTCTTTGAGACTTATTCATATTCTGTGAGGATTAATGTCATTTGACATCATAAGGTCAAAAAGAATGTTAATATATCTACGCGTTAATTTCTATATGTTGCAAAGTTGTAAGGAGCATGAAAAAATTACTTAATATATTCAAGATACTTAATATTTCATTTCATTGATTTTCTTATGCCTATGACGTCACATGACATCAAACTTGACGCTGTCTACACAAGCTTTTACGCGGTCTTCGGCAATTATTACAGGATGAAATTCGAATTGTAAGCATTTTAAATAAATTTGATTTGTAACATAGATTATAAAAATAGTCCAAGTTAAATAAATCGATATAAAAAAAATGATTTTTTCTTTTTTCCATTCCTCCAATTTTTTTAAAGCCTACTGGCAGAAAGTCCTATTGGGTTTGTACTGTTTTTTATTATTAGGACTTTCTGCCTAAATTTTCTTTTTTTTTTTTTCTTCCTAACTAAACGCTTATTTTTCTATGTTGCAATACTCCTAGGACGATGAAATTTTTATGACTTATTAGCCACGTCAGGAAATTTTGATTTCTATGATTTTCATATGCCTATGACGTCATATGACGTCACATTTGAAATATGCTACAAAAGTTTGTACGCGGTCTACAGCCATTGTTTGTGAACCGATTTTCATCAAATTTTCACAGATTGTGTATATTAAGTTCTAGTTGTGCATCCCGGTGTCCGTTTTTCAAAATTCGAAAAGTCCATGGTTCTATAGCGAATCCAAGATTCGAACCAAGGTCGGAAATTTTTAAATGCTTATAAAATCTGTCCTATTTAAGAAAGAAAGTTGATATTTAGTCAGTATATAGGTCTCTAGAAGTTTTAAAAATTTTGTGAAAATATTTCTCATATGACGTCACGTGACGTCATTATATGATAATGTATTTCTAATATTAACAAGAATATTTCTATATGTTGAAATTGTCGAAAGGCAATGAAAATTTAAAGACACATGCTTCAAACGCTGAAATTTTGATTTCTATGATTTTCATATGCCTATGACGTCATATGACGTCACACTGGAAATATGCAACAAAAGTTTGTACGCGGTCTACAGCCATTGTTTATGAACCGATTTTCATCAAATTTTCACAGAATGTGTATATTAAGTTCTAGTTGTGCATCCCGGTGTCCGTTTTTCAAAATTCGAAAAGTCCAAGGTTCTATAGCGATTCCAAGATTCGAACCAAGGTCGTAAATTTTCAAATTCTTATAAAATCGGTCCTATTTGAGATAGAAAGATGATATTGGGTCAGTATATAGGTCTCTGGGAGTCTTAAACATTTTTTTGAAAATAAATGTCATATGACGTCACGTGACGTCATTATATGATAATGAATTTCTAATTCTAACAAGATTATTTCTATATCTTGAAATTTATGAAGGGCAATGAAAAATTAATGCCGCATGCTTCAGATGCTGTAATTTCGATTTCAAAGATTTTCAGAAGCCTATGACGTCATATTACGTCACATTTGAAATTGACTACGAAAGTTTGTACACGGTCCAGAGCCATTATTAATGGGCCGATTTTCATCAAATTTTCACAGAATGTGTATATTAAGTTCTAGTTGTGCATCTCGTTGTCCGTTTTTCAAAATGCGAAAAGTCCATGGTTCTATAGCGAATTCAAGATTCGAACCAAGGTCGTCAATTTTTAAATGCTTATAAAAACTGTCCTATTTGAGATAGAAAGTTGAAATTTTGTCAGTTAGTATGTCTCTGGGTTGTCTTAACAATTATGTGAAATAAACGTCATATGACGTCACGTGACGTCATTTGTTTCTTACTATTATTCTTTTCTTCTTCCTAACTAAACGCTTATTGTAATATGTTGCAATAGTCCTAGGACGATGAAATGTTTATGGGTTATTAGGCATGTGAGGAAATTTGATTTCACCCTACTGCATATATGTAGCCATATCTCAATAAATATCGATTTTTGTAAATATATGTATGAATAAGAATTATAGCTGAATAATTGACGTTTCCAAAGATATTTAGTTTATTAAAATTGGTTTACGCAATACAAAGTTATAAGCAAAACAACTAAATGAAATGAAGCTAATTTGCTGATAATATGCTGTTTTCTTGAGGTTTAACAGTCAATATCTCAGAAACGACTGAAGATAAGTTTATACATTATGCGTTAAAATGTAGCATGTTTTAAGAGCTTTCTAACGGTACCAAGTTTATTGAAATTGGACTTCATATAAGAAAGTTACATGGAAAATAAGATATTTCATAATCATGCATCATAAAAATATGGAAAAGGTCACGCGCAGGGGTCACCAGGCTTAAATACTTGCGCAACGACTTAAAAAAAAAAAAAAAAAAAAAAAAAAAAAAAAAATTATGGGTATATTTGATTTTGTTCTTTTTTTTTTTTGTTGTTGTTGTTTTTTGTCGAATGTTGACTGTTTCCAAAATAAGCATTGAAGTTAATACATGTACAACGGCACAAGACAAAAATCCGTATTTGCAACACTATGTAGCTAGCGAGCAGTTTGCAAGCCTTGAAAAATTCACACGCAGCCCCACATTTTAGACCATCTAAAAACTGCATTGTTATGCTAACGATATTCATATTGCATCAGTTTGTAGGCTGGGATGTTACCTTTCAAAATATCACCATAGTTCGAAATTCCAGGAATTTATGGCAAAACTACGGAAGCCCAAACACGCCAAAATCGCTAAATACGATTAACTACGTTACAGGTGTCGAAAGGATATAGCACTATACAAATAGTCAATACTTCTTCCTAATGAGGCTAAAATTAAACAAGGTTACAACTGAGCTGGAGTGATGAAATTCTATGTGTGATGAAAGTTAGAAACTTACATTTGAACACTGTTTCATTTTTCTTTCATGTCATATGACATAGTATAAATTTTGTATGTAAACTACATGTGCAAGATATGGGCGGACTTTTATTAAAATTCACAGAATGTGTTCTATTTGTGCTATTTTATATAGAAATAGAGGAGATAGAAAGTTGCAATTTGGACAGATTATCTATTATGTCATCTTCTATATATACTATATAAAGCAGATTGTTGCAGAAAGTCCTATCATTCGTTTAAACGAATGACATCTAGTTCTTATTCTTCTTATTCTTTTTTTCTTCCTCTTGTATTTGTGTTAATTTCGATGTGTTGCCAATGGCCCAGAACAATGAAAATTTTATGGCATATATTTCAAACCATGAGCTTTCGAATGCAATGAATTTCATATTCATATGACGTCATATAACGTCAGATTTGACGTAAGGTGAAAAAGTTTGTACGCGGTCTACAGCCATTATTTCTGGTCCGATTTTCATCAAAATTTCACAGAATGTGTATGTTAGGCTCTAGTTGTGCCTTCCGGTGTCCGTTTTTCAAAATTCGAAATGGCAATGGTTCTATGGCGAATCCAAGATTCGAACCATTGACGTCAAATTTCAAATGCGTATAAAATCGCTTACAAATGAGCTAGAAAGATGATATTTGGACAGAATATAAGTCTCAAGGGTTACTTTACATTCTTTGAAGATGAACGTCATATGACGTCATATGACGTCATGAGGTGAAAGGTAATTTCTAATATTTACGTGTTAATTTTTATATGTTGTACAAGTCTGAGCAGTTTGAAAATTTAATAGCATATGCTTCAGATAGAACTGTTTGCATTTCAATAATTTTCATTTGACTATGACGTGCTTTGACGTCAAACTTGACGTCGTCTAAAAATGTTTGTACGCGGTCTACAGCCATTATTTCTGGGCCGATTTTCATCAAAATTTCACAGAATGCGTATGTTAGGCTCTAGTTGTGCCTTCCGGTGTCCGCTTTTCAAAATTCGAAAATGCAATAGTTCTATGGCGAATCCAAGATTCGAACCATTGACGTCAAATTTAAAATGCGTATAAAATCGCTTACAAATGAGCTAGAAAGATGATATTTGGACAGAATATAAATCTCGAGGGTTACTTTATATTCTCTGAAGATGAACGTCATATGACGTCATATTACGTCATGAGGTGAAAGGTAATTTCTAATTTTTATGTTTTAATTTTTATATGTTGTTTACGTCCGAGCACCTTGAAAATTTAATAGCATTTGCTTCAGATAGAACTGTTTCCATTTCAATAATTTTCATTTGACTATGACGTGTTTTGACGTCAAACTTGACGTCGTCTAAAAATGCTTGTACGCGGTCTACAGCCATTATTTCTGGGCCGATTTTCATTAATATTTCACAGAATGTGTATGTTAAAGTCTAGTTGTACATTCCGGTGTCCGTTTTTCCAAATTCAAAAATGCAAAGGTTTTATGGCGGATCCAAAATTCGAACTATTGACGTCAAATTTCAAATACGTATAAAATCGTTTCCAGATGAGTTAGAAATATAATATTATATTTGGATAGTATATAAGTCTCCAAGAGTGCTTTACATTCTATGAAGATGAAAGTCACACGACGTCATATGACGTCATAAGGTCAAAAATAATTTCTGATATATACGCGTTAATTTAAATATGTTGTTTACTTCCCAGGACCATGGAAATCTAATGGTATGTACATCAATCCGTGTGCTTTAGAATGCAATGTAATTCATATTAATGTGACGTTATATCACGTAAGATTTGACGTCAGGACAAAAAGGTTTTATGCGGTGTATAGCCATTATTTTTGGACCGATTTTCATCAAAATTTCCATGAAGCTTGAGGGCCCTTTTTAAATTAAAAAAAGGTTAATTTAACCATTGACGTTATTTCAAAAAAAATTATATTTGGACTGAATATTAGTCTTTGAGACTTATTCATATTCTGTGAGGATTAACGTCATTTGACGTCATAAGGTCAAAAAGAATGTTAATATATCTACGCGTTAATTTCTATATGTTGCAAAGTTGTAAGGAGCATGAAAAAATTACTTGATATATTCAAAATACTTAATATTTCATTTCATTGATTTTCTTATGCCTATGACGTCACATGACATCAAACTTGACGCTGTCTACACAAGCTTTTATGCGGTCTTCGGCAATTATTACAGGATGAAATTCGAATTGTAAGCATTTTAAATAAATTTGATTTGTAACATAGATTATAAAAATAATCCAAGTTAAATAAATCGATATAAAAAAATGATTTTCAGTTACTTTTGCCATATCCTCCAAGTTAAACGGTTATATTTTTCAAAGTTTATTTAAGTTATGGCCATACAAAAGCAAGTTAAAGGCTGGAATTTCATATCTTTTTACTTTTTTAGCTTTTAAGTATTTGACAAATGTAGCAGAAAGTCCTATCATTCGTATCAACGAATGAAATCTAGTTATTCTTTTTTTCTTCCTCTTATATTTGTGTTAATTTCGAGGTGTTGCCATTGTCTCAGAACAATGAAAATTTTATGGCATATATTTCAAACCATGAGCTTTCCGATGCAATGATTTTCATATTCATATGACGTCATATAACGTCAGATTTGACGTCAGGTGAAAAAGTTTGTACGCGGTCTACAGCCATTATTTCTTGACCGATTTTCATCAAATTTTCATCCCGATGTCCGTTTTTCCAAATTCGAAAAGGCAAATGTTTTATGGCGGATCCAAGATTCGAACCATTGACGTCAAATTTCAAATGCGTATAAAATCGCTTCGAGAAAAGCTAGAAAGCTGATATTTGGACTGAATATTAGTCTCTAGGTCTTCTTTACATTCTGAAAAGATGAACGCCATATGACGTCATATGACGTCATAATGCTATTTAAAATTTCGTATTCAAACTTAACGGTTTTTAAGCTCTGTAGGCTTTATTTTTTGTATGATTTGCTTGAAATTTTGTCTGAAGATGCAGTATTAGATTCTATGGAGCCATGTCACTTCCGTTTCCGGAAAATCCCAAAGGTCAAGGTCATATATCAATTATCGGGTTTTTCTTCGGCCTTAAATATCTCAAAAACGGTAAATATTCTATCGAGACACTATGCGTATAATTTGTAGTGCTTAGAAAGACCTTTCAGATGATATTTAGTTTTTGATGATCGGGGTTGAATCGGTTGAGTTATGGCGGAAAAACAAATATTTGGTCACCCCCAGTGTGTTTAACAGTTTATATCTCGAACATCTTTGATTTTTGAAAATATGATGATGAATATTATTTGTAGAGCAATGTTTGACCGTTCTTTTGATGCTTAAAGTTTAGTGATTGGCCTAAGATTCATGGAGTTATGGGGAAAAAAACGAAATTCGTGCATATAGCTTTGGTGATTTTTTCATTCTTCTTGAGGTTTAAAAGCTTTTATCTCAAAAAGTATTAAAAATATTCCTAAACATAAAGCGTGTGAAATGTAGAGAATTTTCAGACGATTATTTTGGTACCTTAAGTTTTGAAATTGATCAAAGTATAAGGGAGTTACATCAAAAATAAGAGTTTAAACATGTAGAATTTCAGCGATTTTGCCGTTATGTAAGAGTTTCACGGCTTATATCTTAAGACTCATAATTAATAAGTCAACACATTAAGCGAATGGTATGTAGAGAATTTTAAGACGATTATTTTGGTACCTAAAGTTTTGAAATTGATCAAAGTATAAGGAAGTTACATCAAAAATACGAATATAAACCAAGTGTAAGAATTTTGAAATATCCTACTTTCGCTTTCACGTTAATTGAAGCATTTTCGGAAAATATGTAAGTTTACAGCTATGTATTAGTCATATAAATTGCAAACAACTTTTTACTTATATTATATTGATATTACTAGCTAAACAAGCGTACCCTTTCCGGTGGCCGAGTGGTTAGAGCGTCCGCCTCGGGAGCGGAAGGTCGTGGGTTCGATCCCCGACCCGACATACCAAAGTCGTAAAAAATGGTACTGTTATAGCTCCCTTGCTTGGCGCTCAGCATATAAGGGTATTTGCAGGACTGGTTAGCGCGGTATCAGGATGATGTGACTGGGTGTGGTATCATGCCACATGTCTACGGCGTGATACTGCAGTGTGGTAGTCCTATACCCGCATGAAGTAGACATCGTGACTGGCTGAATTACTGTCGGTGGGACGTTAAACCCAACAAACAAACTGATATCATATATAGCAGTGTTTACTACACCGATCCCTACACACGAGGTGTGCACACTGGCGCATGTTGACGTCTTTTGTAAACATTTATTAAAGTTGCTTAAATAATCATGTTTATAGATAAACATTTACATAAGAATGAGGAGTTTCGGAAATATTTTTTGCAAAGGGACTCCTAAGAAAAGAAAAAGATGCTAAATTAAATACTAAAATACAAGTATAGATTATTAGGTTTAACGTCCCTCCGACAGTATTTAAGTCTTTTGGAGACAATGTCTACTTGAGACAAATGTAGTGTTGTCACACTGCACAGTATCACGTCGTAGACAGTTGGCATGATACCACACCCAGTCACATTATCCGGACACCGGGCCATCAGTCCTAGAACTACCCTTATTAAGCTGAGCGCCAACCAAGGGAGCTATACCAGTACCTATGTTTACGAATTTGGTAAATACAAGAATTGAATAATTGATATAACGTTTTTAAACAACTTACAGATCATGTGTTATCTCGTTTGATTTGGTATTTCCGGGGTATTCCTAGCCTTGATATCTTCCGCTGACACCGACTTTTTTAAACGATTATTTTTTACATATTTCGTTCTTTCCTTAATGTCAGTCAGTTGATATTTTCCGATTTCTCAACTAATTCAAACAAGATAAATAAATAAAAAACAGCCATCACATAAATTGATTGAAATCTGAAAAAAAAAATGAGCCGACAGTCAAAAAATGCGCGAAATTTATGTGTTACATCCATATTTGGAAAGCACGTGCACGTGTGTGAATACTTTAATAACACGTAACATTTATATGGTCCCATCTTCTAATATAGCAGCATAACGTAGTAATAGGGCGGGACAAACTCTAAGTTAGTCAGTGTTAATTAAGTATAGGTTAGTGTTTTTTTAGTAAGCATTAAGTCCATTAAATCGGTGTGGCACGGCAAAGCCGCGCGACCGATTTAATGGACTTAATGCTTACTAAATAACATTAACCTACTTAGTGTTTGAAATTATGTTTTGAAATTTAACGCAGTCGCACATTCCAAATATAGTATTGATTTTTTAGACTCCGCCCTATCAACCTGTTCCCGGCGTGAATTACATCACGTGACATGTGACTTCATAGGCATACTTCTTAATTTTCATTTTAGGGCAATGATTTCGACATGATGGCAGTTGTTCAGAGTAATGAAAATTTCAGAGTTATGACAGTAAACTATGCGCTTTTGAAAAAAAGCATCTTCAGCACCCTATGACGTCAAATAACGTCACAGCTAAAAACAGTGAAAGATGGTGTTCGCGCTCTGCAGCCGTCATTTATGGTCGGATTTTCTTCAAATTTTCACAGATGGTACATCTTGAAACTAAAGTGTGCATATCCTGTCAGCTAATTCCGAAAGACCGAAGTTCTGTGGCTGAAATAAGATTTGAACATAGGACCGAAAATTTCATTTTATGATTAAAGAGCTTCAGAATGAGATAGAAAATTGAAACTTACACAGTTTGCAGTTCTGCAGAATTTCTCAATATATTTTGAGTCGTGACGTCATATGACGTCATGTGACGTCATAAGCATACTTCTTAATTTTAATTTTAGGGCAATGATTTCGACATGATGCCAGTTGTTCAGAATAATGAAAATTTCAGAGTTATGATAGTAATGTATGCGCTTTTGAACAAAAGCATCTTCAGCACCCTATGAAGTCACATGACGTCACAGCTATAAATAGTGAAAAATGGTGTTCGCGCTCTACAGCCGTCATTTATGGTCGGATTTTCTTCAAATTTTCACAGATGGTACATCTTGAAACTAAGAAGAGCACATCCTGTCAGCTAATCGAAATTACGAAAGACCGAACTTCTGTGGCTGAAATAAGATTCGAACATAGGACCGAAAATTTCATTTTAGGATTAAAGAGCTTCAGGATGAGATAGAAAGTTGAAACTTACACTGTTTGCAGTTCTGCAGAATTTCTACATATATTTTGATTCTTGACGTCATAGGATGTCATGTGACGTCAAAAGCATACTTCTTAATTTTCATTTTAAGGCAATGATTTTGACATAATTCCAGTTGTTCAGAATAATGAAAATTTCAGAGTTAAGACAGTAAAGTATGTGCTTTTGAACAAAAGAATTTTCAGCACCCTATGACGTCATGTGACGTCAAAGCTAAAAGAAAGCCATACGAAAAAAAAATAAGTAAAAGGTAGAGAATTTAATATATATTCTTTCTAACGGAATTAATCTTAATATTTTTCAATTTTAGCAGAAAGTCCTATCATTCGTATCAACGAATGAAATCTAGTTCTTCTTATTATTATTCTTCTTCTTCCAACCTAATTCAAGAATTAATTTATATATGTTGCCAATGGCCAAGCAACATGAAAATTAAAATACTTCGACAAAAAAGTATAAATTTTTAAAATCAAGTGTTTTCAATTTTCAATGACGTCAAATGACGTCAGATTTGACGTCAGCTTAAAAAGTTTGTTCGCACTCTAGAGCCTTCAATTCTCGTCCGATTTTTTTAATAATTTTACAGAATATGTATTTTAGATTGTGGATGTGCACCTTGGCATATAAATTTCCAAATTCGAAAAAACTGAAATTTTATGGCAAAACCGAGTTTCGAACTTAGGTCCTAAAATTAGTTTTTAATGTTATAAGGCCACCTAATGCGCTAGAAGCATGAAAATTGGACAGCATATCGGCCAAGAGGTCTGCTTTCTATTTCCTAAAAGATTTTATCTCAAGTCACGTGGTTATGACGTCATACAATAGACAAAAAGCATATTTTTGAAAAATTTCTTTCGCTCTGGTATCATTACTTTTAACTCAATCTTTTTGAGAATTGTATAGCAAGATTTAAAAAGTTTAAATTAATAAATTCATTTATTCTCAATTTTCAATGACATCAAATGACGTCAGATTTGACATCAGCTTAAAAAGTTTGTTCGCACTCTAGAGCCTTCATTTCTGGTCCGATTTTCTTAATATTTTTACAGAATATGTATTTTAGATTGTAGATGTGCACCTTGGCATTTAAGTTTCCAAATTTGAAAAAACTGAAAATTTATGGCAAAACCGAGATTCGAACTTAGGTCCTAAAATTAGTTTTTAATGTTACAAGGCCATCTAATGCGCTAGAAGCATGAAAATTGGACAGCATATCGGCCAAGAGGTCTGCTTTCTATTTCCTAAAAGATTTTATCTCAAGTCACGTGGTTATGACGTCATACAATAGACAAAAAGCATATTTTTGAAAAATTTCTTTCCCTGTGGTATCATTACTTTTAACTCAATCTTTTTGAAAATTGTATTGCAGCAATTAAAAAGTTTAAATTTATAAATTCATTTATTTTTAATTTTCAATGACGTCAAATGACGTCAGATTTAACGTCAGCTTAAAAAAATTGTTCGCGCTCTAGAGCTTTCAATTCTGGTCCGATCATTTTGATATTTTCATAGAAGATGTTTTCTAGGATGTAGATGTGCACC
>CM037792.1:7411177-7424109 GCA_021229015.1 Solen grandis | reverse complement strand
CACAGGTTGGCATCTTATACAGGTGACCGTTAATGCAGGTTAAACTGTATATTCATCTACAACAACGTTTTAAATCGTCTGCTTAAGTTCAGGGCCGATTTCAGGCCACATATTCTTAAATATTGCATTAAACATTGATATTTTATCAAAATTTTAGAAAATTTAAATGATTAACTCCAATCCCAACACAATAAATTGAGATCCGATGATATTAATTCGGCAAAAATAGTTGTCTTTATATATCATTAACTTTATTATGCTGCTTGTCTGCATCTATTTTTTATTAGCAATATTTACTCCAAGAAATAACAATCCTCTAGAGTAAACCCAAACCAAATATGTTATTTTTTTTCTAAATTGTTAATTAAGTCAGTTTGTATATCCATTATAATACTTTGGTTAATTTCGTCTCTGATATATCTGATAGATATTGCTTTCACCATTGAATTGTCGATTTGGGACACTGGCGAAACTACTAAATATATACATCTTATGTATAAAATGCCATGTGCTAAAAAGTGTTAGCACATGGCATTTTCCTCTCGTCCAATCAGAGGCTAGTATTTGTTCATAGTCACCGTGGACTATAACGCGTAGTCCACACTTTTGTAAAAAAATCAATAAGTGTGGACTATGCAACCACATAACTCACACTTTTGTGACGTTTTGTCGCTAATGGAGGAAAATACCATGTGCTAAATAGCTTAGTTCATAGTTGCCTTTAACTACGTGACATAGTCACTCGGGCTCCGCCCTCGTGACTATGTCGTGTAGTTAAAGGCAACTATGAACTAACCTATACATTTACACCCGATGTGAAAGAAGGGACCAAAAGACAATTTCGCGCGAGATTGCGTCACCATAAAGAGATGTCAGTGGTCAGTGCCCCTATCCGGTCTAAAAGGGGTAACAATCAATAGTTTAATTATCATCCGCGTCCTACAATTGCGCTCCTTATATAGCAACGTGCCGACGTTCACTTAAATGGCACAATTCTGTTGTTTTTTTTCTACATCAATTTTAATGGGATATGACACATGCGAAGCGGAAACTTGTACCCTACACATAGGCCCTAATCTTGTCTTATGTACAGTAATTCCGGAGAAACCTTCAAAGTTCGTGAAAATTTGTTATCGCGTAAAGCGCATCACTAAAATTGTTTTCCCGAATGTTAGGAAAAAACGTACAGCTAACAAAAGAATCATTAGGACCTATGCGTAGAGCACAATTTTCTGCTTCGCATGCGCTATATGCCATTAATATGATGAAGAAATAAAATACTTAAGCAGTCTTTCTCTTCAAAATCGAGACAAAAAATGCTTCTTGTGATAGCTAAAAATGACGTCATATACCACAGGTATGACCACCCTGTTCATATATGATTCTGTAAACAAAATTTTGCAAATGTTCACACATATCTTTATATACAATGAAAGATATCTAAATAAAACACCCGACTGGCGCCCGATATTTTTAAAGTGTACTCACCTTCCATAAAGCTAGTAATGTCTTCCGTTCCTTCTATAATTACATCAAAAGTCGAGTCATTGAGACAGATTGACACGTTTGGAGACAATTTTTTGTCGAATTCTGCAGATCCTCTGAATTTAATATTAAATACGCATACGATACTGCCTTCTCTGAAAAAAGAAATAGACATATGACCACGTGTTTAACCATTATTTTGACGTAAATCAGATAAAGTTAATGTTTATTTCTTTGCATAGTGAGGTCATCTAAATGGTATTTAATTTGTCCTTAAGCATTCAGAATGGAGGCAGCATCGGGGCTCACAATATCTTTTTTTTTATCTGTCAAATCTATGATTGATTTCACTTTTTATCTGTTAAAACAATGCTAAAAGTTAACGCTAGAAGTTCGTATATAACGCAATTTTTGCATGTCCAGATCGCAGGAGGAAACATCCTGAATAACGGGCCTTGATGTAACAGAAATATACAGTTAAAACTGCAAAAGCGGCCACCTGTATTAAGCGGTCAGATGCATTTAGCCGTCGGTCTTGACATTACCAAACTAGCATTTTGTTATATGTTTAGCTTTCATTTAGCGACCACCTCTGTTAAGCGGTCACTTTCTCGTTTCCGGCCGTTTAAAAAATAAATAGCATACCAACTGATCAATGTGCAGCACAAAATACTTTGTTGGGTTTAGCGTCCCACTGAGAGTATTTTAGTCATTTGGAGACTATTATGTCTACTTGGGACAGATGTAGTACTGCCACACTGCATTATCACGCCGAAGACATGTGACATGATATCACACCCAGTCACATTATCCTGACACCGGGCCAACCAGTCCTGAAACTACTATTATATGTTGAGCGCTAAGCAAGGGAGCTATACCAGTTCCACTTTTTTTGACTTCGGTAAGTCGCGGCCAGGGATCAAATCTACGACCTCCTGCTCCCTTGGCGGACGCTCTAACCACTCGGCAACGGGGACCGTGACAAAATACTTTACGCACTAGACAATCTAAGAGTTCCTCATAACGAACAATAAAATGGATAGAACGAACTTCTAAGCATACATAATTAACTAATGTATTCACATAACAAAAAAGTAAATACACGTGTAGACAGAACGAACCACTTAATGTACATGGCAAACTTATTCCACAAAACGAACCAAAAAAAAAAATGGACAACACGAATTACAAAACGCACAAGACAAACCAACGATTTCACATAACGGACAATAAGACTGAATGAATGAAATGCTAATTGTACAAGACAAACTACTTATTCCCCTTAAAGAACTATGAAATGAATTAGCACACGCACAAAACGAAATACTAGATAAATAATAAATAGATATATTGTTTTTGCCTTGTGCTAAACTAGTAAGCACACAAAGCAAAACTGGTATCTAGGATATGGCCACAACCAACTGTTAAACGCACATAACAGATGAATAAACCCAAATAAAAACGTGTAAAAGAAATATAAAACAAAATACTACAAGGCAGACTAAAATATGCATTGATGAACTATTAAATTACATAAAACGAACTATTCAACGCACAAGACAAACTAATAATTACACAGGGCGAATGATAAAATGTACATAAAGAACTGCTATACGCACAAAACAAACAAATAAATCCCCATAATAAACTAATACGTAAACAGAAAAACAAACATGCAGGACCAACTTATAAACTCACGTGGCTAATTATAAAATTAACAGAACAATCTAGATGAATACAAAAGGGAATCAATAGATGTACATAACGAGAACGAACTATTCAACGCATACAACAAATTAATAAACTACAAGACGAATTATAATCTGCACAGAACCAACTACTAAACGCACAAGACAAACGAATACATTTCGAGGTATAAACTAGTATCTTGACATATGAACTACACATAACAGATTGATAAGTACTAGACAAACTATAAATACTCGTACCATGTTAAGACACTTTTACTTGTCATGTGCATAGATTGAGATCTTTCCTGTTTATATACTTGATGCCAACTGTAAAATATTAACGAAAAATGTCGCTAAGAAACATAATAAACGAACTCACTTAAAACCTAAAACGTCTATGTACAGAAATCCATCTGCTTCCTTATAGTGTTTTGTCAACTGAAAACAAAGGAAAATATTCACATTATACAAAACCGGCATCGATAAAACCAAAGATGGTCCAATTCAAAAATGTTTATATGTGAGCTATGAATGCATTTTCCTTTATTTATTATGTATACTCTTCGTTTTATATTTTTGTTGACTCACTTTCGAAAACATCCAGTTTGATAACACACTTTTTCGATCTAAAGGAAAAGGCTTCCAACACAACTTTCTTTTGTTTTGCATTTACAACCTATTCTTATGATAATAACATTATCTATTAAAATTCTTTTTCAGTTTACATCGTACACATCATCTTTGACTTTCATCTCATCTGAACAGCAAAAGTTTTTCTAACCGTGTTAAAATGTTATAACGGTGCCCTGTCAGAAGTCAATATTTCTTTTACGAAATGAATGCCTTTACAGACACTTGGAATTTTGGCAATTTTCCCTAAGTTACAGAATATAGAATATAGCTTAAGTCGTTGATATGTTTCATTTCTAAGAAAGTATTCAACCAAGTTTTTGTCGCCTCCTCATTGAGGCTTTTGTTTTTAACTCTAATCCTAGCTGTATTGCAGCACCCTCCTATAAATAAATCTTCTCAACAACATCAATGAATGAATAAAGAAATTTAAAAAAAATGCACAGACTATGTACTGACATAACGATATTCAATATACACGCACACACATACACAATGATATATTTATGGGCGATTTCATTTGCAATTGAGTATAAACTGCATTGTATATAAGTTCCTCAAGTTCAAGTCGAAAGTATAACCCCAGGAGATTAATGAGTTAAGCCGTTTCGTTATCAACGCATAATGAATCACCATTTCCACTTACTGTATTTAGTGCCAAGTAACACTGATCAACTTGTCCAACTTGTTTCCCAAATGAGGACGAAAATATTGTTAGTATACATTATTTCAGAAGGGGTTCGGCATTACTCGGTATATTTCGCGATTAATATTTATCAATCAGTGACTGGTTTAAAATTTCAAGAGTATGTTTATTTCCCACTGAACAATGTGTAGAATTTTACACCAGCAGGTAGATTAGGTGATTTACGTAGGTCTATGCCTCATTTCAGAGTGAAATTGTCAATAATGTCTATTAATGTCAACCTATACATTTAGTTAGATAATTTCGAAAATCAAGAAGTAATGGAACATGTTTCTTCACTTTTGAGTTTTTAATTATTACTTAGCGCTAAATAGTATTGGTGGAATTCGAGCCCAAATTACCTGTTCGGTAAAACTTTGTTGATAGTCTTTGAACAAACGCGTGTTTTTATTTAGGAGCCTATCGTCGAACGTAGAATTGATAGTGAGGTTCATGCTGAAGGATAGAGTCACTTCATCTGTAAAATAGATTAATAATTATCAAAGCACATTCAGTCACATAAATGAAATGTTAACTTTGTAAAACATTGTTCAAATACAGACTATACCGATTTATTTATTTATTTATTTATTTATTTATTTATTTATTTATTTATTAGCATAATGAGAGCGGACCGCGAAAAACGTTTATATAGAAATAAAAGAAGGAACAGTTTCGCGATCAGCTCTCGAAATAACAAATTATATATAAATTTTATAAATTGTGAAGAAAGGAAAATAAAAAAAATGAAATAAGCCTTCGAATGGACATATTGAAAATAGAAATCTGTAACATTTAAATAACCTACTTAAAGTTATAGATATTAAAGTATCTTTCGAAGCCGGAGAAATAATTGCTGGTTTGCTTCCTTCGCTGCTGTTTGTTGTTGGTGATGACTTCGTTGAAGATTTGCCTGTAGATTGGTTGCTGGTTGTTAAGGGCGAAGTATTAGTTTCCTGGTTGCTGGCTTTTGTAATAAGTGATGTACTACTTGTGTTGTTGGTTGATGTTGTCGGTTTACTAGTTGACGTGTTGTTAGTTGATGTTGTCGGTTTACTAGTTGTTGACGTGTTGTTGGTTGGTGTTGTCGGTTTACTAGTTGACGTGTTGTTGGTTGATGTTGTCGGTTTACTAGTTGTTGACGTGTTGTTGGTTGATGTTGCGGTTTACTAGTTGATGTGTTGTTGATTGATGATGTCGGTTTACTAGTTGACGTGTTGTTGGTTGTTGTTGCCGGTTTACTACTTGATGTGTTGTTAGTTGATGTTGTCGGTTTACTAGTTGATGTGTTGTTTACTGTTGGCGATTCACTATTTGTTTTGTTGCCGATTGTAGCATGCACTAATACCACAAAGGCCACTATATTCATTAAATAAATGGTTCTCTTCGATGCCATGTTTGTAAATTAATAGGGTTGTATCTGAAACTTAAATAACATTCAAAATGTAAATTTATTTCTTGACAAATTACGTATTTCGATTTTTAATTTTCAGAGCAAATACAAATTGTAAACGTGAAGCATTTGGGGAAGCAGTAGTTAGTTTTCAAATAAGATATCTCTTAGATACAGACAGATGAATCTCTTTGTCTCAGTCAATTTAGGATTGTACACAAGTTAAAGTCAATATAGTATCTCCAGTCATTCCTGGAACTACCCTAATATGCCGAGAACCATGTATAAATAAGATATGGCCTTATATGGAGCCGTCAATTTAGCATTACATGTTCATATGAAATAAGAATGCTTATACATGTACATTGTGCGACATTGTCCTCATACAGAATCATTATAACTGCACATTGATTCATTTCAACTATTTATTAAGCCAATATGATTTTATATTAAGTCATATTAAACATACATTGTATATAAAGTGACGATGTTTTGGTATATGTTTCTCAGATTTTCTTTCTTTAGGTTAAAAAAATGCATGAGGGATTATTTTATTTCCCGAAACAAAAATAGCATAATGAGCATCACTATTTTCTTTTAATCAAACACTAGTTTTTAACACGGTTGCCTGCAACCTTGCTCTATGATAGCACACATTTCTGCTTTGAACAACATTTCAGGGCTATTTAGACTAAATACAGATGACCGCTTTTCGTATTGCTTAAATGGTCCTACATTTAGCAATACGAAAAGCGGTCATCTGTATTTTAACTTCCATATGATCTGTACTGAAAAACGTATTTGTTGATATATACTAAATTTAGGAACTGTGAATATTCTAGTCGGTTGGAAAAAATGTAAGGAAAGCACACACACACACACACACAGAGAGAGAGAGAGAGAGAGAGAGAGAGACAGACCAGAAGGTGAGTTGTGATCGAAACCGAAACATTTGGTCTACTAGGACAACGCTTCACCATATGCACCACAGTGACATAATACAAACTACAACATAGGTTTATTCCTTTACACGAATTCACGCTCTTCCTAAAAATAAACGTTCCCTCTGCTGTTTATTGTTTCCTTGATCGACTCGAAAGTGTTAAGTTTTCACGTTTAAAAAGAAAGATTAAATCGTTAATTGCAAATTGAAATTGTTTAGTTTTTCATGTTTAAATAGAAAAATTAAATCGTTAATTGCAAATTGAAATTTTTTAGTTTTTCATGTTTAAATAGAAAAATTAAATCGTTAATTGCAAATTGAAATTGTTTAGTTGTTCATGTTTAAATAGAAACATTAAATTGTTATTTGCAAATTGAAATCATGGAAAAAGAACTGGTTGTGACGGACAGAAATTAAAGAGCTGAGAGCACTGAAGTTGTGTGTCTCAAGTGGAAAAGTGTTTGGCGAGCTGCAGAAATGTAGGGTAACTTAGTTTTTGCCAGATACCAAACTTATATTAAAATAATGAACGGTTGTTTCCTTTTGATTTAGATATGCATATTTGATATATATCTTATAAACTGTAGACTATAGAAATAGGGAGAAAAACAATGGTGATGTGCTAATTGTTAACAGTCCGTTGAAACAAATGATGCGTTCATATTTAATTTCTTATAATGAACTTATTAACGCAAAGTTTAAGCGGATTTTCTTGTCAATTGCTTGAAAATTTGACCCCATTTTATTAAATTTACTTTCAAATTGGTAAACAAAAGAAATGCGACAATACTGTCCCCTCAGCGCTATCAGCGTTTTGATTTGTACTCTCAGTATCTTATATAACCGCAGTTTTTGCCAGATATCAAACTTATATTGGAATAATGAATGACTTTTCTTTAAGATTTGTTTCCTTTTGACTTAGATATGCATAATTATCTGATATAAATCTTATAAACTGTAGACTATAGAAATAGGGAGAGTAACAATGGTGATGTGCTAATTGTTAACAGTCCGTTGAAACAAATGATGCGTTCATATTTAATTTCTTGTAATGACCTTAAATTTTTGTTGTTGTTGTTGTTGTTGTTTTTTTAAACAGTTGTTCTCTCGCTATCAGCGCTTTAATTTTAACTCTCAGACACGGTCCCTATTTATAGATTCAAATATTGTTACGCCCCGCCTGTAGACCCTCGGTTCAGTGTAAACTAAATATTGTCAGGGAATCAACATCACAACTGCGCAGCTTTAAATTTAAACATAACTTTTATTTTTGTTTACATATACACTTAGTAAACAATGAAGATCAATATCAAATATCCATCGATACTTTGTTTATGTATAAATAATAAATGTAACTCTGCGCATAGCATAATGAAAAGTATTCAATATCACACGCGTACAGTGCTGGTTAACGTTAACTACTTTAATACACAAGTTCAACCTTACTGTATCGTTATGATAAACGATCTATAAATATCTTAAAGTACCTAACGGATACTTAAATCGGCGCGCATATTTAAAATACAACCAACAGTTCCAACAGTTCCACAGTCGAATGTTGTTAGTATTTAAAATAAACCTTTAAATGTTTGTAAGTACTCATTATGATACTAAATAGATTTAACTTGAAGTAAACAATATCATATTTTTATCTTTAAAACTTCCTATAATGTTTATTTACTAGGAATTCCATAAAAAATGCGATGGAATGTAGGCCATAGCTTTACCTAATTCAGACTGTCGTTAGCTTGATGTGATAACTAGTAAGATAAACGGATTTGTATCGGAATTTAAGCTTTCTATATGGATCAATGTAACACCACCTCTAAATGACCGAAACTTGCACATTGTCAATCCAAATTCACCTAAGAGCCACCTTTGCATAAAATATATATATTCTTCCGCATGGTAAATTGACGGTTACACAACATCATAGAGGAATTAGTTCTTCTCTGCTTTTATGCCACACACAATTATAGCGTCCCTTAGATATATATATATATATATATATATATATATATATATATATATATATATTTTAAATCAAAATTGAGTTTTCAACTCTTTAGCTGAATCTCAGCATACCTGTGTTGTAGAATTGTGTTCAATCGTTTGATCATTTATACAAAATTGAGAGGTTCTTCGGTTTTCAATTAAATAAAACGTATGTTCAGAATGTGTCCCGAATGTTTGTGTTAAATACCTTTTTAATTATGAAGCAAGATTTGCAAATCCTCCATATTCCGCAATGACACTTCGTGTAAAATATTTTATTATGTTATGGAGTTGAACCCACCTACAATTTCTAGATCAGAAATATCCGTACTAGTGTCAAATAAAAACCAGGCTTAAAAAACACAATTGCAATGCAAATGAGAGAAAATATTAATGTTTTCTCCTTTTTTTCAATTATTATTTATTAAAAAAACACACGCTTAAATTGTATCGGGGGTATTTATGAAACCATTTGTGTTTAATACACTGCAAGGTATCACAACCTGAGAGAGAAGTATAATACATGTATATGTACGTATGTATAAGAAAGAGCGATATTTAACAGACGTTAAAATTTACAATATAAAATTATATGTAAAAAGAAACGTACAGCAATTTCAGTATACAAATTATCTTTTTAATATTAGAAACAAATGTTAATGATTTACCTCATATGTTTATGATGACATTCGCTAGACGATTGTCAATTTTCTTTCATCAGATGAATTTTAATCATCTGCCTTTGTGCTTTATCTCTGAATAATATATGCAACAACGCAAACATGCGCATACAATCTGATTAAGATACCGAGGTGTTATCAGTGCACTTGAAACTGTCATGTATATACTGTTTTGATTTGTTAAAACATCTTAGTTTGATACCCAATATCCGCTAAGTGTCCGTTATCTCTGATATGTGTCAGTGTGAGTTAGAAAACAATTATTGTATATACTGTTTTGATTTGTTAACTCTACCTCGTTAATATTGGTAAAGTTTTTGTTTCCTGACAAACAAATTCCCCAAGTATGTCATATTGCTCGGGAAAAGGCTATTTTCGAAAATGCCCACTTTGGTAATCGGTTAGATAATATCCCCGAAGCAGGTGCTTGGATACCACGTGACTTATTCCGCAGGTGTAATTTTGTTTTCTTTTCGCTTTTTAACGAGAAGTGTATAATTTAACTTTTTACTAAAAACGGTTACCATGGAAATACCAAACATTGCATAAAAATGAGCACGGTCTCCTACTTTTTTTCTTCGATTCTCGTATTCAGCACATATTTTTGATATTTTTACATATCGTATATGAATATCAGAAAATTTTATTGAGGAAAGAAACTATAGTAAGCGCTCCTAACCACAGTTGAAAGTTTCGTGTTTTACAACGGTTCCGGTGGCTGAGTGGTTAGAAACGACGCTCCATAACCGGGAGATCGTGGACTTGTTCCCGGCCGCGTTAAATCAAAGCTGTTAAAATGGTACCCATCACATAAGGAAGCTCCGTCATCAATTTACTGAAATATTCAGTTTATACATATATTTTTTACTCATGAACCAATCACTTGTATGGTGTTATATTTCTCTAAGTAGAAGTTTATTGTTTTGATTTGTATACATAAGATTGTGGAGTTTAAATGATAGAATAATACTCGTAGGTAATTAATAATGCACGTAGACCTGTAAACATCTGATTTATAATAAACGTACTGAAACAAAGAAACATGCTGTTTATAAGATGGTCAGTAGGATGGCTCTCCGAACTTCTGCTATCGAATGACGGTGGCAATAAAATGTTAAACTCCTAAAAATTGAATGAAAAATTAAAAAGGAAGTTTCATGACTGCTTGGCCCAGTATCAGTATACTGTAACTGGCTGTGGTATCATGCCACTTGTCTACGCATGCACACACGACATAGCTGTGAGGAAGCACTACACCGGGCTCATGTAGACAAAAGCCTGCAAACACAGTCAGCAGGACGTTAAACCCAAGTAAACAAACAGAAACCATTCCCATGGCTGTCAAAGACGATCCTACCAGTCAAATAACTTGGTTATCTGGATAATAGAACGTGTATGTCATTGTCATGAAAAATGCAATATTACAAGACAAAAAATATGATATTTCTTTGGTCATTTAAATTGATACGGATATAGTTACAAAGCTCATTGTACGATTCAGTGCAAGTCGGCTCTTCTTATGTAAAGATTTATCTGTAAGGATAGCTACGTAGTTAATGTGACCATAGCATGCACATGGGTGTTTTAGTTTAACTTTAAAGAAATCGTTCGATATATCATTAGTGCTCTTGTTCGTGTGTATGTGTGTGTGTGTGTGTGTAAGAGAGAGAGAGAGAGAGAGAAAGAGAGAGAGAGAGAGAGAGGGGGGGGGGGGAGACCATATTGTTTGCATTTTACGTAATGTTTGCATTTTTCTGAATTGTTGTTGTTTGTTTGTTGTTGTTTTGTTTTTTTGTTACGTTAATTAAGGTGACGTCATTTCCGTTGTTTATGTTTAAAATGTATTGCTATCTTGGTGAGGGCATTAGCAGAAACATGGATACAATAATAAAAGTGAATAGTCTCTACGTGTTGTAATTTATTTATTCCATATTATGTGAGAGAGAGAGAGAGAGAGAGAGAGAGAGAGAGTTACTTCAATATATTGTACTTAAAATTGTAGAAGTATCTACACACAAGTGATGGTATAAACGCCAAAGTTCGTTAAAACCGACTGTTTTATTTCACGCACGTATCTTGGTCATAACTTATTAGGCTTTGTACTGTCCCTACAGAGAAATATAGGGGCTCAGTTATGTTCACAGATCCTAAACTTCACCCACTATGAACATTACTGTCCCCTATACTTTCGTGTAGGGTCCGTATTAAACCCAATTATTGATTTGTTTCATCGACCGCTTTTCCTAGTCTTACATTTGTACTTTTGTCCATTTTTTAGTTTAATTAAGCTCTACTGATCATAAATAAATTTCTACTGACCTTACATAGAAAAAAAGGGGTCACCACGTGCCTGCAATTCGACCCATGAAAACGCAAGAAACTTTTAAGAAGGTGAAACAAAACTCATTATTGATAAGACATATCAATGTGTGAAGAAGTACGAGTTACCTCTTAGGGTAATCCGTCCATCATTTTATTAGAATCATGATCCTTCAAATGCTTAAAAAAGATTTAAGTGCAGATGCAGCATCTATTGGCTTTGAGGCTTTTTACTGTAAGCCTATAAAAAGCATGCATTTCCTATAAAAAATCCCAAAATCAAATGATGGGTCATGCTCAACATTTAATGATGGATGGATTACCATAAAATCACCTCATGTGTTCAGGTAATTGGTATTGTTTGTAACGTTATGTTTATTTGCCTTTTTGTTGGGTTATTTGTTCATCTTTTTCTTAGTATATTGTAAAACATTATTTTGTCGACATTAAATTCCGTTGATTATGTATTTAATCCGGTTTTTTTTAATTTAGTTTATTACATGATTAACCCTTTCCCTCATATAGACTCATTTTGACGCCCTCAATAGGTACCACATAAAGCCTGATCTG
Source organism: Solen grandis (assembly GCA_021229015.1). Classification (NCBI taxonomy): domain Eukaryota; kingdom Metazoa; phylum Mollusca; class Bivalvia; order Adapedonta; family Solenidae; genus Solen; species Solen grandis. The sequence continues at coordinate 7,411,718 of CM037792.1, read as the reverse complement.
CAGAAAACCACAGTTAAACCTTAGCAAATTTAATTATAAAGTCCCCATTTCCAGACCACTGAGGAGCAGCGAACAGCATAAAACCTGACCAGCCTGCGAGTTACTCGCAGGCTGATCTGGTTTTATGCTGTTCGCATAGGTCTTTTCATGGTGTCCTCTATGAGGGAAAGGGTTAAGAGAACGTGACGTTTACTAAGTGAACGACTTATATGGGGACATCAACTAATAATTTGCAATTAATGACAATAATCATCACATGATTAGTGAATCATTTTGGAACTTGTAACTTTTTTGTTTATTTTTCATTCATTTCTGTCAACTAGTGTTATCTTAATAATATTTCAAGAATCTCAGTGCAAATCATGGGTTTGCTTTAAGTAACTAATTAATAAATGCGATGTTTTGAAATAAAAATATAAAAAAAAATGTATAACTCGATAATCGTTTAATGTATATGTCTTACAAACTACAAAGAAAATATGCTGGCTGTTTTAATTTATCAGAGGCCCATATTGCCTTATTTCTGTGTTATATAAAAATA
>CM037792.1:7400324-7411077 GCA_021229015.1 Solen grandis | reverse complement strand
TGGAATTTATCGCAAGCGAAATAAATATAAACGATAACATATTTACAGTTTGCCACGTACGCCATGCAATCACACTTAACTGGGGCCTCCGTGGCTGAGAGTGTAAAGCCGCTGACTTAAACACTCACTCAACCCCTTACCGCGTGGGTTCGAATCCCGGCAGGGTCATTCGGATTTTCATGTGAGAAAGCCTTCCAGCTGGCCTGCGGTAGGTCGGTGGTTCTAACCGGATGCCTCCGTGCATTCGGGGTCTACCTCCACCTGTAATTAGCTGGACGTCGCTATATGACTGAAATACTGTCGAGGCGACGGTAAACTCAAATAGTCAAGTCAAGTCACACTTAACTATGGGGGAAAGTGACAGCATACCGACATAAGACAAACTCACTTACATAAGGCGACCCTGTTGAGTTCCTTGGTATCGTCTATAACTTTGACAAAGGAAAGCAAGAATGCCTCCAATTCCCAAACAAAGATGTGTCTATTCTCAGTGTGGCCATACCACGTGGTATATGGCGCCATTTAAAGCTATCACAAATAGCATAATTTGCCTCGATTCGGAATAGAATAGAAAACTGCTGTAAGTATTTTATTTCGTCACCCATTTTAATGGGATATAGCGAAGTGAAAAGTTGTGCACTACACAAAAGTCCTGATGATTTTTTTGTCAGATGTACAAGATTTTCTATCATTATGAGCGATGTGTTCAAAATTTCATGACCACGGAAGGTTTTCAGAATGTTAGGAACAATTGTACATCTGATAAAAGAATTATTAGGACATGTGTGTATGGCACAATTTTCTGCTTCTCATGCGCTATATACCACTGAAATTGAATAAAGAAATAGAATACAGCAATTTTTCACTCTGAATCGGTGAAGAATTAGCTTAAAATGACGTCATATACCACGTGGTATGGCAACACCGTTTCTGTGTATCAGCCTTTTTCCCTTACATAAAACTTTCATCCTTATTACTGTCAGAATGTTGTTCAGACATTTTGTATCATTACCTTTATCCCCATGAACTCATGGTACTTTATGTATAATCAATTACTAGCTAACAGACCAATGTAAAATAAGGACATAATCAACGAAATCTAATGCCGATCAATCATTTAGGTGCCCCGTTTTTGCATTTCACTGAAAGAGAGTCACCAAGAATCACTCCATTGGATGTTTGACCTAGACCGGTTTCTGTGTGCGAGTAAGAATCGATAGGTCGTGGGTTCGATCCCCGGCCACGACATACCAAAGTCATAAAATATGGTACTGGTGTATCCGCTCAGCTTATACTGGTAGGACTGGTTGGCCCGGTGTCAAGATAATATAACTGGGTGTGGTACCATTCCATATGTCTACAGCGTGATACTGCAGTGTGGCATCACTATATACCAATCCTGTAACTACCATTTGTTTATGCTTAGTTCCAAGCAGGGAGCTACCAGTACCATTTCCAATGACTTTGGGATCGAACCCAAGACTTGCCCCCGAGCCGGACGCTCTAACTACTCGACCATCGGGAACGGTGTTATAGTTTTTGATTCATTTATATCATTAATTCATAAAATGAAGGGAACTAGGGAGAGATATCCCAAGTGAATTACATAACAATGGTCCCCTGTCGCTCACCCGAGAAAGATTTATATTAAAAAGATCATGATGTATATATGTTACAAGTACCTTTGATAAAGATTGAGAAAATGTGTATCTAAAGGTTTTACGAGTTTTTTTCTAGAATTTGCCTTAATGACCAATATGATCCAGATCTGATCTCATCCATGATTTCACTGGGACAAACATTCGGACCAAGTTTCATGACGTTTGGGTCTCTTGAGTGTTAACAAGGTTTATTTAAGGGTTGCCACTGAGACCAGCTGTTTGATCTCACGTGACATTGTTTCTAACTCATCCGTGGTTTTATATAGAAAAAACATTATCATGACCAAATTCCAAGAGGATTGGGCTGAAAATAAGGCCTCTATTGTATTAACAAGGTTTTTCTTAGATTTTCAAGGATTTGACATAGTGACCTATCATTTTACCCCACGTGATGAATTATTTTGGAACCCATCCGCTACATCATGCAGACAAATAATCTGACCAGGCTAAATAAAGGTTTTGGCAGAAACATGACCACTAGAATATAGACAAGCAATTTTTGATGACACACGGCGCACACCACACGGCATATGACGCACACCACATTATTACACTAGAAACTAATTTATAGAAAAGATGGGGGTCACCACTCTACTTTTTGAGTTATCTGCCCCTGAAAGTGAGTTTTTTTCTCTTTTCAGTAATTTTCAAGGTCAGACAACTCAGTATTATGGGCTAGCAACACTTCATTTAATTTCAACTCGAAGTTTGGTACTGTATTCTCTGTTACTGTGTAAAAGTTTAAGAAATTCTATGCAACAGATTTTCTACTATAGTCGCATACACGAATATATAGAAATTCTTCTTTTTTTTCAGTTAAAACGCAGTATGCATAGTGAAAAATCTATTTAACAGAATTATTTTAAATTTTGCATAATGCCTGGACATAAAACAACAATGAGAAATAAATGAGGAATCGATGGCTTGAATTTGAGTTATCTGCTCTTGAAAATGACATAAAAGAGCAAATAACTTACTTTCAGGGGCAGTGACTAAAAAAGTAGAGAGGTGATCCCCTTTTTTTCCATAAATTAATTTCTAATGTAATTCTCTATAATCATGCAAGGACTTAGAAAATTCTCATGGAAAGTTTTAATTTTCTTTCTTTTCTATATAAAACATAATTGCATTGTGCACGCGTACATTTAAATATTCTTTTCTTGTATTCTATTTTTTTTTCATTTTAAAAGTACGATAAATATCATCAAACTCTTTGCCCCGCACCAATCATTTCTACACTGAGTTACCACGTGACCATGGTGTGTACCAAAAGTCGCGTTATTGATTACCCTTGATTTAGCTGAAACTCAGCTATATTTGAACTCACTGTGGCAGAGATCTGTGCGAGATCATCTCTAGCGTTTGAGTTTGATTATTAAACTAATAAAATATTAACCAGGATAAAATCAGTTTGACCGTTCCACGTCGTAAATGACGTTAAGTAAGTAGCATGATAATGATTATTTTGTAAGATGTATATTATTTCCTAACGTTCGAGAAACATAATTAGTGTTGTGCTTTTTGTCATAGAAAACAAATGCTCACAAACTCTGAAGGTTTTCCCGAATGTTTGGGATTTTTAAATTTTATTTATTTTACATCGATAACAAAACAAGTTCTCACAACTTATATTAATCACTCTCGATGGCTCTGGTGGCGGCGTATGTGGTCATTATTGTGGGAGGAAAGAGGAGAACTCGGAGAAAGCCCACGTGTCTGGATGGGCAACCACTGTACCCTATCACGTACGTGACCAGAAATCGAACCCGGGACGCATTTGTGAGAAGTGAAGCGCGTTACCACTACGCTATCCAGACAAAAAGTTTGGGATTCGTGTAAATCCAAAACAAAACGAAAAACAACAACAACAAAAAAATAATAATAATAAGCAAAAAAGAATCATTAGGGCCTTGTTTAGGAGACAGTTTTTCGTTTCGCATGCGCCATATCCCATTAAAATTAATAAAAAAAAAATATTTACAGCAGTATGGAAACAAATTACTGTAAAATGACGTCATAAACCACGTGGTATGACCACAATGAGAATAGAGAATTATCTTATTCAGAGTAGTGATGTTTTTGTGAATATATCATTTGAAGGTATCGAACGAAACACTTTTATTTAACATTTATTATATTTTTCTTACAAATTACATGTACAGTAATTATCATATTAGGCAAAGTGTTGGTCATTTACCCTCATGACTATGTTCATGCTGAAAAATATAATTGATGAACACACAAATAAATTATCACCTTTTATTTTTATATGAACAGCTTATGTGTACTGTGAAACGTGCACAACAAATGCAGATTGCTCGAGCACTACGTGCGCAACTGGATCCCATGTAGTCTGTGAGCATCCTTCCAATGCTGGAGTTACAGATAATGGCGGACTTTGCACATGCGCAGAAGATGACTTGAGTGAGTATTGACTTTGCAGCGGAGTATAGATTATTAAGGAAGTTCAATGAAGTTTTTTTCTTGTTGCGGGTGCACCCGTGAATTTGTGTATTACGAACCACCGTTTTACACTCACTCAGTCGCCATAGACCATTTTACAAGGAGATCTGCATTATCCGATATAATTCGCTGATTCAGGCAGTGACTCGGGAATGATTTGCGTAGATTTACTCACTCCGTAGTGAAGTGGTATGTAAATATCAAACACAAACAGTGTAAGGGGTAACTTAAACATTTTATGGATTTTATAAAAAAAAAAAAAACTTTTTTGAATCGTTTTCTGCATGTTTGATGATAATGGTGTTAATTACACACGTTTTTATCAGTAAATAAAAAGCGATATTAAAATTGAAGTAGATGTAGAACTACACCATTCATAGTTTTTAACATCAGTATTGTTTCTTTTCTATATTTGCTTTTACACAACATTGTCACATCTTTTCACAAAACCTGGTCAATGAAATATATTTTCGCCTACTGTACCTAAAATATCATTATTTTTTCCTGTGTCGCCATCAAACCCTTCTTTTGGTAAAGATGATGACGTAAGACAATTTCAAATAAATATTTTAACGATTTTCATTGGCAGATATTCCTATACTTACAAAATAAGTTACGCACCATTGTTTGTTGAAATGATAAAAAGCTGAAATATCTGGTTCGTATTCATGAAATTCTAATAAAGCTCTCTGACTGTATTAGAGTTTCTTTGCAAAATTTATGCTTTTTTGTCTTAAAAAAGAATATCTCAGATGAACAATGAGATCAGTTTCGGACAGAACGTTATACTGCAGTAAAGGATAGCTCAGTAAGACTGTAAGCCGGTTATAGTTCACTTTATTACTACAGTCAACTCTCTTTACAACGGCGGTGAAAAATTTGCTGTTATAAAGAAAAAGCCGTTGTAAAGAATAGAGACATAGAAGTATTATGCACTTTAGTTTTCAAGACTACTGCTGTTTTAAGAGTTTGCTGTTATAACGAATGCCGTTGTAAAGAGGTTTCACTGTATAAATGCTCACTCCGCCGAATGCGTTAGAGGGACGCTTTTATCGATGCTTAGTTTTTCCTCTTCGAATGAAATGCTTCACAGATTGTACACCATATAACCGTTCTACATTCTCTATTAATTTCATCCCCACCAACTCCTCATATCTGTTGGTATATTATGTTAATATATTCCTAGCTTCCATTTAAATGATGTCTCACTAAGTTTTTTTCACTGGTTAAAAACTGACGCTACGTTTCAACCGATATCAAGTTTTGGACGTGGATAGAAATATACTGACACTTTTTTTTAATGTAATCCATCCATCATTTAATTATACTCATGTTCAAGAGTTCCAGGGCTTTTGCTCAAAGAATATAAAGGCTTGCACTTACTATAAAATTTTTACACTCACTCACTGGATCATGATCAAAATTTAATGATGAATGGATTACCTTAATGGGAATCTTGTTAAAGTCGCCTTTATCTTATTGTTTATGTTGTGAGAACTTAAATTGTACATGTATACACAGTATAACTGATATTGTTTTTATACACGTTGGTTGTAAATATCTTGACAACAAACTATGATAAATAGTAAACCAGACTACGTTGCTAGTGTAAGAACAGATTTGAACTTGTATTATTAACCTGAATTAAGCGTCCAATCTGTATTGAGAGGTCAGTTTTAATATCAACAGACTAGTTTTTTTACATGATAAATCTTAACTTAGCGGCCACCTCTGCTGAGCGGCCACTAGACATGTTTGACTTTATAAAGTAAAATTATTTCTGATTGCCAATGCGTGCATTTTACTGTTGGGAAAAAATGAATAAAAGGGAAACAATCTGATTTCAATCTTATAAAGAACATAATAAAATCATGATAGTTTTTCGTCTTTACTGATAAGGACATTTTCTACAAAACATATGCAGGTAGAAACTAATGCAGTGATTTTTAAAATATCGATAATGGTGTGAGAAGTAACTTGAAATAAAACGTTAGAAACTTTGGAAACTATCCCCACCTCATAACAGATGCCCGTTTTACTAAACTTCGTACGATAAAAAAATCTTTGATCGCGTAAATTCACAGATGTAGAATAGTTTTATTTTTGTGATATTTTTCTTTACAAAATTTGATGCGTTTGTATAATGCAATGAAATGGGACACATTTTCTGGCATCTAACTGTATTCTTGTTTCTGATAGGTTGCAAAACTCGAGAGGATTGCCTGAAGCCCTCTGTGACCTTGACCTGCATCACTGATGACCACAAGCACTGTTACGATAACAAATGCATTTGCAGTCGATGGTAGAATTCTGACATACTGCTCTGTACATTGTATCATATGAGTATTTTATGTCGTCTTATTTTATGAGTATTTTCCTGTCTTCTTATTAAATCCTTTATTTTTATTCCGATACAGACTTGACAACTTATATTAATCTTCCCTCTGTAGTCAATGCATAATGTTCATGTTCGACTGTGCCTTCATGTACTTCTTATCTGTAATGAAATAAAAACAAGAACTATCATTGGAGTTAATGAATTCCCCCTACTGCCACCTTGTTACAGTTATTGACTTGACTAGACTTGACTTGACTATTTGAGCCACTTCGACAGTATTTCAGTCATATAGCGACGTCCAGCTAATTACAGGTGGAAGAAGACCCCGATTGCACGGAGGCATCCGGGTAGAACCACCGACCTACCGAAAGCCATATAGAAGGCTTCCTCACATGAAATCCGAATGACCCAACCGGGATCCGAACCCACTCGGTGAGGGGCTGAGTGAGTGTTAAAGTCAGCGACTTTACCCCCTCGGCTACGGAGGCCCCCTGTCACAGTTATTGTAACCATGTCAGATACAGATGAAGGATGAAAATAAATACACACCAAACCAGGTGGAGCGCTGATACATGTATCGCAGACAAAAAATATTCAATAAATATTAAAAAAAGGGCAATAACCCAATTTAAATTAGGCTGATCGTGACATGCAAAGGTTATGTGCAACTAGCTATTGTACTAGTATTATCAAAATTTGACCAGCTGAGACATTGTGTGATCAAAAGAGAATCATAGCAAAGTGGCTTGTAATTTGGAACTGTTTTAGTGATTTTCCACATCAAATGGATCTTGTAGCTAATATATAATTTTATTATGAGGGCCGCGAAAACATATTTCAGTAACGATATATGTTTTTACTATATACTTATAAGCTATATCAAGGACATATTCATGCCAGAGGTACGTGAACTACTGTACTTCTTATAAAGTGCGCCGCTTTCGTCACACAATTTAATTCACAGTATTTTACTTCATTGATATTTTTTCCGCTTACGCATCGATGCAGAGTTATCGTTCGTTGTGTAACGTTCCAACTTCTATTATATATTGATAAATAATTCATAATAAGAAGGTTGTTGCATTTTATTTATGTAAGATGTGTAAAACAAATGTCACACGCCTTAACAGGAGCTCGTCATAAGAACATATTTATCTGTTTTATAAAGATGGTACGAGCCTACAGGTGCACATATAGTTTGCCCGCTAGAGGGCATTGAAATCGGTATAATTATGATTTCCAGTTATAATATGCTGCGTTATTACAATGTTATTTGTTATAAATGTGGTCAATGAGGCCATTTATTGATGAATATTTATCACTCTCACCGGCAAGTCAGATCCGTGGTATTTCCGAACTAGTTCCATTGATGTTGCTGATTGTAGAGAGTCATTAATTTAAAGCGCTGCTTTTCAATTTTACATGAAATACAGTCTTCTTTAAAATGACTTCTCCGAACGGAAAGCACATTATTATTTTTTTACGATCGATCTCTACCGTCAACAAGTGAACTTAAAATGATCTCCAAATAACCAGAATCTTTTGTTGTCTTACATTTGTCTGTGATTGGTGATTTTATTTACGATCTGGTTAATTTGAGTACATATTTTTTTTCTCCTTAGGAGTAAGACCAGACAGATAACATTTTTCATTAAATTAGTATTTACCCTATGACTTTTATATGAATTGGTTATTCTGAATATTTTATATACATCTGCCAGCATTTTAAATGCGTTTTCAGGAATTATTTTGCTTTTTGTTACCGTATAATTCTACAAACGATTGCTCTTTTGCCAAAATTAATTGGATAAATACTCAAATACCCTGCTTATCTGTTACTCTGAGTAAGACATTGTGTTGTTGTTGGATATAACGTCTCGCTGACAGTATATCTGATAGTTCGAGACTTTGTCAAATTGCGAAAGACAGTGCTGCCGCAATGCGAAGATTGTAAACAAGAAATATCTTTTAGAGAAGAAGGGAATCAAAGTTATGAAGAATGTGGAACGGTTTCATGATGTACGAATCATTATGAGTGTAGCATTTGTTTTTGTTTTTTGTTTGTTTGTTTGTTTGTTGGGTTTAACATCCCACAGACAGTGTTTCAGTCATTTGGAGACAATGTCCACTTGAGACAGATATAGTGCAGCCACACTGCAGCATCATACCGTAGACATGTGGCATGATACCACACCCAGTCACATTATCCTGACACCGGGCCAACCATTCCTGCAACTACCCTTATATGCTGAGCGCCAAGCAAGGGAGCTATAACAGCACTATTATATACGACTTTGGTATGTCGTGGCCGGGGATCGAACAAACGACCTCCCGCTCTAATCACTCGGCCACCGGGGATGTCCGTCTAGCATTTCATCACAGTAGGTCAAAATAAACAAATATATAAGGAGAGCGTCCTCTCGACGGCAATCCGAGCCGAACACATCATTTTGATTAAGCCCACCGTCTGCTAATTAAACATACTAATGTGAAGTGTTTTGATTAATATTTTATATTTATGGAAGACACTGTAATTCAGCGAGAATTTTTTATTCAAATTTCGTGAAAACGAAGTACATGGTGCGTAACATTTTCCGTGAGCATGAGAATATCTACAAATCTACAAGAAGAAAAAAAGAACCAAGAGTAGAGTATATTTTGTGTCCCGTAGCATTGGCTATAGTGGCATATTTCTACCACAGAGTATTACTTGTATATTATATATCGCCCAAACTATTCTCAATATCGTACAATTCACTTATCAATTCTGCGATGTCCATAACTAATTCAGAATCGCATGTATGGAACAAAGTACATGTATCTAACTTAAGTGCAAAACAATTAGTGTTCTTACACCAGGACAACTGGTAAGCATGAAGTTATTATTTCATATAACTAGTTAACGACATATATGTATGGTAATATTAACGACATCACATTCAGGGATATTATTAACGACTTTGCGCTCAGGGGTATTATTAACGACGTTGCATTCAGAGGTATTATTAACGACTTTGCATTCAGGGGTTTTATTAACGACGTTGCATTCAGAGGTATTATTAACGACTTTGCATTCAGGGGTTTTATTAACGACTGTGCATTCAAGGGTATTATTAACGACTTTGCACTCAGGGTTATTATATAACTGTGCTGTAATTGAAAAACTACATCTCAGATTTTGTAAATATATATTAGGGGTTAAAAAACAAACTGCATCTGCAGTTGTATTTGGTGAGTTAGGTCGCTACCCATTGACTGTTTTATGTAAGGAACGGGCTTTAAAATTTTGGGCAAAAATAGTGTTAGATGTTAATTCTCCACTCTATGTTGTTTACAATGACCTATGTACTTTGAAATCTGATAATTGGGCTAAACGGATTGATGCATTATTAGATAATTTAGGTTTTTCTTATTTAAAGCGAAATAACAACATAAGTATGTATCATTTTCAAAGAATACTTTACGTGATCAGTATATGCAAGACTGGCATGCTACAATAAACAGATTGCCTAAATTGAATTATTATTGTAAGTTTAAATCGATTTTTTATCAAGAAAATTATTTAATCATGATATCAAGCAATAAATTAAGAATACTTTTAACTAAGTTTAGAACTTCATCGCACACTCTTGAAATTGAAACTGGTAGATATAATGGAACTGCTAGGGATCAAAGAATATGTAAAATGTGTAATCTTAATCAAGTTGAATCAGAATATCATATCCTTCTGTGTTGTACTGCTTATACTTCTATTCGGTCTAAATATCTTGGCCGCACTACGTGGCCAAATCTGCAAATGTTTTATAATATAATTTCGACAAATAACAAAAAGAAATTACTTAATTTATGTAAATTTTTAAGAGAGGCATTCAAGATACGTTCAAATACCCTGGAAAATGTTTCTGTTTCTGCATAATTTTTATGAATATTCAGAGTTTTTTGTTTTTATTTAAATTCTCATTATTTATACCTATACATATATATTTGTGTTACTTTGTAAATTTGTTTAGAGTCTTTGTCGCCATATTTGTATGTCTGTAAATGGCCAAAGGCATTTATCATATGCTGATTTGCAAATAAATATGAATGAATGAATGAATTAACGACTTTGCATTCAGGAGTACTATCAACGACTTTGCATTAAGGGGTATAATTAATGACTTTGCATTCAGGGGTTTTATTAGCGACTGTGCATTCAAGGTATTATTAACAACTTTGCACTCAGGATTATTATTAACGACTTTGCATTCAGGGGTATTATTAACGACTTTGCATTTAGGGGTATTATTAA
>CM037792.1:7377398-7400224 GCA_021229015.1 Solen grandis | reverse complement strand
AGGATCACCCCTGCCAATTTTTAATAAAAATTTGTCCAGGGGTTTTCAGAGGAGTTTGTTTTTTAAAAGGTTTCTCTATTTACATAAAGGGGCAAATAAGCCCCGCCCCTGGGGGCCCATTTTTTTTTAGGATCGGAATAATTTTAGAAAACTTTGGTAGATTTTAAACCCCAAGGAACATCTGTCCCAATTTTATTTTGAAATTGGCCAGAAAGTTTTGAAGAAGATGTTTTAAAAAAAGTTTTCAAATTTTTTTTTTTTTTGTTGCCATGGCAACCAGAGTTCTACATGGATCAAGTTTATTTTAGCAACTTTTGTGAAGCTTGACCCAAGGATCATCCCTGCCAAGTTTAATCAAATTCTGTCCAGTGGTTTCAGAGAAGATGTTGTTTAAAGGTTTCTCTATATACATATATGGCAAATAAGCCCCGCCCCTGGCGGCCATGTTTTTTTACGGATCGGAATAATTTTAGCAACTTTGGTAGAAGTTGACCCAAGGAACATCTGTACCAATTTATTTTAAAATCTGGCCAGTAGTTTTGAAGAAGATGATTTTTAAAGTTTTCATTTTATTTTTATTTTTGTTGCCATGGCAACCAGAGTTCTACATGGATCAAGTTTATTTTAGCAACTTTTGTGAAGGTTGACCCAAGGATCATCCCTGCCAAGTTTAATCAAATTCTGTCCAGTGGTTTCAGAGGAGATGTTGTTTAAAGGTTTCTCTATATACATAAATGGCAAATAAGCCCCGCCCCTGGCGGCCATGTTTTTTTACGGATCGGAATAATTTTAGCAACTTTGGTAGATGTTAACCCAAGGAACATCTGTACCAATTTATTTTGAAATCTGGCCAGTAGTTTTGAAGAAGATGATTTTTAAAGTTTTCAAATTATTTTTCTTTTTGTTGCCATGGCAACCAGAGTTCTCCATGGATCAACTTTATTTTAGCAACTTTTGTAGAGCCTCACCCAAGGAACATTCCTGCCAAGTTTCATTAAATTATGTCCAGCGGTTTCAGAGGAGATGTCGTTTAAAGCAAATTGTTGACGACGGACGACGCACGACGGACGACGCACGACGACGGACGAAGGGCGATCACAAAAGCTCACCTTGAGCACTTTGTGCTCAGGTGAGCTAAAAAGTTGTCATTATCTGTAACCATCATAATGTAACTGGTATTGTTTTCTTATTTACAGTATTTTATCAATAATACTGAAAAATCATTTTTAAAAAGATGTACTAGATCTATAAATACCAAAGGATTACAAAATGAGATGCTCTCTGTGTCCTTGACCTTGTTTTTAAAGCTCAACCCGTGACAATTGGAAAAATGTCCATTTTTTGCAAATTTTGACACATTATAGTTAATATCTGAAGAAATGCCAAATGCAAACTTAAACCATGATATTTATTTATTAATTATTTCTATGAAGAATTTTTAATATTTAGAACCACTTTCTAAAATTTCATAAATACAACATAAATTCGGACGTGTGCTGCTTTAAAAATACACATTCTTTGGTTTCAAACTATAACTACTTCGGTACATTCAGATAACATAATGATAATTAAACATGATATATCATTATTGCATACAGTGGATTTTAAAAATGTGCTATACACAGAAATATTAAAAATATGACTTGACTTGACTTGACTATTTGAATTTACCGTCGCTGCGACAGTATTTCAGTCATATAGCGACGTCCAGCTAATTACAGGTGGAGGAAGACCCCGACATCCAACATTAACTATCTTCGTTCTTTTAACGGTCGATTTCTTTGCAAACTTGCCGCAAAGACGAAAAATGTGTGACATTTTGCAGTTTGGATTTACTGATTTGTGTTTTGATTTTCTGTGCAACAACCTCCTATTAGGAGAGTCGATTATCTCCATTGTGCGCATTTTGGTTGCGCATTACTATATCCTGAAATCGTCTTTAAATTTGGTATGATCACATTCTGAGGGTTGATACTAGATTTCTGATATATTAAGTTAATGCTAAGATTTTGTAGTTTCAGCATGGATTTTCCATCTGAAGACTGAGTCGGTTAGTAACCAATTGATATTTATAAATAGCAACAACATTTTTTATTTTTCTACGTACTGACTGCGTAATGTAGAAATCAATACTATTCACACCCCTGATGACAACAATCAGATACATTACACAATATAATCAACTATTTAATCAATAAAAAAAATTTTTTTTTATATAAATATCAATTCTTTTCTTCTCTTCTTTCGTGTCTTAGAAATTTCCGAGTAGGGGCCAAAGTGATACGACGTGCCGTGGTGTTGAATCATGACAAGTAGATTTTTGAGGTTACAAGGTCAAAGGTTAAGTTCACAGTGGTGTGAAAACAGTCTCCGAATGGTAACTTGAGAACGCTGCGACCACATTCCTCAAACTTGAGAGTTTGTTGGACTAGTTTGGGGTCACTAGGTCAAAGATTCTTAATAGCGAAAATCGTTTCCGAACATGAAACTTGAGAACGCTTGAGCCCATATTCCTAAAACTTGACTTAGTGTTGGTTCAAGACTACTAAATGACCCCAAATCGATTTTAAAGTCAATTGGTCAAAGGTCAATGTCGCAGGGATCTTGAATGTGAAAACTGCGACCGACAATGCATAAACCTAATTCCCTCAAACTTGATAGGGTTTTGAAGAATGATTCGAAGAAGAGGAAACGTAGGGATGCATACGTGTCGTACCCACAGCTCATGTTTTATTTTCTTCTTAGTACGATATTCGGAAAAGTATTACGGAAAAGTTGCTTTCGAGAATCGAAGCTCTGGAGGCTAATGGTAAAATTCAGTGTTGACTTTGAAAGTAGCATCTAACATGGAAAGAGTCACTTATCATAATCATAATAAGTTCATATGCTTAGTAAGTATTATTTTATTGGGTGTTTAATGATAAACGTGAAAAATTTCTCCTTTAATCTTGATATCTTAAATGTCCCAGTATTTTTTTTTTATTTCATGCTACTCTTCAAACCCGAAAATCATTTTTATATCTCCGTATATCTGTCCATCACAGAGATACAACTAAGGGCGGTCCTTAAGGAACAGAAGCAAGAGACGGAACGAGAACTGCAGGAACAGAAGCAAGAGACGGACCGAGAACTGCAGGAACTGAAATCTAGGTAGTTCTTGATATTCTATTTATAACATTGACGAAAACTCGTTTAGTAACAATTGAATAAGGCAAATATAAATGACACCATTTCACTTATCTCATCAGTACTTATAAATATCTATAGACCATTATAATAGAAAAAATAGTTTTGCTTAAACTGATCGTGCAATCATTGGGATAACTGTTAAATTTACTGCTTAAATAAAGATGTGGTAATTTTTCATATTTTACCTTTAAAATCAACGCGGCTTGCATCGTCTCTGTGATAACGTCTAAAACTGCATTACATGTTTTCATTTTAACACTTTGATGATATTAGTAGCCAATAAGTCTCGACATATTTTCCACTAATTGCATAAGTGTATATTTTGGTATAAGTGTATCCTCTTTATTACAAAACAGGATTACAAACCTTGAGAGCGAAAACTCAGAGTTAAAGGAAGTCAATGTCAACTTAAGAAGGAGCATCAAAAGACAAGATTCTAAATTAAGCCTATTGCAGCATATCATAAAAAGGAACACTTCAAATTTAAATGAACCACAATGGAACCAAATTGTCGCAAAATCAGAAGGAGTAAATGCCACCAAGATGTTCAATATCCGGCCAAGTGATTCCAACTCACAGAAGGGAAATAAATTGTAAACAGGTTTGACATTTCAATGTGTCCGAGTATCGAATACTAGGATTTGTATGTATATTTAAAATATGAATTTAAATTTGTCACTCATGACCTTCCTACCCACCCTTCTTCGAAGACCAACAAGAACTACTTGCTTTCCAACATCTGACCGCATTTTTCAAATAAAGGGAAACTGTTATTTTTATTCAGATAACGTTTTAAAGCATTTTGCTTATATTAGACAATTTTCTGCTGATGCTTCATTTGCAATAAAGATGCACAAGAATTCTTAGCAAAGAACAAAAAAGGTTACGTTTATTGTAAAATCGCTGCTTTATTCTCTAGGCGCCAGGGCATCAACACAGATGGTCCTGTTGCTTTCCATGCTACTATCAACAACGAAGTGACCCACATTAAGATCGGTCAAAAACTTGTTTTCAATGTGGTTCATGAAAATATTGCCAACAGCTACCATAGTAGCAATGGTATTTTTATTGCTCCACAAGCGGGTTTATATGTGTTTTCTACTAGCCTGACGGCGCACGGCAACAATAACCATCCCGAAATAAGCGTTTCGGTAATGAAAAATGGCGCCGTGTTAGCAAGGGCCCACGCTAACGGAGTAAATGGACGGTATGACCAGGGCGCTGTGTCCGTGGTAACCGAGCTGAATGAGGTCGATTAGGTGTGGGTGGAGTCAGTTTTTTTTCCTGACACGACCGTTTATGGATTATCGTTCACAAGTTTTATGGGTTATAAACTATTTCAGTGAAGACAAATAAAAAATAACCGTTTTGAATGTTTATATCATTTTGCATGTAGACAAGAAAATTTCCATAAACAATGATAGTTCTTTTCATTTGGGTACCTTTCCATTTTACATAAAACTTTTTTTTTATTTCTCGACTTATTTTAATAAATAGCATATCATTTTGATGGTTATGTAATGTTCTATTGTAAGATATAATTTACTTCTATATTACTTCGACATGGAAGCTTAAACTGCCCCCCTTATACTACACCGTGCGATTGACTATGACTTTTCTCCACTTTACACTTCAACAAAAAACAGATATTCCATTCAACCTTATCGCCTGTCAAATAGAACGTCGCTTCGGTTGACGAATATTAACCACGCCTTAGTGCGCAGTTTTATAACTCGCGGAACTATGAATTGACTGCAGAAACATGTCACGTTGTGTAATCTTGCGAGGAAATAATAAATGAGTTTAAATAAACAACTATGTAGTTTCAAACGAAATAGGTGGCACTTAAACTCGGGGTGTTTTAGCAAGAGTGATTTTGTGTCTTGAATTAGTAAAACACAGCAAAAGCAGTGTGGCGTAGTTACTGTCAAACGGAGAGTGATATTTGTCCTTGTCATCATGGTCTACGCACGTGTGGCTTTTAACAACATCTAGCCATTTTAATTGCGTCACTTCATGTAGGAATTATATAAAAATCCTCGAATGTCATTTCAAAATCTTTCCAAAACGCACCGCTGACACCCTTTATAGGGATAATGGTTTTTTAAAGTCCGTCTCGGTCGACACTTCCATCACGAAAGTTAACTGTGAACTGAGCAAAAATCAATAACCAGGTGAAGCCAAGGGGTGAGGCTACGTTCTGATTGGCCTACACAATGTCTTCTTTTTCTACTGTAAGAGTGAGAACGGTCGCAGTTTTATCGGTGTAAAATTATTGGAAAAGTCAAAGTCAATCGCACGGCGTAGTAAGTAATAACACGGATAGAAATATAGAGTTATGAATCTTTGATATATTAAAGATGACATTTTATGTGCAGTAAATTAAAAAATAGTATCTAATTTTAAATATCTTTAATATATATAAGCTAATGCTTTATGTGTACTTGTATGAAAAGAAATATTTATGTAATAAACATTTCATGATTTATAAGTCTGCAATAAGATATATTTTTGAAAAAGACATATATTTTATATTTTACAAAACATTTATTTTGTACGGGTCAATTTTTTAAGTTTCGATAAATTTGAAGACTTAAACAACATATTTTATGTTAATCAAAGTATACCTAATTTTATTTTTTTTATAAATTTTTAAAAGCTTTTGTATCTCACTCAAAATATACTCAGTGAATATGACGAAGCAATGGCTGCAAACGGGGGAAATCGCTCAAGTAACAGAATGTCACATCTGCAGAAAATCTGCATTGACCTCCAACAAACAATATGTACTGCATAGAACAAATTAATTCAAAAAGGGAAACTTCTTTTTTTTGTCTGTGTGTGTGTGTGTGTGTTGTTTTTTTGTTTTTTTCAAAGTCAAGTCATTTCTGATTATGGACAGTCTTCGGGAATACGGTCAAAGTACGGTAGACAATGAAAGTATTTTGACATCAACATGAAATAATAAATTGCGACATTTGATCAACATTTCCAATACGTTTGAATTATTTTTGTTGATACAGCAGGTATTTGCACATAATGTACCAGTTGTGTTAGTCAACAATACTAAAATGTTATCCTATATTTTTCATGGAAATTGTGTCATTATGAAATACAATGTATAATGGGCCTTTAAAGTTACCGCTAGGATTATTTGGGTTTGGTTGTTACCGTAGGATTATTTGGGTTTGGTTTCGGCTCGTGTAGTATATCATTACATGCAATTGAATTATAGATCATTATAAATTGCAATTGTCGTAAGGTAGATTTTATATTAATTTACAATGACCTTGATTTCCTTGAAGAGACTCTCCTATCACTAGAAATCCAATGAAACATTTTTGAATCCCGACTTAGTCTCAAAACGCAAATTTTCAGAATTTTAGAGATGTGTTTTCTCATAAAACACGACGTTGTCATTCAAATTTTCCCAGCAGATAAGCAGAATATAGTATCATTGTTTGACACAGTTCAGCTCAGACATATTCCCTCACTTTTCTTTTGTAATCGTTAGTGGTCAAGATAAAATATTGACATCGCATTTAAACATAATAAACCATTTGCAAGCATATTAGATGATAATGAGATGCGGAGTCACTCAACTACTTACCAGGATCCAAATCTGTTTGCAAATTTAATACAAATATTTCTGTCATATATGGTCTTTCTTTCTACTTTAATCACTTTATAAATTTTACATGTGGTGTTCAGAGACGACTAATCAATACAGGGTGTCTGAAAAAACTTTGTTGTATTTCTTGCTATGACAGGGTTGGTCCAATAAACAAGCCATCAAATGATTAACATTCAAATGCATATGCCTTATGGTTTTAGATGAAATAACGCTAGCAATCTCTGCCTGTCTGAAACAAAGCATTTATTAGTCATTATTGCCTTCTCGCAATATTCCAAGTTTATTTTTTCTTTCTACAATAAATATCACTAACTGAATATAAGGGCCGGTCACACCAATGGATGCTCCCCATTAATGCTTGTCAAAAAAAGAAAATATGAACAAGAGAGCAGCTGAGGCCGGGCAATATACTCCCGAATGCAAATTACTTTTTTTTTAAATGAGGTAGTAGTTTTGTTGTTGTTACAAATATGATGGATGAAGTTTTGAGCTTAATTTTAACTTATTCTATTATAAGTAATAAGAGATAAATTACCTCTTTGAAGAATAACTCTTACACAATCAGAGGATTGTAACCAGAATTGAACTTACCTTAATACATTTAATCAGCAATATAAATGTAATACATGAAATATTTTAAAAGATATTGCGCGGAAACAGGCATTTCACATAGAATTTGCCTGCAAAGGGTGCATATCTTAAACAACTGTGTGGATTGTAACCAAAATCGAACTTGACCTGTATTTTATAATGTACTTGTAATGTAGATAGAAATTAAATACATGAAGTTTTTAAAGTTATTGCGCGGAATCGAAATGTCTACTGACAGACGGACAGAGAGACAGCACCGTACCATAATACGTCCTGTCATAAAAATGTTATAATGGCGTTCAGAAGCGCTTTTATGGAGGAACAGGTTAAAATACAAATATAAAATCATATATAATTAATGAAATGAAACAATCTTTGTAATACATATATTATTATTGTATTTATGATTTTACACTTGTACGGGAAAATGCGCGTTTAATCCGATGTGGGTCGCAGCTTTCAGCTGGTTATTGAAGCAGTAAGATAAGTACAAACCTTTTTGAAAAGTGTGTAAAAAAAATCAATCGATCAAGGAAAGATGGGCGAAGGAGCGATCCGTTCACATGAAAAAAGTGAGGAACACAAACAGTTTCAGAAATGCGATTCGTTAGAAGCATGGACACCTTTACACCATCCAATTCTACTTATTCTAATCAAACTGTACCATCTACCTCGCTTTCTCCCATCCCGCTTCCCCCAATTGACAACGTTATTTCAAAATACATTTCAAATAATGATTTGTTGAAAGTGGAATTCTTGTGGACCATGCAGACTGTGGTGAACCATAATTCCTATAAGTCAAATGAAAATATAGCAAAACTCTTCCAATCTATGTTTCCAATCTATGTTTCCTGACAGCATAACAGCTGAAAGGTTCCAAAGTGAGAGCGAAACCTTGGAGACTAAGCTGAAAGACAACCTCAAGCAACAAAAAAGGTCTAAAAGGAATAATTAAGGCAGACTAGGACGTGAAAATGTCTTCTTAAGGATGTTCCTACTCCTAGCTTTGTTCCCTATGTCCCTAAAAGGCACTAATTTTGAAATCACAAAGTCTGTATGAACCATGTTCAATATAAAGTTATGGCTCTTGTGCACTGCAACTCCATATATGTACAATAATATGAACTAGAGATTAATTCTGGACAATTAAGTACAAAAATATTGATAAAGAGGAATAAGTAAAGTCGTTCAATGGTCATTTGCTCAATTAAAACAAAATTTGACAAATCAGATTAGAAAGGAAATTAGAAAAGAAACATGTACACATGTAGTTTCCTCTAACCGTCCTGTAGATTACTGTGGCTAAATGGCAAAGGGTTAACATCTCAAGGTAGATTAAATTACTAGGGCGCTTTATCTTATTGTTTTTACAAAATTTGGATTTATAAAATTAAATGTAAATACATAAAATTAAAAAAAGAAAATATTACTTTTATCAATAAATAATTCAAAATATGCCAGTGAGGTTCCTCCCTCGTCTATACGTTTGACTATGCCTTGCATGCGTCCCAACTAAATATAAACAGCTCAGATTTACTTATCACATAATAAACTACAAAAAACGTAGTTATATATAGTTGTGCTAGCCATATAATAACTCTAGGGTAAATTTAGTTACATCAGTACATCATACCAGCACAGTAATCGTCAAATTATTCTTCAACCATTATAAATCTCTCTTCAACATCTCTCAGACCATAAAACAATTATTGCCAAAAAAAGACTTCTGGGCACTTACTCCGTGAATATTAAATAAATTTACACACTGAGCGAGTTCAACTGACCAACTATAGTTAAATCGGGTTTTGGAGCTGTTCAGCAAAACGAAAAGAGTAAAACAAAGGAATAAACAAACATGGAAGAATGGCCTACCTGTTTATGCTATTCTATTCAAATGAAATGTTGGATAGTGAATCAGAAGCTTTTACTTTTGTGGACAGTATGAAATCTCGCTGTTGTCATGAAAATGAACGAAAAACGGAATGACATACCACGGGTTACATATTATATGGTAGATGTCGGCAGTACACGTTAAACAGCTAATGACAGCTATGGAACAGAATTAGGGCAAAAAATACATCTTGCCGTCTTACAAGTCCATGTGTACACGTGACATTCTGCCTTTGCCATACTGACAAGCGGTATGCTGTATTATGTTAAGTGCGTTTATCAATGCTGTCTACTGACTAATGCTGTTGTGTACTGCAGTATATCTCGCATCAGTTCATGTGTCATAGTTTAATGCTGTTATATTTTAAAGTTTATTTTGAGCAATCGATGTAACATTTGTTTTACATTAAACTGTCTTTACTGCCTCATTTGGGTCAGAATAACAAGAGAAGTCAATTCAAAGAATCAAAATCCTGCATTTCGTTACTCAGGGGAGGAAACTGAATACTCGGAACACCGGGAAAGTATGGGATGATCGTATATCTCCGTAATATGATTGTATAACAGTTTGAATTTAAGAAAAAAAAAATTACCATAAAGTATATAAAAATCTTTTAAGCAAATCTGAGAGAAATAAGTTAGATATATGTTTTATATATAAAAGCTTTGGGCTAAATAGTTTTATTCTCACTTAGGGTCATTTGTAGGTGTGTGTGAGAGAGAGAGGGGTGGGGCATGGCCCTTTGGGAAATATTTTTTCTAGGAGGACGGAGATGCATTCTGAGGGGCATCTGAGGGAAATGTGGTAGATTTTTTTCCAGTTTTAACAAGATTCTTGACCCATGACCCTCTTGTCATTGTAATTGGGCGGGGTGGGGGGGGGGGGGGGAGTTTGTTGCATTAGGCGGACAGTTAACCTATTATCGTTCTTAAGAATGACCAGTGCTAGACTCATATCCACCACATATTGCCATGCTTAATATCGAAAAATGTACACTGTAGGGGAGGGCTAAAATTAAGTTTAAGAACTTGTAGCCCAACCCAATTGCCATTTGTATCAACCTATGTTTGGATATATTTTTGTATTTGTTAACATTCTATTTGGCATATCCACCGTAATACATCTCGCATGCAAAACCATTGTCGGTATCCGCCCGCCGGGCTTTAATATATAGATCGTGAAAATATTTTCTACATGATTTAAATTGACATTAATAAGAATTTTATGGCACTAGCTGCAATGCTAGGTTCTGATCCAACTTGGAGACGTTTTTTTTATATGTATTTGTAGCGGGATACATTTAATTACATATAATTAAAAACAAAATGAAGATAAAATGTATGTTCAGCAATACTAAATGCATTTGCCTGATTCAGATTAAAGCAGACACATTTCTGTTGCCATAATGACAGCGGAAATAAGTGACAGCGGATGCTTTCTCAGCTTCTCAGAAAGGGTCGGCCTGGATGACTGGTCATTTTGGCTAACTTTATTTCAGTAAGGGGCTCAGGATGGGGATTTCCATTTGCCTAATCAAGAATCAATGCAATTTTAGTCACCCAGGCCAGCTGGGGGGGTGGGGGGGATGATTGAGCCTGAGCTCATATTAACATCTGAAATGTTTGGACTGCACTTAAAAAAGCATTGGAAAATATTATGTATAATGCAATTATGTCTTAAAGCAGTGGATCTACTTTCATTTTCAAACAATGTGTTTAAAAGAAATAACTTTTTCAAATTTGGAAAACAACCACAGTTTCGTACTTCATTTTGCCGAACCTTCCCGAACTACCGACAGCGAGTTCATCTGACCAACTATAGTTCTACTCGAGTTCTTAAGTGACCGCCTCGGGTGCGGGAGGTCGTGAGTTCAATCCCTGGCCGCAACATACAAAAGTCGTAAAAAATGGTACTGTTAAAGCCCCCTTGCTTGGCGCTCAGCATATAAGGGTAGTTGGCCCGATGTCAGAATAATGTGATTGGTTGTGGTATAATGCCACATGTCTACGGCGTGATACTGCAATGTGGCAGCACTATATCTGTCTCAAGTAGACATCGTCTCCAAATGACTGAAATACTGTCGGTGGGACGTTAAACCCAACAAACAAACAAACAAACACTATTCGAGTTAACTCGTATTGATGACGTAATAAATATACTCTAGTTAGCAATCAACTGAACGTATGAGGTTTACCCCTTCTGACGTAATTTGTAAATAGACATATGATTAAGACAATATATCTTTTATTTATGACTTTTTTTCGAGCGTGGGCTTGAAAAAATTAGCTGCCAGCTTCTTTTAAGGCTACTTACAGGCCGCTTACTTAAAGACAGGATATCATAGATATTTATAATTTTCTATAAATTTGCCTAGATGCTTTCCGTCCGCTATATTGCTTTCTAGTATACCCACCTACCTCGATGGGTTGAACTCGCGTAACCCTACAGAATTCGTAGGGTAAAAACCCCGCACGTTTTATTGCATCTCTGGAAACTCTAGGTAACTCTAGTAGGTAAACTGAACTCGCCGAGTCAAACCGGAACAGCGCCCTCCAACGTCATAATGCTAGATGCACATCTTGACATTTGTCATTCTTCTTGCGTACATGTGTTATTTTGCTTAGCTACATGTGTCATTCATCGATTCGGTAAACCGACGAAATAAATTCCATTTTAATACGAATGCAAACTGGACTGTCCAGCTATACACAGTGCTATACGGTGATAAAATGGAAATAAAAGCAGATGTATTTTCAGTAGTTTATTATGATGTGAATGAATAATGAATGTTTAATGAAAAAAAAGATACATGTAACGCAGACGACGAATACGCCGTATTGTACTAGTCAAAATGATGCTTGTCATTTAGACAAATGAAGCAATAGACATGTCAAAGGCAAAATGTATTTTTTGCCCGAATTCTGTTCCATAGACAGCTATCTGCCGTTTTCGTTGCTCCAGTCTTTATGCACATTCCGTGTTCATAATGAGAGGTTGTTTTTTACTTTTTTTTAAGAACGGAGCCGTTTCCTACACAAATATTGGGGCGGTATTCGCCGCTCTTGCCGCCCCCGACGCGACACGATCATTTAATTTATTCTGGTATCATTTTGATGATTATGTTGTGTTCTATAATAAGATTTAATTTACATGTACTTTTATATATCCTCGATAGGAGATATTTAAAAACTTGACTTAGCGGGAATTTGAAAATATGTCATGTGCTTTTGTAAGATTTAGACTACTTTGACATATATATGGAATTAAATACTACATCACACAGAGAGGGAGTAATGTTGTTGTCTTAAAATATATTTGTAACAGTTTATATGGTAATGAATGCTAGGTCAACAGAGGAGTCAATGCGGTCGGCGGAGCATTAAAGTAATAACAAAACGAGCAAAAGCATTCTTGATGATGTTTTAGTGGTTATGTTACAAAATAATTTACTAAATATGTACATACAAAACGACAAACTGGTCCCGGTGGCCGAAAGGTTAGAGCTTCCGCCCATGAATCGGTTCATTGATTTGATTCGCGGTTGCGACATACCAAAGTCGGAACTTAAGATGCTGGTATAGCTCCTTTTTATTTGGCGCTCAATATATTAGGGTAGTTGCAGGACTGGTTGGCACGGTGTTAGGATAATAATGACTAGGTGTGGTATCATGCCACATGCCTATGGCGTGATACTGCAGTGTGGCAGCACTATATCTGGCTCGAGTAAACATAGTCTCTAGGTGCCCATGCTGCTGCATATTACAAAGGTTGAATAAAGCTTGACTATTATATAGCCGTCATATACTCACATGGATAGGGGAAATGAACATAATTATCACGATTCCAATTCTTTATACAAACATAACTTGCTATTTTACAGAACTGAAAATATAAGGATATATACGCATATCGTTATTCCCCCCCCCCCCCCATTAAACATTTTTTGGATCAACGGCCATTTTAAGGACAACTCTTATTTAGAATAAGTCAGCAGGTATAAAAGCTATAGACTAATTTATTTAAAACACCCCTCAAATCATCAAAAGTCAGTATTTTTAAGTTTTTGTACCGATTAGATATTCATTTTTTGTCACGGAAATGCTTCCGACTTTGAATACGATCAATACCGATTATCGCCGAATGTCACGTTATGTGTCGAAATGAGCCGAGCGTCTTTAGGCTTCTAAAACTTTAAAGCTTTACTTTTGTGTAAGACTTCTGTGTGTGTGTGTGTGTGTGTGTGTGTGTGTGTGTGTTGTTTTTTGTTTGTTTTCTTTTTTTTTGGCGAGTGTGTAACTAGGACAGGCATTCATATTATAAGCAGTTGGTTTTGTTAAGCCGTCAACGTCGCAAAGGTCATTTTATACGAGTTTAATCACATGTGTCCTTCACTTTATCCTGGACGCCTTATTTTCAAAGAAATCATCCTTGCTGTAGTCTCATTTATGATGAGATATGCACTAAACAGAAACCGAGTAATATAGAAAGAAACATCCAGACGCAATGCAGCCTTTTAAGAATGAGTGTTTAAACAAATACAAAAGTGGAGCACGATGAAATTCATTTTAGCTCAATGAATGCTTATTTTCTGTATAAAACATAAAACTTCAAACCATTATGAACAATATATATATTAATTACGTTTTTCTTGCTATATCGCAGACCTTGTTGTCTTCAGATGCTATGTAGGCATACGGCCTTCGTGATTAGATGACTGCGCATCTGAACTTAACACCTTGCATTATTTTGCGAAATAAGACTTGAAATGAGATATCAACTAAAATGATTTCGAGTCCTTGCTCAATCAGAACTTTGCAAAATCCTAAGGGACCATTTCGAAAAGTTGTTCATTGTACATGCCCGTTTGTTGACATTTCTACAGCCGACGCCGAAATAGGATCTCTAGCCACTACTTAACAAAACGTGTATATTTCTCCGTTAGCCAGAGGATGAGTTCTAACAATTATAACACTGTATCTCGTCACCCGTGTAATTTCCTTACAGTATCGTCAGTAACTTATGATATTTTATACGAATCATATACTTTTAAGACATATATTGGAGATGCTGCACTATTGCATACGAACTTTAAATGGAACTTGGATATCCAAGGATGCTGACTTGAAGTATAGTTAATGATGATGTACGCAATGTCCAGTGTCACACTGGCTTCCTTATTGAAATGAGTAGAGTACACATATTTATTGTGTATATGTCCTTTATCTAACTGAAACATAACATCATTTGTCAGACAATATTCATCACCTTAGACATCTAAATATTCCGTGACCTTTGTTCGGCAATGTGGGTTTCCGGAGTAAAACATCTGGATTGTAAAGTCTGATATCACACGCCCTGTTTTGTGCTAAAGTTCGAATTTTGTCTTCGAATATAGTTCAGATCATAAATATGTTTTGGTTATATTTTAAAATGTAATGCACCACACAAAAAATGTTTATTACTAATTACTCGACTGCATATAGTAAATCTTCGAAACAATTAAAATCAAAAGAAGAAAGTATAAATTTGATGTATTTGCTTTGTTATTAATATATTGAATATGTTTTTAATTATGGGGGAAAAGCAAATTTATTAAATGAAGACACCAGAAAATCTTCACTCATACTGCGAATAATGAAAATAAAAATTGATAAGTCAGAAGAATTATGAACAAGAGGGCCATGATAGTTCTGAATTCGCTCACCTGAGAAACATTGCCTTGATTGCGTGTACAAGTTAATGTATTGTAGCATAGTCATACTGAATACATTATCCGTGGAGAAATTCAGCAATATCACTTCAATGACAGACATCAAACACTACCTTTGGGCCAAGTTTGGGAAACGAAGCTTAAAAATACACAAAGTAGGTCACTGGGTCATGATTAAGGTCATCCAAAGTCAATGATTTGAACAAATTGATAGATGTCCACTAGGCCATTTTACAAATATCTTAGCTCTAGGCCTTGTGGTTTCTGATGAGAAAATTGTTCAAGTGTCTGCTTGTGTAAGTCTGCACATGGGTCATAACTCCTGATATTATTGGTTGATATCATCCATAATCGAACTTAGCCGAGAGATTATAGCCATAAACATCATCATGGAATATGAAGAAGAATGATTAAAAAATGAAGATGCTAGAGTGTACACAGAGTGAAATCTGGCTTTTTTTCCCCGTCATTCAAGGGCCATAACTTCAGACCATATGAGCAAATATCAGCCATAATCAAACTTAAACAGGAGATTAGGTTTAACATTGTCATAAAGTTTGAAGAATACTGATGAATAAATTAATATGACAGAATGTACACAAAGGGAAATTTGGCTTTTTTTTTATTAATTCATGGTCCATAACTCCAGGCCTAATTGGCGGATATCAGCCATTATCAAACATGGCCAAAAGATTAATGCTATAGACGTAACACTGTGGATCTTAGGGTCTTTTCAAACAGTCCTGATACCAGAAGACAGTATTACAGTTCATACTTTTATTGTACGAAACAAACACACTCTGAAATAAAGTAAATCACAAAGTGTAGATAATATATTCAGTGTTATTAATATCATAATATCGTACAGCTGTGTGTCTAGTGGCCTTGATAACACAATACGAAGAATGGTTAAAACAATACAGAATATCTTGTAATGCAATTACTTATATATTTATCACTTTCTTAAAATCACATTATAATCATTTAATACACAGGTAATTAAAATAAACTGACAATGTTCAGCAATAACAAACATACATGATACAATTCACAAAACCTACCAACTGTGGGTCAAGTGCCTATTTGTCCATCTCTCTCTCTCTCTCTCTCTCTCTCTCTCTTTGCTACCGTGCCACCGTATCTGCAGTGCCTGGCTTGGTGCTTTGGTGTAGGGTTATTCTGTAAATGGTTAGAAAGGCATAACAACATGCATTTGTTACAATTTAACACCAATGCTGCTATCTCAAATCATGAAATGCATTCTAAAATAGTAGACTCCAAACCGTCAATTTTGCAGTTAATTCTGCGAATAAAATGCACCGCTCATTGCAACCAACAAGCGAAATCAAGTAAGAAGTTGAACAATAGCAGAGAGATTCAACTTACCAATATATAATATAAAGACTTATTCTAAAACTGACACAAAGGAAAACGCTGAGCCTCAAACGTCTTCTTGAAAAACCCGTGCAGACTGACTTCGACCCGGGAAAATATACAAGAGAAATCACTCACGTAAAACCGAACTCCAAAGGGAGAGAACTACAATAGGTTAAGATACACCAATTCAATAATACCAATGTTGCACACTGTTACATAAACATTGTCATAAAGTTTGAAGAAGATTGATTAAGAAATGAAGATGAAAAAGTGCACACAAAGTGAAAACTTGCATTTTTTATAATTCATGGGCATATATTCAGAGCTAATTGACAGATATCAACTTAAATCGAACTTGGTCGAGAGATTATCGCTATTAGCATTGTGATAAAGTTTGAAGAAGATTGCTGAAGAAATGAAGATGCTATAGCGTACATAAGAAAATATTGTCAGACAGATTTCCGTCTTGACGTACGGCGGACATTGACTGACCGTAATAGCTCATATTGAACACTTCTTGCTCAGGTGAGCTTAAAAAGATCTCTGAATTTACCACCTGGCCATCGGGACGTAATTCGTATGAAGCACTGCAGGCCATGCTAGCATAAAGCCTATCTTTGGATAGTAATAATTCACGAAAACTAACGAAGAACTTTCCGAAGATAAATCAGTTTTAGGTCAATACTACCAGACAACACCAATCCCCACTAAACATCCAAAATGGGAACCGTCGTGATAGGTGTAGTGTTTTTTCTGTTTATAAGCTGTTCTTCAGCAATAACAAATGACCCAATAGAAATCCTGCTTTCGAGGGTAGCAGCACTGGAAGCGAATGGTATATTTCATATCATTTTTCTTATTATTTGCATCATTGTTTTTGTTATTAATAAACTTTTGTTTTATACCATAACACAAATAGCCAGAGACAGGTGTGAAAATTACGTGATGCCTGTTTTGAAATTCTAGTTACTAATAGCTTTGAATTGTACATGGACAAATTGATAATCACGTACAGCACCATTAAATTTGATAATCAATACATACATTTGGTAATTTTCTACCGCATTTCGATACGATAACAGATTAATTAAATTTACTTCTATACAATATAGCCAAAATATTGTGTCCGTATCTATACAATATAGCCAAAATATTGTGTCCGTATCTATACAATATAGCCAAAATATTGTGTCCGTATCTTTCGTAGAAAATGGGGGTTTTTAATGACTAATAAATATTTCGAAATAGTCTTGTGTGTAGAAGTAAGAGTATTGTGTTCCTTTCTTAAAAGCGAACTATTTAGTAAGTATGAACCTTTATTATATGTATTGTTTTTGTTGATGTCATTTACTTTTCGACTATATCGAGTCTTTCATCCCTGGAACTTTAGGTTATGAACCCTTTGACCTTATGAATGAACTATTTAATCACCATTGATGTTCATTGAGTTATACCGAAATATAAATAATGGTTGATTGTTAATGATACGCATTTCTGTATATTTCATCATTTAAAATTCTTAAGCTGAGTTTCTCTAGAGGTCTTAATTCTCCATTTTCTAACGAATGTTCAAGAAGGGTGAAGGGTGTCTGTACGAAAACCTTGGGACGAATCAATGTCTATAATGACATTCCACGAGGCAATGAACATGTCAAACACACAAAAAAAACAGCTGAGATAGACTGGGTTTGACCTGAGTTGTCATAACTTCTTTTCAAGTCGCAAGAAAACTATAAGTGTATTATGTAATTTTCAAACGAATTTGTTACCGTATGGCTACTACATGATTAATGTCATTAATGTCAGTGACATAATACTCCATCAAAATCGTTTGACAGTCTGTTTGCTTGTCCGACACAGGGATACAGCTGAAAGATGCCCTCCTAGAACAGAAACAAGAGACGGAACGACAACTGCTGGACCTGAAATCTAGGTAGTGTGTGACATTAATTGAAATGTCAATTCAGTGTCTAAAAGAACTCTATATACTTATACATACTTAGAAGTGTATGAAGCCATTTAGGTATCTTTCGTACAGAAGAAAAAATCGAATTGCGTATAAAACTTTGCTACCGTAACACAGTTAATGATATGCTATAGTGGCAAAACATATATGATCTTAAAATACCTTCACCAGGGGCGAGTTGCTCACACAGTCTTGCAACGTCACATACGGGAGGGGGCGTGGGGGGTCGCATTTCAGAAGTAATGTAACTGATCACCATGGAGCCGCGTTTTGCATGGGCTTCACATAAAAGTGTACCTCAATATGAGACATCCATTTTCTACACAGACATACCAAACTTTCATGTGTAGATGCTGTATTTTCGTTAATACTGAGACAAACGCAACACATAGTCGTAAGACACTTTAGTAAAAAGTTTGGCAAGAAAAGTGTCAAGGCAGCTGAAATTCGAGGCTATATTAAGACTCGATTCCAGCTTGGCGTATCTGAGAAGGAGATTTTTGATAAATAGTGTGTTGTTCACGGGCAGAATGGGGTATCGTATGCCACAGTCACGTGATGGGAAAAGAAGCGGATGTGACTCTATTTACCAGGACGTCATTGTAGTGCCACTGCAAGCAATATGGTTAAAAAAGTATGCGATGTGGTCGAGTATGATGCAAGGCTAACTGTTCATCAGATAGCTACTATAGTCGGCATTTCAGCCGCAAGAATATTCCGCATACTAATACCGTAATTTAATCAAAGCGCTGAATGCACTGAAGTTGTGTGCGTCTCAAGAGAAGGAAGATTTGACAAGCTGCAAATATGCATGGTAACTTAGTTTTTTTCCAAATATTTAACTTATGTTAAAATAATAAACGATTGTTCATTGAAGGCTATAGAAATATAGTGGGAGTAAGAGTGGCAATATGCTAATTGAATTGTTATCAGTCCATTGTTGAAACAAATGGAGCGTTGATCTAATGACCATGTTATCGCAACGTTAAAGCGGGCCGGGGTTATTGGCATTGTGCGAAAATTTGACGAACGTTTATTAAATTAACTGTGATAAACAAAAGAAATGAGACAATACTGTTCTTTTAACACTATCAGCGCTTTGATTTGTACTACCAAGCGACGGCACAGTTTCTATTCATAGATGCAACTCAGTGGCTCTCTACTGTGTTTTTAGTAACTTCGGATAGCAGATATACACCTGTATCAGCTATTCTATAGAGCAACAAATAACCCCTGGAAATGTCTCTGATGTATCTGTATTGTATTTCCACATTTAGTTAAGTAATATCCATTCCAAATATGAAAATCCAAAACCGTGTCAACCTTATTTGTTAAGCTTGTTATTGTGAAAGGCACCTTTGAAGAGTACCTTCCTCTGCCTCGAAACCTATTTTTGCAACATCCGGATGCATACAAATCCAGTGAAAAGTACCTTGAAACTCATCGATACTATTTGTGCGTGCAACTTGCCCCAGTTTTATTGCAATTGTTTTTTCAAATGTTTATATAAGAGTAATTGGACTACGAGACATTTTTAGTGAGTTGTTGTATTTCTCAAGTTATATCAATTCAAATATTTTACCAGCATACTTGTACATTAAATTTCAATGAATACCAATTTTGCTAAGGGAAATCTGTACACTCCTTTATCTTCTACGCATGTCTCCGTAGATATCCCTGAAATTTTATCGCACGTTTTGAGTTCATTTTGGTCATTACAACAAAATGAAATTCATCATTTTCATTTTAGCCTAAAAATTATAAATATTACGAATAACTTAATTATTTAGTTAATACAATTAAAGATCTAACGCGAGTGTAGACTAACTATAATACTAGTATTTATCATTGTTTACATGGCCCAAAGTTTTGAGGATAACATTTCAGGATTACAAACTTGGAGAAAGAAAACGTCTTGCTAAAGAAGTCTAATGTCGCATTGAAAAGGAGCAACAGAAAACAGGAGAACATTTTAAAACTTCTTAAACAAATCATAGAAAAGAAAACATGGGAGTCGAATAAGGTCCACCATAATGATGGTGACGAAACAGGGGCTACAACTACGAATAACACAAACTGGGCATAACGTCCATCTTCACGACTAGACCATGTTGTTCAGGAAAGTAAGAAGAACAGCAATGACGTCAGATCAGTTAAAGGTACGTAAGGCCTACCATACCCTATACCAATAGTTATATCCTTTTAATCTTATTACAAAAGAACTTGTCCATAAATATTGCCAAGTGGACTTTTGTTATATCCTTTTAATCTTACTACAAAAGAACTTGTCCATAAATATTGCCAAGTGGACTTTTGTTATATCCTTTTAATCTTACTACAAAAGAACTTGTCCATAAATATTGCCAAGTGGACTTTTGTTATATCCTTGCTTGTGATAAAGACATGGCTGTTTTTCATTAATCATGGAACTGCACGTGTGATTATAGTCTCGAAATACACTAGGGCAGTATTAAACATGCCTGCTATCAAGTAATGTCTGTTAGGGACTTATACAGATTATAAAATCGAGCTTAATTCCAATGACGTACGTTCGGATTTTGTGAAATTAAAACTGCAACACATAAACGACAAAATTGAACCCAGACTGTTCTCTTATTTCCAGTTTCTCGTCGCCAAGTATTTGGACAAGAGGGATCTGTTGCTTTCCATGCCACCGTTAACAAACTTGATGTGACCCACATTGGACTGGCTCAAAAAATCGTTTTCGAAACAGTACATGAAAACATTGGCAATAGTTATCATAACAACCAAGGTGTTTTCATAGCTCCACAGGCGGGCATATACGTTTTTTCGACAAGTGTGATGGCCCATGATAGTAATGCCCATCCTGACATTGTCGGAACCATAATGGAAAATGGCGTCACGCTAGCAAGGGCTTACGGTTATGCAGAAAATCACCATTATGACCAGGGCGCTGTATCTGTGGTCACCCAACTGAAGGTGGGAGAAGAGGTATGGGTGGAGGCAACAGGCCGTCCAGATACCACCCTGCATGGAAACTTTTACACAAGTTTTATGGGTTTTAAAATATCGCTCTAGATGTAAGAATCAAAATTAGTCAAAGACGTAAATGAATTGAATTAATTTCTTTAGAATTGTAATCAAAAATTCAAAAGTATAGTTTAAATTTTATTAACACCTGATAAAGGTCTGAAAAATAAAGCATTCTACAAGTTTTAAAGTAGTCCGCTATGTCAACTAACAGTAGAGAGATGTAGGGAGATGATGAAAGAAAGAAAGCCCTCTCTCCTCTCATCTTCCTCGCTATGTCCCCATCAGTAATAATACCAAAACTGTTTGAGTCATGTAAATTAAAGAAACACGTGACAAAGTAAATGATGTTTGGAGACAATAACTTATTGTTAAACAGTAAGATTACAAAGAAGTGATACAACGACAGTACTAACATTTTGGAGAATCAGTAAAATTGGTAATAGAACGACTAGTATGTGTCGATTCTGCACTGGTGTAAAGTGTATCTATAGCCTTAAAATGCCATTAGAAAAAAGGGGCCTAATAGTCCCTAATTGAAATAGTAAATATATTATGGCAAGTGTATATGAGATTCATTGCGCCTATAACTTTACAGTTTCACCTCTCTATTTCAAACACATGTAAACTCCATTCTTCAGTGATGTTCTGATAGTGTAACCCGATGAATTACACTAGTTTACCACGTGAAACATCACAAACTTTCTTTGGACAAAATAATACATAAGCCGTGGTATGGTTTACTACGTTCACTTTTATCATTGTTAACAAGTTCTAGAAACATTTAAATCTTGTATGCGATATAATTTCATAATTCTAAATTGAATGTGGACGCCATACATCTTTGCCTTTGACCTAGCATTATGGAATCGACTCCCGTTTGATTGACAGTACACACGATGCTTCAGAGGTTCAGAGTCAGTATCAGTGGGTATATTTTATGAGGCTACATACAAAACATGATGTGATCAACCGCCGACGCAACCAGCTCCACCATTAAGCCCTCAGATCACGTAGGCAGCATACATTCATATCCTCAAGGGTTATTTTATGCAATATATTTTTCAATTTTTTAACGAAATGCAAGCATTTCATTGCACGATTAATTCGGACAAACTGTTATTTCGAAGAAATGGGCAAGGTGTTCCGAATGGACTCCTGTACACGAGGTTCTTCGAAAAGCTGCTGACTGATAAAGGTTAAGGAACGTCACGGAATTAAACTGGAATTTCGCGTTTGTCCAAACGGGAAAAAGTTGAAGTCGAGAATGCGTCTTTTGCATTCTTTTTTATGAAATTAGTTTTAATGTAAATACTATAAAAATGCTTAAAAATAAGAAATATTAATGTGTCCGTACTTTACCTACCTTTTTATACAGTGTAAAACTACGAACATGTTAGATCAACCAAAGATATATTCAACAGAGATAGGAAACTCCTTTAAAAGCCAAGACATC
>CM037792.1:7327298-7377298 GCA_021229015.1 Solen grandis | reverse complement strand
GTGCTTCTAATCGGGGATGCCCATCTATAAATATAGCTCACCAGCAGTTACTTATTAAATTTCGAGCTTCTTGCAGACATAGTTAAGCAAATGTCACTAAGTATTTTTTGTTGCTATTACAATTTTAAGTATATTATCCTGTACTTAACTGGCGAATATGATATTATCATGTTATAAATGGTAATGATGATTTGTTTTGCACATGAAGAAAAATAATACACCCCACTTCCCTTTGTAATATATCTCCTCTCTCCTTTGCCATATATCTCCCCCTCCCATTTACCATATATCTCCCCCTCCCATTTGTCATGTATCACCCCTCCCCTTTGTCATATATCTCCCAGTTTATATAGCCATGAATAAGAAACTGGTGGGGCTTACATTTTTACAGGTCAAAACTAGAAAGGTTCTCTATTGATGGAGCCAAATACAGTTACCTGATAGGTCCCTTAGTCTGATTTCCTGTCATATTAATACATGCATAATCATACAGTATCAAGTTACATTTTTTTATATATACATGTAATTGTAAATATTGTTCTGTTTTTATTGATTTAATGAAAACAAAAGTCAACTGAAAACAAAATTATTCCAATTTTTGCTTCACCCTTTACCTCATATTATACACATGTAAAGGGGACTGATATCATAAAATGCCCTGTATACTTTAACAGAATTGATTATCGCTTTCATTGCCTTAAAAAGTTACTATATTACAGCATTACAGCAGTTGTACTGAATATATATTCCATCGAAAAATACGCCAAGATCATTTCAATTCCACAAACCAAATAGTACCTGTGGTCGAAATTTGAAGGGATACCGGTGGTCCAAAATAAGATTAGGCAATAACTTAAAAATTCAATAGCAGATCAAGGTCATCCAATGTCAAAGGTTAATTCCACACACAAAACTGTACCCGTGGTCGAAAATTAAAGGCCATAGCTACCTCATGTAGGTTTATGTTAAAACAAATCAACATCGGACGTAGCCAATTTTGACCCCAGGGCTATGGTTTGAACAAACTTGATAAAGGACCACAAGGCAATGGCATACACAAAATACCTAAGCTCAAGGCTATGTGATTTCTAACAAGAGGATTTTTAAAACTAGGGCACAAAAAAAAACGTAGCAAGTCTGTGATTTTCTGATATTTTAAGGTCCTAAACTGTAGACCTATTGGTACAATATCAGTCATAAATACAAAAATCTTAGAATATATTTAACACATTTCAATGTATGTTTATCAGTTGTTGAATGAAAATACTTAAATTTCTAATGATATATTGTGACACAACTATATATTAAATTCAAGTTGTTATAATTATATGTATATTGTATTGTAGGCCGGTTGCCTTTAATTACAAAATAAGGAATCTGAAGCAAACAAAGTTAAATGAAGCTTGCTTAATAATTGCAGATGCAAGAGTGTAAATAAATAAGATCCGGCCTTTTTTATTATTCAAGGACCATAACGCCTGAATGAATTTGTTGATATAGGTCATAATCTACCCTGGCAAAGCAATTATGGTCATAAAAATTGTCATGAAACTTCAAAAATATTGATTAAGAAATGAAGATGCTAGAGTGTAAGCACTGTGAAAAAATCGGCATTGGCATAGAGATTATGGCCATAAACATTGTCATAAAGTTTGAAATAGGTCGATATCAGTCATTATCGAACTTGGCAGAGAGATTATGGCTATAAACATTATCATAAAATTTGAAAATGATTGCTTAAGAAATGAACATTTTTTTGTGGACAACAGACAGACGACAGAGGGACAATGGACGGCAGACATTCGTCGATCCTAAATGCTCACCCTGAGCATATGTGCTCAGGTGAGCTAAAAAGTTGTTTTCTACTCTCATTTGTTAATTTTGGTGAAGTCTTAGTTTCCTGACATATAAACTTGGCAAGTG
This sequence comes from Solen grandis, assembly GCA_021229015.1. Taxonomy (NCBI): domain Eukaryota; kingdom Metazoa; phylum Mollusca; class Bivalvia; order Adapedonta; family Solenidae; genus Solen; species Solen grandis. Next base: position 7,375,375 of record CM037792.1, on the reverse strand, counting down.
CAGGTCACATTGCGTGGGTAAACGCTATTTCGTAAACACCATATCGACGAAATCGTTTAAATATAGAATATGGTATCCCGAAGCAGGTGCTTGTCGTACCACATGACACGTTCTGCAATCTAGCGTCTTCACCAGGTCTAGTAAATGAATTTGTGAATTCAGTTTGTGAAGTAAGTGCATGCGCAAAAAGTGAATGTGTAATTAGTCAAGTGACAGCAAATGAAAAAAGAAAATCTAAATATAGGTTTAATAATTCCATATATAGTTTCAATACCATTTGTGACACTATTGCATTTTTTTTAAATCATGGACAGTTGCATTAGGTGACTGTGGTGTATACACGCAACAAACACAGTCTTCTTGTAACTACATTTATTTACAACAAGTGGTTGCTGGCAAGGGTTACTCCCAGACTTAAATGCAGTGCGCCGGCACAGCTAGCTATCATAGAGACATGTAATATGATACTCAAACACTGATACACTACATCTCTCCCTGGCTGTATACCATTTATAAAATCTAAAAACAAAGAATACATATACTGCTAAAAGAGATAATAAACAAAGAAGTGCATCAAATATATTCATGACATCAATTAATTGTTGTAATAGTGTTACTACTTAACATCAAGTAAAACTCAAGCTAATTAATCTACTAATGATACAACATTCCCTCAAGTAGTATAGGGAATAGGGAAAAAAAACATGTTTTCGTACCCTACTAACACACTTTGACCAAAAAGTGGGTATCTCCACAGGGGTACACATACTAGAGTATTGTAGGAGGTCCTGGGGAGAGTAAAACATCTACAACAAGACGAACTTCCATTTGGAGAAACATGGATACATACCCCATACGAACTTCCATTTGGAGAAACGCGGATACCACAAATATCCATACGAACTTCCATTTGGAGAAAGACAGATATACCCAAAGAGTAGATATGCCAGGTACAACTCTATCGCGAGAAGCCTACGCCGAAATACGGTCCGGTAGGTTGTCTATACGGGAGGCCAATGAGAAGTACCACATCTCCCAAAGAAGATACTATCGAATTTGTGGCAAGTCCGACAAAGTTGTAGAAGCACACCCATCGCAAGAAGACTACGACGAAATACGGTCCGGCAGACTGTCCGTACGGAAGGCAAAGGAGAAGTACAACATATCCCGAAATGTATACTATAGATTCGAGACAACGAGTACGAAAAAGAAGATACTGCAAAGGAGGAAGGTATCCCAGAAGAAGAAGACGAATGGAGCCGCTTTGTAGAAAAAAAAATCCACATCTACTCCTTTCCGTTGCAGAAAAACAAATACTAGAAAAGTTGGGGTAAACGTTCTACGAGCGGTAAAAAATCCCTAGGCATTGTGATTAACCCCGTTTTCAATCAAGTATGCTTCAAAAACATCGCTGGTGAAGCAGCTAGCACCGTCCGTCTGTACGGATATCGGAATACCGCGTCTGCTAAAAATACCTCGGAGTATTTTGATTGCGCTTTCTGATGTGGCCGATTTACTATAAGCCCGACCTTAATATACCTGCTGTGGTAATCTACAACTACAAAAAATGTAATCTTTAGAATCCAAGTCCTAACCAATCTATTGCTAAGTATTCCTAAGGCGCATTGGGTAGTTCAGTGCACATCATTTCCCCAGGTTTCGTAGAAACCGAGATTAATTGGCAACCGTAGCATGTTTTGCAATGTTTTTCAATGTCTTTATCAATATTCGGCCAAAATACATGCTGTCGTAGATTTTGCTTCATACTTACAATTCCGGGATGAGCTTCATGTGCTATTACGAGTATTTGTCCTCTATAACTTTTAGGTACCACAATTCTTGTACCTTGTAAGAAAACTTACTGTGCCCAGCTCGTTTCGGATAGGTAAGTACTCAGGATATGGCAATTTATGCCATAAATTGTTTGCAATGTATTCGCGAAGTCTTGATATTTCTTAGTCATAGCTTGACGCTTTTTTCTATGTCGCGCGTAGTTATGGCGCGAGATCAGGTATGTAACGCGCATTGAAATTGACCAAACCAAGGAACTACAGAACTTCTGGCACATTTCGCGTCAAAGACATCTTGTATTTGCTTTTTGTTTTAGACTGACCTCACATTTCCCATAAACACTCTGATCGAGAGGGTAAAGTCGCTGACCTTAACACTCACTCAGCCCCTCACCGCGTGGGTTCGAATCCCGGCAGGGTCATTCGGATTTTCATATGAGGAAGCCTTCCAGCTGGCTTGCGGTAGGTCGGTGGTTCTACCCGGATGCCTCCGTGCATTTGGGGTCTTCCTCCACCTGTAATTAGCTGGACGTCGCTCTATGACTGAAAAACTGTCGAAGCGACGGTAAACTCAAATACTAGTAGTCAAGTCAGGTCAAACACTCTGACATATTAAACTCACATTTTTCACAATTTAGGGTAAAACCCTTCTCACACAAAACTTTTAACACATTTTGCAAGCATCCATTGTGTTTCTCTTGTGACACTCTATGCACTATTATGTCATCCATAATGTTTTGTGCAGGACATCCTTGCAGAACATACTGGCACAATTCACTTGCACATGATATACTGAACATCAGCTTTTATAGCAATATTGTCCAGTTAACGTCACAAATGTCGTGATTTCATGCGAACTCTCTTCAAGTTCGATTTGATGATATGCGTTCTTAATGTCCAATTTGCCGAAAACCCTCGAACCACTCATCTCCTGCAATACGTCGTCGATGGTAGAAATAGTATGATGTTTCTACGAACTGTGGTATTCGCCTGCCTCATGTCCACACAAAGTCAAATGTCATCGTTTCCTTTTGGCACGATTATGACCGGTGATACTCAGTGACTGGGTTTGTCAACCTTCCCTATTATGTCCAACTGCTCCAAGCTTTCAAGGTTCCTTTCTTATTTCTCCCTTAAATGGTATGGAACCCTTCTAATTGATTGGATCACTGGCCGTACCGAATCGTCAATTGTTGGAAATAAGTAAGTTTCCCTAAGCCTGGATATTTGTTCTCTATATCCGTGCTGATATTGCACACCCGTGGTCTTACCTTCATAGCGTCTATAATGTCACAGCTGTGTCCTTGTCTAACAAGGACTGTACCTTTCCTGTAAAAAGGTAAATTCAACATTTTCTACCAACACACCGTTTCCTTGAACATTTGCTCTGAATGAACCTGCCAATTTAAGAGGTACTTTTGATCCATCGGCATAAATGTTTCTTTTTTTCCTTTTTCTCGTGCGTGATGCATTTAAACTGGGACTGTGACTTCAGAAATTTCCAAGTGTTTATATCGATTACGTTGTTCCTGGTCTGAGTCTGAGACATCATGAGAATGATTTTTCTGTTTTGATTTAATTGGTTTCTCTCGCCTAGGTGCTGTTGATTTGCATTTTACTGCAAAATGTCCCCTCCTTTGACACTTGTAGCATTTTGCATTTTTAGCTTGGTCTTTGGATAAATGTCCCTTGCAACAATCTGATCTTACTGACTGGCCCTTTTTCCAGACAAAGAGCGCATTGTCCGAATCTGATTTTTCGTGAATATTCAATTGTCCTCGCACTGTCTTGGGCTCTTTCATACGTTCCTGCAAAATCCAAAACTTTCTCTAAAGATAATCTTTTTTATAGAAATTTTCTTCTCAGCGATAAAGAACAGCATTTTTTAACAATTTGATCACGGATCCTGCATAATAGAGCATGTTGTTTCAGTCATGTGGCAATATCTTGTACTGATTCGTCGGATTTCTGAGCTTCCGTGTTGAATTTCTGTCTTTCAAAGAAGACGTTCTTCTTCAGCTTGAAATAGTCCTCAAGTTTTATGATTGCTGTGTTAAAATCACTGTCAGTGCCGGTACTGTCGAGTGTTTCAAAGCTTCCGGTCCGACAAGGTGAAGTAACAATGCCCTTTTCTGTGTTTTGTCCGTAACACCAGAACCAATCACAAAATATTTAAATGAATTCATCTAGCTGTCCTATCTACTTGACAGACTCGAATTGTCCCTCATTGAACTTAAAAGGCTCAATGCTCTGCCCTGTCAGTGCTTTCGCCATGATTGTATATCAAACGGAATTTCATTCAAATTACTGTCTGCACATACGGAATTTAATCCACACCACGTTTTAACTCATTGAAATCGATCCACACATAGAATTCGATCCTTATCCTCGTCGCCAAGCTCTCTGTGGTGTATACATGTAACAAATACAGTCTTCTAGTAACTACGTTTATTTACAACGTCTGTCTAGTACAAGGGGTTGCAGGCTATCCCAGTCTCACATGCAGTGCGCCCGCAAAGCTATCATAGAGACATGTAATATGATACTCAAATACTGATACACTGGGTGACCATGTACCTGTAGATGGGTTTTGATGGACGTAATACACATATATATATATATAAATTAAATTCTTAGTCAATGACCATCTGTGAACGAGCTGCTATAAGAAGCGGCCAGACAGGGACTTAAACCCAAGATCCATCAAATGGTTTCAATGAGAGTGCTCTGCAGATTGAATTATGGCCACTCATTACAATAATTCATTTATACTTCATGGATTTTTAAAAGCCCATTACAAACTAACATCCACCTCTTATTCCGAATTAACAAAGCCTCGAGATCAAATATCTATGTTCTTGATGAATCCAATATCAACACATTTATAAAAAGTATCAGTAAAATGATCAGGTGTGAAATATGTGCAGCCAGAAAGGGACTTGAGTCCGGGACCCCTAGGTTAAAGGGCGGGTGCACTTCAACAAATCTCTTATATTTTGGAATTGGTCCTTGAATGCATAGGACAGAACAAATTGCCACGTTCTTGACAAACCAAAGGGCGATATTCATATAATAGCTATTCTGAAACGGCCCTTTGTTTTGCACCAAATGTAACCAGGTAAAAAAGAATGAGAAGCCAGACCGGGATTCGAACCCATGACACTTTGCATACAACGCAAGAGCTCTTGAGACTGATATACATGATTGCTATCACAAATCACACAGTGTTAAGGGTTACTTATAAGACTGTTGTTGTTTTTTACCTAGCAAGAAAAATGTACAGCCTGATCATGATTTGGATCCGAGTTTCCTTGCTGACAGGGTGAGTGCCAGACTACTGTCACAAATCTTTTACTAGGCCGTTACATTTGGAATTCTTCCCTGAATTCACAGGACAGGATAGAACAATTTGCTATGTTCTTGTCAAACCAAAGGAAGATATATTTTGGAGAACTTTACTAAAATTACCGCATGTTTGGCACCAAATATAACCAATAACCAGGTGGGAAAGGAAGAGCCGCCAGACTAGGATTTGAATCCAGAACCCATTGTTTACAGCGCAAGGCTGTTATATTACCAAGTAAGAAAAATATACAAGGATTTAAACCCTAAACCCCTCGTTGACATGGTTATAGGGCTACCAAATGTGTCCCTGAAAAAAAAGTTCTTGACAACCTACTGAAGAAATACTAGAGAACTGTGCTGTAACAACCCTATATTTAGCATCAAATGTAACAAGGTGAGACCCGTCCCGATGGCCGAGTGGTTAGAGCGTAGATCGTCTCCAAATGACTGAAATACTGTCGATGGGACGTTAAACCCAATAAACAAACAAACAAAAACAAAAAAAAGGCGAAAAAATGTGCAGCCAGACCAGGACTCGACGCAGGGAAAGTGATATACAGTTTGTGTAACCTGACCTTTACACTAATCTTACACCAATAAGTGTTACTTATAGGCCATCACATAATTAATTTGGAAATAATATTTATTCGAAATATTTAAATAAATGTGATGCTCTTGTATTTAGTGCTCTACTTAAAACAGTATTTCTAAAATAAAGTCGTTAAAGATATTTTTTATCAAAGGAAATTATCAAGACGAAATTCTAGGGGACTTCTAGGGGGCGGGGGGGGAATCCAAATCGGATACGTTCACAACGAAATGTTATTTTCACTAAAGAAATTTTGTTCTGAAGACGAAATGTCAAGTCGAGGAGCCAAACGATTTACTTCCCTTGCCGCGAAATGTCAAGTGATTTACTTTCCTTGCCGAAACCCTCTCTGTGGAGAATTAAAGTTTCTTCCCTTGATACCACGCCTAGCAAAAAAAAAATCGATATCAGTTGACGGGTATCTGCAGCCACTGATTAGTTGTTGTTGGTCTCAGCGGGATGACATTATTCTCTTATCATAGATGTGTGTGTGTGTTGGGGGGGGGGGGCGAACATTTTCAATGACAGAGCGTAGTCAAACATATCGATATTAGTACCTTCGCGCATAATATTTCTTGAAGATTATTTTAGTTATCCTGAACTTCTTTTCAAATATTAGAAAGTAGTCTTTATCTATAATTGTTCACTGCATAATGGACAAAATAACAAAATCAATATATTTCATATGTATTTAATATTGCATAGTACTATTGTATTTTGTATTCTCAGTCTGTCTTATGTGACTTGAGATCTGGAAATAAATAAACTTGCATTAAAAAGAAAACAACAACAAAATAATGTGAAATTAGCGTAATAAAGTTCAGTTGATTTAAGCAATTTTTGACAAATGATTTTTATGTAAAATGTAGACAAGACATTGAGTCACCATAACTTTGAATTTACTATTGTTGTTTTATTAGGATGCATGACATCAATTGAAAGGTTTTAAAAAAAAAAGGGTTCTTAACATGTCAGATCCCTATTGTGTGTGAAAAAAAAAATTTCATCGGTGCATTCAAATGAACCTGTGGGCCTCCGTGGCCGAGAGGGTAAAGTCGCTGACTTTAACACTCACTTAGCCCCTCACCGCACAGGGTTATTCGGATTTTCATGTGAGGATGCCTTCCAGCTGGCTTGCGGTAGGTCGGTGGTTCTACTCGGATGCCTCCGTGCATTCGGGGTCTTCCTCCACCTGTAATTAGCTGGACGTCGCAATATGACTGAAATACTGTCGAAGCGACGGTAAACTTAAATAGTAAAATAGTCATGTCAAATAAGACTAATCTATCTACAAAGTGGCAATGCGCCAATGTGTACCAAGCATGAAATACTTTTTTTTTATTAGGGTCCCCACTGTGAGCTCTCAGCGGGGTGACATTCTTCTCTTATCTAATTGGGTGGGGGTGGGTCTCCTAAGTAGGGCATTTTCAAACATTACAAAACATTAATGACATGACAGATGTATGTTGATCATTAGATATTCGAAGGAAACACTTTGCTTATTTATCATTCAATAAAATCGTATTTGTATAATCTTGATGTGTTTGAAAACGGTCATCACCGTCTACATATTTTTCCACTTTAAATATCTCCGTGTGCATTCATTGTATTTTCTTTCTTTTTTTAAAGCTGTGGATGAAATATCGTATTTTATTTGGAAATATAAGTCATTCTAGTTATATTGATTACAGAATTTATTTTTATTTCAAGTCATAGTTTATATTTTCATATTGCATTCGACATTTTTCAGAAAACAAAGCTTCTGAAATTATCATTAAAGCTTATCTGCAGTTAACTGCTACTTTTTATACATCAACATGGTCATCATTACAGTCTGCCTGTGTTTCAGTATAGATAGATATATTTTATTACGTCCCAAGTTAAATAATATTAAATGATAGAAGCTGATTTTGTTTACGGTTTGTTGATTTCATTATCATTTAGTGATAAGAAAGGTATCTTTAACGCTGACCCTTATTAATGCACCTTCAACAATTAATTCAAGTTATTCGTGTGCAACTTTCCTGTAACTTGACCAGTTTTATCGACAAGAGTGATCTCCCTTGAAAATAAATACTTACAGGCTACAAAAATCGCCTGTGACATGAAAACATTATAGGACTTATTATTCTATCCTCATGTAACTACAATCGAATAATGCAGCTGTTTTTATCACGTGATCACTTTACCAAGCGCACGAATATAGTTTGTTTCGATGCAAAGGTGGATCGCAAAACAAACAAAATGATAGTAGATGTGCAGCGTTCGGTCATTTTAGGCTGTTACAATAACCCATGTGAAGTCAAAAAAATCAATCATTGTAACATACTAATAATCACATCAATCTATCGACCTCAGATATTTCCAATAGTTATTTCTTACACTAAAAAAATGACCGAAACCTGTATATCTACTATCCGAAATGAGTTCGGAACGTCTGACCTGTGCAGAAAATTTGCATAATTCCTTCAATCTATAAATAGAGTCTGTTGTAGATAAGGTACTGCATGAATACAAATCAAAGCTCTGATAGCGCTGAGAGAATACGAATACCGCATTTCTTTTGTTATCAAAGTGAATCTAATTATTGGCGATTGCATTGCAGGTCTTCAAACACTCTTTCATTTGAGACACACACAACTTCAGTGCTTTCAGCGCTTTGATTTATTAATGTAATGCGTGAACTTTTTGCTTCCATTTTTGTTTGAATTTCTATATATTTCTATATGGAAAATGTCAAAATATGCATGATGCGGGTTTTTTGGCAGGCTAAAAAGATCATTTCTGATAAAATTACATTTTTTTATAACATCTAGAGGTATTCTGTAGTGTCTAAACATTACTTCAATATATTTTTTAAGAAAATTGGATGTTAGGAAATTGCTTCCATTTTAGTTTAAAATTGAAGAATTTCGCGTTTGAGCTGTAATTGAACTTCTACGCTTCCGTGTACTGCCCAATACATACTGTAGTGGTTTATGCAGTAATAACAGTTTTGAAAGTATATCTATATTAGTATTTCAATGTTTCTTTTTTTGGAATTAATATTTTTTTTTTTTTTTAAAAAGCTCTTAAGATGAAAGAAATATTTAGGAATAAGTTATTACTGTTATTGCTGCACAAATAGTGGACACTGCAGTAATTTGTTATAATTATAACATTTGTAATGAGTCTCAGATTTTCTTTTGCATGTGTTAAATTTACGTCGGCATATCTTTGATGATGATTAAAAAAAAACACGTCACCTCTCTTCAAACCGTTCGATAACTGAAATTACTTACCAAATTTTTTTTTCTGGTTTACATATATAAGAAGGTCTGAAAACTGAAATTTAACCCTGGCTTCTTTACGGTCACTCCGTGAACTTAAATGCATTAATTAAAACTTAATGAATAACGGTGAATTTAAGTTTAAATGGTATACCTGTGCGTGTGTTACCGGAAACATATTCTGTTGAGCGGATTATTTGAAGGAAGACAAATGAAAACTTTTAAAGGTATGTAATATTACTTATTTCAAGATGTGTAAAGAAAAAATGAAACTTACAGCTTATCTTTTTTTATCTTAGGCAATTTTTTCATTTATCCCTGAGCTTGCAGATATTTATTCATTTGTAATTCATGGGAAGAACACTAAATATCCCGTAGTACTAGCTTTGTTTTATACATTGAACAGAACAGAACAAAACTTAATTAACTTAAAAGTTGGGTTAATTAACTTACCTTTATTCATATTTGTACTTTACTTCATCCAAAGATATAATTATTTAATATCATTTTAATAATAATAATAAAACGAAGCCTCGTGTCTTTTAGACAAAAAAGTAATCACTAAATTTACAAACCACTGTTATCACGTACTGCGTTATTTACATATTACCCGCTTTTATGAATACATTTTTTTTCATTTTTAGAAGTTGTCCGCATTATTTTTAACATGACTTGTGTTTTTCAAAGCATTCATATCTATTTTCAGCATCAGTTACTCAAATGAATGCTATATATTAATATTCAGATGAATGGGGATTGGAAATAAAAGAAAAAACTTGATAAAAAAAAAAACGTAGCCGTGTTGACTGGTGCTTATCAGCAGTTTTACACGTGACTGATCCCTCCCGGTCTTTATTGTTCAGCCACGAGCCGTCACAGAGAAGAATGTCACCCTGCTGGGAGTTCACAGTAGGGAGTCTGGGGACCCCCAATAAACCAACTAGTGTCTGTATTTCACGCTTGGTGAACATTAGCCCTCTGCCAATATATAGATTGCAAATGAAAACAAAAATTATCATAGAAATTTGCTATGGAACAGAATTAGGGCAAAAAATACATCTTGCCGTCTTACAAGTCCATGTGTACACGTGACATTCTGCCTTTGCCATACTGACAAGTGGTATGCTGTATTATGTTAAGTGCGTTTATCAATGTGTTTTACTGTTTTATTTTAAGTTTATTTTGAGCAACCATCAATGTGACATTTGTTTTACATTAAACTGTCTTTACTGCCTCATTTGGGTCAGAATAATAAGAGAAGTTAATTCAAAGAATCAAAATCCTGCATTTCGTTACTCAGGGGAGGAAACTGAATACTCGGAACTCCGGGAAAGTATGGGATGATCGTATATCTCCGTAATATGATTGTATAACAGTTTGAATTTAAGAAAAAAAAATATTTACCATAAAGTATATAAAAATCTTTTAAGCAAATCTGAGAGAAATAAGTTAGATATATGTTTTATATTTAAAAGCTTTGGGCTAAATAGTTTTATTCTCACTTAGGGTCATTTTTAGGTGTGTGTGAGAGAGAGAGGGGTGGGGCATGGCCCTTTGGGAAATATTTTTTCTAGGAGGACGGAGATGCATTCTGAGGGGCATCTGAGGGAAATGTGGTAGATTTTTTTTCCAGTTTTAACAAGATTCTTGACCCATGACCCTCTAGTCATTGTAATTGGGCGGGGGGGGAGTTTGTTGCATTAGGCGGACAGTTAACCTATTATCGTTCTTAAGAAGGACCAGTGCTAGACTCATATCCACCGTAATACATCTCGCATGCAAAACCATTGTCGGTATCCGCCCGCCGGGCTTTAATATATAGATCGTGAAAATATTTTCTACATGATTTAAATTGACATTAATAAGAATTTTATGGCACTAGCTGCAATGCTAGGTTCTTCCAACTTGGAGACGTTTTTTTTATATGTATTCATTAATAATTAAAAAAAAATTAGATAAAATGTATGTTCAGCAATACTAAATGCATTTGCCTGATTCAGATTAAAGCAGACACATTTCCGTTGCCATAATGACAGCGGAAATAAGTGACAGCGGATGCTTTCTCAGCTTCTCAGAAAGGGTCGGCCTGGATGACTGGTCATTTGGCTAACTTTATTTCAGTAAGGGGCTCAGGATGGGGATTTCCATTTGCCTAATTAAGAATCAAGGCAATTTTAGTCACCCAGGCCAGCTGGTGGGGTGGGGGGGGGGGGGCTTGAGCCTGAGCTCATATTAACATCTGAAATGTTTGCACTGCACTTAAAAAAGCATTGGAAAGTATTATGTACAATGTAATTGTCTTAAAGCAGTGGATCTACTTTCATTTTCAAACAATGTGTTTAAAAGAAATAACTTTTTCGAATTTGGAAAACAACCACAGTTTCGTACTTCATTTTGCCGAACCTTCCCGAACTACCGACAGCGAGTTCATCTGACCAACTATAGTTCTACTCGAGTTCTTAAGTGACCGCCTCGGGTGCGGGAGGTCGTGAGTTCAATCCCTGGCCGCAACATACAAAAGTCGTAAAAAATGGTACTGTTAAAGCTCCCTTGCTTGGCGCTCAGCATATAAGGGTAGTTGGCCCGATGTCAGGATAATGTGATTGGTTGTGGTATAATGCCACATGTCTACGGCGTGATACTGCAATGTGGCAGCACAATATCTGTCTCAAGTAGACATCGTCTCCAAATGACTGAAATACTGTCGATGGGACGTTAAACCCAACAAACAAACAAACACTACTCGAGTTAACTCGTATTGATGACGTAATAAATATACTCTAGTTAGCAATCAACTGAACGTATGAGGTTTACCCCTTCTGACGTAATTTGTAAATAGACATATGATTAAGACAATATATCTTTTATTTATGACTTTTTTCGAGCGTGGGCTTGAAAAAATTAGCTGCCAGCTTCTTTTAAGCCTACTTACAGGCCGCTTACTTAAAGACAGGATATCATAGATATTTATAATTTTCTATAAATTTGCCTAGATGCTTTCCGTCCGCTTTATTGCTTTCTAGTATACCCACCTACCTCGCTGGGTTGAACTCGCGTAACCCTACAGAATTCGTAGGGTAAAAACCCCGCACGTTTTATTGCATCTCTGGAAACTCTAGGTAACTCTAGTAGGTAAACTGAACTCGCCGAGTCAAACCGGAACAGCGCCCTCCAACGTCATAATGCTAGATGCACATCTTGACATTTGTCATTCTTCTTGCGTACATGTGTTATTTTGCTTAGCTACATGTGTCATTCATCGATTCGGTAAACCGACGAAATAAAATCCATTTTAATACGAATGCAAACTGGACTGTCCAGCTATACATAGTGCTATACGGTGATAAAATGGAAATAAAAGCTGATGTATTTTCAGTAGTTTATTATGATGTGAATGAATAATGAATGTTTAATGAAAAAAAAGATACATGTAACGCAGACGACGAATACGCCGTATTGTACTAGTCAAAATGGTGCTTGTCACTTAGACAAATGAAGCAATAGACATGTCAATGGCAAAATGTATTTTTTGCCCGAATTCTGTTCCATAATTTGCATTATTTTGATTTGTTACTTAATTATATCTTATCTATTAATTATGAATAATCAAAAGATACTGATAATAGAAAATAAATCTCGTTTTTCATTTATCATTTTAAGGCAGTACTAATGATTAGTTTGATTGTTTGTTTTCATAAATGATAAAACATAACCATTCTTAGTTCAATATTTCATTAAATTATTATTATGACAATTTAATTTGAATGACTCAACATTAGTAAATGTAATTCAATGTCTCAACTTATGTGAGGATATGTAAACAATACATTTTTCATTTGTCACAAATCAGCTGATATTAATTACGCTTATTTCACATTATCAAATTCCTTAGAAGTTAGTAACAATCGATGTGTTTATTACATTTTTTTTAAAGATAACTGTTCCCTCTTGCAGCAATAATAAAGACAGATACAGAACAAGTACTAATTGTGACTGATATCTGTGACCTTTCCCATCCCACCCCTAAGGCCATTTTAGTTCTTCCTTTCTTATTTTATTTTTATATGTAAAATTTATCATAAAAAGAAACATAAAGTTGTGAAATAAATTATGTATTACTTATTACTTTCATTCTCTCAATTCTCATATTCTTTAATTTTGTTACTACGTGGGATTGTATATCGCCATTCACAGTTTTTACAAAAGTTACACAAGTTACAGTTCTACAATCACATAATCCGAAATAACAGAAATTATTCTTCAAGTTCTCAATTATTCATTTTTATTAGAGCATACATTAATTTTCCTTGTTTTTCTTTCCTTCTTTATTGATTTAATTCTTACCTATTTTGTTAACCCTTTCTTTATTTTTCATTTATTTTGTTCTTTCAATTTTTGTGTCTGTTATTTAATTTAATTTAATCTTTCTTATTTTATCTTTTAATAATTATTTGTAAATTTTTATCATAAAAAGAAACGTAGAAAAGTTTTGAAATAAAGAAATAAATCATAAATGTATTACTAATCACTTTCATTCTCTCATTTCTAAATTCCATCAATACATTTTAATGTCAGAAATCAACAAGAATTGAATTACTTGTTTAATTCTGCTGAATAAATGTAACGAAATGTTTCTAAGAAAAAAACAAAAAAAAAAATGAATAAAATAAAAATCATTCAATGTCAGAATTATGTCCTTCAGACTCTGTATCTCAATATTTTCTATATCAAAACTTGAATTCTGTAATAAGTGCATAAATGTACTAAATATATAATCTTATAATCATGCAGATACAAAATTGACTCCAATTAGTAAATTTCACAAAGAATATGTAAGAGATCATACCCACATATTATCTATCATTCAATAAAATGTTTATGGCTTATGTAAAACTAGCCTACAATCTCACTTCCATACTAGCAGGTAATTTAGTTTTGCATTAACCCATCAGAGATTTTACTGTGACAGATTAGGTCTATATTGGCCAAAGACTCCCTGCAGTGATGACCAGCAATTAGCAGGTCTGGTCACAGCAGGTTGGGACCTGGCTCAGTGGGATACCACATTCCTTTCGAGATGCCTTTAAGTACTCAGCAGGGTGCCACATTCCGTGCATACCAATTATCAATGCCCATAACTACAGATCGAGGTGACAAATGTGTGTATTCGAGATTAAAAAATATATATTGGTAGAAAAAGCATGGCTGTACGATATTTTTACGTTTCTCTTTTTAGTGCTAAATCACAACATTCAAGAAGAAATTATATGTTGACATTTTTCATTCTTTTTAGTGAGACCAGTACCTTGTCAAATGGTTGGGTTATCACAAAAACGAATCGACATGAGAACTAGCATATCATTTACCACCCCTAATAGTCAGTGGATACCTGAATCCTCCACTGTGTGACATCCATCTCCAGTACTCAGTCATTGGAGACTGCATTTCAAAAGAGATTTGGCTCTAGAAACACAAAAGTGGTCATATACTTTGAATTGGATGTTATCCGCCAGTAGTAATAGCAGCGCTTTGGCGTCAAGACTGCGCATGCGCAGGAGTTACGTCATCAGATTATTTGCGCATGTGCGGCGGCCATATTGGTTTTCTAACATGACATCTAATTTTTAGAATGACATCATGTTCTATATTTAGAAATGGCATCATGATCTATATTTAGATTGACATCATGATCTATATTTAGAAATGACATCAATGTACAGAGCTGACTTGTACATTCGACCTAGGGTTAAGGACATTGAGGGTCAAGTCCTTAGCCTTAGGCGGAGACACATGGTAAACACCAAAGAACATTAGATACAACAGAGGTATTGATAGTCCCAGTAATATACAGAGCTGACTTGTATATTCAGTCATAGGGCTTAATCACGGACATTGAGGGTCAGGTCCTCAGCCTTAGACGGGGACTATACAAAGTCTTATAACAATAATGTTATTAACATATGATCACCATACAATAAACATGCAATAAATATAATTAATCTTTATCAAACGATATTTGGAAAAACATAGAAAAAAAATAACGGCATTACTTACGATGTGAACAGCTCCACGTTCTGTTATAAAATGAACTCAACACTCATGTTTTACGTGTAATCTGCCGTTTATGGTCATAGTATTTCCGGAAACTATATTTAGAAATGTATTTAGCACTGTACAACTAGAATAAACCAGAATTAACCAGTTGTTTTCTAAAATTAACTATGACTTTGATAAGCAACCAATCAGAATAGAGAGCGATGACGTTATGTTTAAAAATAAAGTCAATATTGGTTTTTTTTTAAAACCAATTCCTCAGAATTCAGACGTGGGTGGAACACAATTTCTGAACATGTCTGTACACGTTATTTCAACACAATTTTTGAACATGTCTGTACACGTCATTTCAACATGCAACGGAAATAAAGAAACGTTCCTCTGAATTCAGGTGTGTGTATGGAACACACTTTTTGAACATGTCTGTACACGTTATTTCAACATGAAACGGAAATAAAAAATTCCTCGAATTCAGGTGGGTGGAACACAATTTTTGAACATGTCTGTACACGTTATTTCATTTTTCAAATTGAAAATTAAAAGGCCCATGAATTTCATAATCACATACACAGTGACCTATATACCAACAGAAAGATAAACATCTTACCTACCATGCATGAATACGTTTTACTTTGAATCTGGAGTAACACACTTATTGACCTCCATTTGTTTAATTCTCTCTCTCTTAATTTCTATAGAGTTTGTATATGATTATATAAGCACATTCTCATACTTAAACTTGTATCAAATTCAATGAAATACATGAACACGTACATGTATACATGTACAAATGAATGTTCATGTTTCTCTCTCTCTCTCACACACACACACACACACACACACACACACACGTGATATACCATTTTAAGTCAAAGTATTTCCGGTAATTATTCTTGGAAATGTATTTCAAGTGTACAACTAGAGTAAACCAGAGATAACTGGTTTACAATTTGAATCGACCAATGCAATGTCTTCATTTTATGTCGATTGTATACAGAATTGCAACCAATAACATGTTTCATTTCATGAATAGGCATGACATTGCACAACAACCAGCAATCATTTTTACTCCATGAACCTATGAGGCGTATACACACACACACACGCACACTATTCAAACAAAATCATAGAATGTGTTCATGGTTCTGGAAATGAAATGGACATGTTGAATAAGGTAAAATTTTTAATTTATAAATCACCTACCTTTTTTCCTCAGTATCCAATTTTATATCACACAACAGAATTTCCAAAAAGTTAATGACATGTATAACCATAAGTCTTTAGAAATTTCCTGCACAAAAAAAAATCCAACTGATCACTCTAAGAGCATTCATAGAAAAAAACTGTGTACTCTGTGCGTGAAAAAGATTATGTTTATGATGTGTGTGAACGAAATGTATTTTTTGGGCTTCTCTAACTAAAACACATGTTTGTGTGTAATCGACATACTCTTAACAGCTGTGACCTTGCAGCAGAAAAACAAATTAAAAAAAAAACATTAACTCTTTCAGTTTACCAAATTATATACCATTCGAATATAAGTATGAAACATTGATTAAATGAACGAATTTTGTTATTTTGATATCTGAAATCAATTTATTGATATTGTTTTAGTGTGAAGTAAGTCTAAACACATGATTGATCCGATATGGATTAATTATCGATTATATATACAAAAAAAAAATATTTTCTTTTTTCTGCTCTAACATTTTGGCAATTTGAGTATACGAATATTGTTATTTTGAATTTTTAGAACTCATTTTTTTTAATATTGTTTTAGTGCAAATCAAGTCTAAATACATGATTGATCCAATATTGATTATTTATCGATTTTTGTTATATCATACAAAAAAAATCAATATTTTCCGGTTTTTTTCACTAACATTTAGTCATTTGAGCATACAAATAGTAAGAAGCTTCAAAATAAATCTGTTGTTTTGATTTTCAATCGAATTATTGTCAATTATCGATTTTATTGATTTCCCCCACCCCTTTTTTTAAAAATTTAAAAAACATTCTCTTAGTTGTTAACCGATTTAAATCTTTTTCATAGCTATGAAAAGCTCAAAGTGAGATCTATACTTTGAAATCTCTCAACCGGAAGTCCATGATGAATAAAAACCGGAAATGACGTCATCAAATGTTAAATCGACTTTATCTTCCATAGTTGTTATCCGATTTGAATATTTTCATAGCTATGAAAAAGTGAGATGTATACTTTGAACTCCTCAACCGAAAGTCCATGATAAATAAAGAACCGGAAATGACGTCATCACATGTTAAAATCTACCCTATTTCCCTTAGTTTTCCATTGATTTAATTATTTTTATTACTTTTGTAAGCTCTAAGTGAGATCTATACTTTGAACTCCTTAACCGGAAGTCCATGATAAATAAAGAACCGGAAATGAGTTCATCCCATGTTATCACATGTTAAAATCTACCCTATTTCCCTTAGTTTTCCATTGATTTAATTATTTTTATTACTTTGGTAAGCTCTAAGTGAGATCTATGCTTTGAACTCCTTAACCGGAAGTCGATGATAAATAAAGAACCGGAAATGACGTCATTACATGTTATCACATGTTAAAATCGACCCTATTTCCCTTAGTTTTCCATTGATTTAATTTTTTTATTACTTTGGTAAGCTCTAAGTGAGATCTATACTTTGAACCCTGTCAACCGGAAGTCCATGGGCCTTTAAAACCTGAAATGACGTCATCAAATGTAAAAATGACCCTATATAGTATAGCGAATTCTATACAATGAATTCGCTTGACCGGAAGTCCATAATCCATTAAAAAACGGAAATGACAACATTCTATGTGAAATTGACCCTTTCTTCATTAGTTTGAACTTCGGGGGTATAAAAAAAACATACGAAAATCGTGTCAGTCATACAAGTTTTGACATTCAGGCTAACAACATGTGGAACTTATAAATGTGGAGATTCAGCATGACTTGAAAATATGGAATTTGTACAAAATGTGGAATAAGATGTTATATTCAATGTTCGTTTGCTGGTCGATTCTCCTATAAGATGGACAATGTCATGAACTACGACGAGGGATTTTCAGAGCCGGATCTAGAGATGTGTAAACACTGATTCATATAAGAACAAGCAGGATGAAAGTCTAAAAAACTTATAAGGGGAAGTGCCTCCTTTTTTCAGTTCATAAAATATGTTTTCTATAAAGTGTTTAGAGTGTGAACAATTATTCACAAGAAGGGACAATATCTTAAGACATTGTGCATTTAAACATGGAAATTAAAAGACAGTCAATGAAACGCCTCCTCCTCCGGAATTGACTCCTCCTCCTCAAGGAGGAGGAGTTCATCCTCTTTCTCCTCCTCAAGGAGTACAGATACAAAAGAAAGTTAGGGAAATACCTCATTCAACATTAACTAATGGACAGGAATTTGTTTTTCAACATCCCTTTACGTGTATGGTCAGCGGACCGACCTCTTGCGGTAAAACTTACTTCGCATCACAGCTACTACAGAGGGCTTATGAAAAACTTCGTCCCACTCCACAACGTATTATCTGGTTATACAAGAGATGGCAACCGTTATATGACGAAATACAAAGAAACGTTTTTCCGGAAGTAGAATTCAAAAAAGGAGTACCTTTTAATCTGGAAAAAGATTAGTTTTTGGACCCTAGAGTCAGAAATGTGATCATATTAGATGGCATGGCTACGGAAGCGGTGAAAGACCAACGAGTGACCGATTTATTCACGGAAAGTACCCACCATCGAAATCTGTCTGTCATCGCTATCAACCAAAACCTGTATTTCAGCAAAGATCCTACCCAGAGACGAAATTGCCATTATCTGGTATTATTTAACAACCCTGTAGACAGACAACAGGTTATGACCCTTGCCCGACTAATGTACCCCAGTAACCCCCAAGAACTGTTAAAACCTTTTGAAAAGGCTGTTAGTCATCCCTATGGCTATTTACTCGTAGATTTAAAGCCACTTACAACAGCTTCACTGCGCATGCGAGACTTTGCAAAACATCATGATTTCTTGCAACGACTGCGGTTCTATGTTTTCGGACATTAGTAACTTACAAAAACATGTCAGAGCATGGTGTCCAGCGGTGTTGAAAAGAAAATCTGAACATACTAGGAATGAAGTTGAGCCTACGAGTAAAGTAGGCCGTCGAGATTGGATCACCTGCGATGATGGTTCTGATAATGAAAGTTCTATGGACGAACAAGACTACATTGAAGACATAAATGAATATTTTGAATCCTTAGCCAAAAAAGCTGGTGAGTAAACGGAAACAATTTGGGATGAAAAATACTACGAATATAGAAATGAAGGAAACTCAGAACAGAAAGCCCGTTCAAAATCCTACGAGTTTGTCTTTGAAGATGATAAAAAAGAATTCATGCGAATGTATATTTTTTAAGGAAGCGTGTTCATCAGAAAATTCTTCGAGAAATTTTGGATTCAGACAATAAAAAGAAAGTGATTAAACGAGTATTGAAAAAGTACAACCATTGGTTCGATGAGGTCATTGGTCACGGAGAGATAGATTCGGAATCTAGTGATGATGATGATGATGATGAATAAGTTTATAAGGGGAGAAGACTAATAGACATAAATAAAAACTAATAATGAACATTGACAGATGGTCACAACATTTTCGCCGCATGGTCGAGAGAAAACAACGTCCTAATCATAAAGGACACTACGTTGTAGAAAAAATACAGACTGGTGCCACGTCTAAAGAACCGACCATTCAGTATGTTACGCCTGTGGCACAAGCGGTAGAAATGGCCAAGTCAGAACTCAAGAGACAAGACTCTCCACCAAGGGAAAGAAAGTCTACTTCCATGAAACGTCAGAATATGAGTTCCCCTGTAAAATCAAACAAAAGATTTCGACCACCAGGAATTCCGGCCAATTCAACCTTCTATGTTTGAGACTAAGGACAATATAATTGTAGAACAGAAAATGTGTGCATTTTAAAACGATTTGTATTGCAAAATAAAATAAGTAACAGATTTAAATTGTATAATTGTAGAACGGAAAATGTGTGCATATGAAAGCGAATTGTATTGCAAAATAAAATGAGTAACAGATTAAAATGTGTTTGTTTTCTTTGACAATAGGATCCTCAAAACAACGAACTCTTTAAAAAATGGGAAATCAATGAAATCGATAATGGACAATAATTCGATTGAAAATCAAAACAACAATTTTATTTTTGGAACAATATGCAATTAGACTTGATTTGCACTAAAACAATATAAAAAAAATTGAGTTCTAAAAATTCAAAATACCAATATTCGTATACTCAAATGACTAAATGCTAGAGCAGAAAAAAAGGAAATATTGTTTTTGTATCATATAACAAAAATCGAGAAATAATCAATATAGGATCAATCATGAATTTAGACTTGATTTGCACTAAAACAATATAAATAAATTGGGTTCTAAAAATTCAAAATAACAATATTCGTATACTCAAATGACTAAATGTTAGAGCAGAAAAAAGAAAATATTGGTTTTTTGTATATATAATCGATAATTAATCCATATCGGATCAATCATGTGTTTAGACTTACTTCACACTAAAACAATATCAATAAATTGATTTCAGAAATCAAAATAACAAAATTCGTTCATACTTATATTCGAATGGTATATAATTTGGTAAACTGAAAGAGTTAATGGTTTTTTTTTAATTTGTTTTTCTGCTGCAAGGTCACAGCTGTTAAGAGTATGTCGATTACACACAAACATGTGTTTTAAGTTAGAGAAGCCCAAAACATACATTTCGTTCACACACATCATAAACATAATCTTTTTCACGCACAGAGTACACAGTTTTTTTTCTATGAATGTTCTTAGAGTGATCAGTTGGAATTTTTTTGTGCAGGAAATTTCTAAAGACTAATGGATAAATATGTCATTAACTTTTTGGAAATTCTGTTGCGTGATATAAAATTGGATACTGAGTAGACATTGCATTGGTCGGTTCAAATTGTAAACCAGTTATCTCTGGTTTACTCTAGTTGTACACTGGAAATACATTTCCAAGAATAATTACCGGAAATACTATGACTTAAAATGGTATATCACGTGTGTGTGTGTGTGTGTGTGTGTGTGTGTGTGTGTGTGTGTGTGAGAGAGAGAGAGAGAGAGAGAGAAACATGAACATTCATTTGTACATGTACGTGTTCATGTACTTCATTAAATTTGATACAAGTTTAAGTATGAGAATGTGCTTATATAATCATATACAAACTCTATAGAAATTAAGAGAGAGAGAATTAAACAAATGGAGGTCAATAAGTGTGTTACTCCAGATTCAAAGTAAAGCGTATTCATGCATGGTAGGTAAGATGTTTTTCTTTCTGTTGGTATATAGGTCACTGTGTTTGTGATTATGAAATGTACTGGTGCCTGCTTTAAATGATTTCAATATCCGCAAAGAAGTCATTATGTAGAAATAACGTGTACAGACATGTTCAAAAATTGTGTTCCACCCACGTCTGAATTCTGAGGAATTGATCTTTATTTCCGTTTCATGTTGAAATAACGTGTACAGACATGTTCAAAAAGTGTGTTCCGCACACACACCTGAATTCAGAGGAATTTATCTTTATTTCCGTTTCATGTTGAAATAACGTGTACAGACATGTTCAAAAATTGTGTTGAAATAACGTGTACAGACATGTTCAAAAATTGTGTTCCACCCACGTCTGAATTCTGAGGAATTGGTCTTTATTTCCGTTTCATGTTGAAATAACGTGTACAGACATGTTCAAAAAGTGTGTTCCAATATTGACTTTATTTTTAAACATAACGTCATCGCTCTCTATTCTGATTGGTTGCTTATCAAAGTCATATTTAATTTTAGAAAACAACTGGTTAATTCTGGTTTATTCTAGTTGTACAGTGCTAAATACATTTCTAAATATAGTTTCCGGAAATACTATGACCATAAACACGTAAAACATGAGTGTTGAGTTCATTTAATAACAGAACGTGGAGCTGCTCACATCGTAAGTAATGCCGTTAATTTTTTTCTATGTTTTTCCAAATATCGTTTGATAAAGATTAATTATATTTATTGCATGTTTATTGTATGGTGATCATATGTTGATAACATTATTGTTATAAGACTTTGTATAGTCCCCGTCTAAGGCTGAGGACCTGACCCTCAATGTCCGTGATTAAGCCCTATGACTGAATATACAAGTCAGCTCTGTATATTACTGGGACTATCAATACCTCTGTTGTATCTAATGTTCTTTGGTGTTTACCATGTGTCTCCGCCTAAGGATAAGGACTTGACCCTCAATGTCCTTAACCCTAGGTCGAATGTACAAGTCAGCTCTGTATATTATTGGGACTATCAATACCTCTGTTGTATCTAATGTTCTTTGGTGTTTACCATGTGTCTCCGCCTAAGGATAAGGACTTGACCCTCAATGTCCTTAACCCTAGGTCGAATGTACAAGTCAGCTCTGTACATTGATGTCATTTCTAAATATAGATCATGATGTCAATCTAAATATAGATCATGATGCCATTTCTAAATATAGATCATGATGTCATTCTAAAAATTATATGTCATGCTAGAAAACCAATATGGCCGCCGCACATGCGCAAATAATCTGATGACGTAACTCCTGTGCATGCGCAGTCTTGACGCCAAAGCGCTGCTATTACTACTTCCGCCATTTATTTAGCTCTGCTTAATATCATCCCATACACAGATAACTGGGAAAAAATAAGATTTGTGAAAACAGGTGTTATAAGGTTTTGATTTTTTTGTCATGATATCGGAATTGGACAACTTGAGCTTAATACTATAGCTATTTATTTTGTTATTTACATTACTATGGATAAAATATATATCCTACAAATATATTACTTACTCATCAAATATACAATAAAAATGCAAAAAATAGTGTGTGCTTTTCTTTTCATTTTCGCCTTTTCTGTTGAGGAAAGCCATCCATCCACAGACCCACCCACCCCTATCTATCTAGCTATGCAAATATAAAGAGTAAAGCCTGAAAGTTAGCGAAACAACGAAAACACATTCCTACTGATCTGCCATCTGCCTGGGCTCTTATCACCTGTAGGCTGGTAGCCAGTGTTGACTGGTATGCCTTAGGCTGTTATCGATTTTTTTTTTTTTTTTTTTTTTTTTTTTTGCTTAAAGGGAAACAATCAGTACTGCGCACTTACCAAAAAACAGTATAGTCTGGTTCCCGGCGTACCATCCTACGTAGTAGTATAACATAGTGACAGGGGTAGGTAATCCAGGCTAAAAACAGTACTGACAAGAGTTGTCTTCCCGTACAGAAATTGTTCTGTATGATTATTATTATTATTTAATTCATTGATTGCCCTGGAAATGATAATGAATTTACAATAAATATACATCTTAACAATTATTTTATTTGATCATGTGGCATCCTGGGTGTTATATTGTCTCGCCAGCAGTTGCCAGATGTAAGATTAGATTACGTTACTTCCCATCAAAAACCGGTGGGGTGGGATTAACCCTTTACCTCAGATAGGATTTGGGAGGGAACGTGTTTTCATACAGAGCAGATCCAGATCAAAATGTGTGTTGCTTAGATGCTACCAAACTGTATTTATAGTAATGAAGTAAATTATACATAATCAACCTAATGTACGGGGTAAGAGTTAAGATCTAATCTATTTGGCAAATTCATTCTATAAGCCCAGAAATTTTGTCACATGAACATAATTACTTCAATCATGACCTTTATATAAATTAAAAAAAAGAGAATAATACCACAATAAGACCAATTACCTTAAAATTAAACTGAATTTCTTTAGCAAAATTAAATTATAACAATTATTTGAAATCAATACCAGCACTCATGGTGTCTCTAAAATATTAAAACTAGGATGTAGCGAGTGATATTTTGATATTATTAATTCGACAGCGAGTGATATTTTGATATCATTAATTCGACAAAGTCATTACTCAGGCTATTAATTATTTTATTTTACGAAACAAGCATAGAGACGAGATAATTAATTTTAACAATCCTGAATTCAAACTATAGAAAAATACCCAATTTCAGCATTTTTTAATTTAAAAATTATATCTGTTATGTTAAAGCGTATAAAGAGCAAATAATATGAGAAATAAAACCTATATTTAAATGAGTATTAATAAAAAAAATAACAGAAGTCGGTACATGTAAATGGACCAAAAATTATTAAATAAATAAATAGAAATAATCATAATAATAATAATAAACCTCGGAAACAGGACATTATAAGAAATAGAGAAATACCACCAGTTATCGCATTGGAACGCACTGGATGGGTTTGCCGGTCGAATACGAATAAAAACTGTTTTATGTACGTTTTAAGATAAAAATGGAAACAAGAAGATTTAAAAATATTTTGAATATATGTAAGAAAACCACTTTTAAAAAGGTTGAAGTCTGAGGTTTACTTCAATATCTAGTAAAAGTTGATACTAATGAAAATAATGTTGTTTTTGTACTGTCGAAACTGACGTAAATTCATATTTTACTGTTTTTCTCTATATACTCTATATGAATTATCTGGATGGAGGATGTTTGTCTTTAAACTGAAATGGAAGCAATAAGAAAATAAAATATCAAATGTGATTATACAGTTCAGTGTACTGCAAACATAGACGTCATCAGCTGAGCGCCATCTGTTGTCAGGTGTTTCGCCCCATAGCTCAGAACACCCTCGATATGGTTGGGCAGGTGGAGGTAATTTATCTCCACCCCGTCTATGTTGGCTGCCAGTTTGGTTTGCCACATTGTAACCAGAGCCAGCTGGAAGCACTTTTAGAAGATTTTCCAAGAGCACGGACTACAGCCTTCCGTGCTTGTCCTTTAATGTCCAATGCTCCTAGCATTTGCCATGGCGACTGTGATGGGAATCCACGACATCCCACTTCCACTGGGAAGACCCGTGTCTTCCATCCGTTGCTCCTACATATTTGAGCTAAGTCCTGAAATTTCAATTTCTTTAGTTCATAAGCTTCCTTGGCCCTCTCTTCCCAGGGGTGTATAGATACGTTGTGTGTGTGTGTGTGTGTGTGTGTGTGTGTGTGTGTTACAGGCCCGGATCCACCGGGGGGTCCGAGGGGGCCTTGGCCCCCCAGCTGCCCTGGTCATACATTTTTCTAGGCTATAAAATCCCTTGATTACATCATAGTAGTGTTGTCTAGAGGAAATCCCCATCGTGGGCCCCCATACTGAACCACCCGCATAACCACCTGACCAGCCAGACTCCTATTGTCTTATGGCCCCCTTCTGTTAATGTGTAGGTAATCCGAACCGGCAGTCGTCCATGACTGTGTGATAAGCATGTGTTTAGGGTGCTGCGGACACGTTCACTGATTGAGAGAAATTTACGTGGCATCTAATAATTGGGAAAAATCGGCAATTACCAAAAGTTTGTATCAGTTACAACTATAAACTGTTCTAAGCAAATGAAGTTTAAGAAATAGCATAAAAATAGTTAAGCTAAAAAACAACAACTAAGCTGGACATTAAACTGACTTAGCATCGAAACAATTTCACTAGAGCCAAAAAGAATTAATAATAATAATAATAAAACTACTTTGACGAAATCTACGCAATTCACGTTTCTCTTCATGTATAATGTTTTAAATCTTGCATTAAAAGCGGGCTAATTAGCTGCCGGCAGGTTGATGAACTATCAGGTATGAAAAATTGCCAATTTCGTTTTTGAAAAAGTTAAAAAGGTAATGATTTTTTTTTTTTGCTGTAGCAAACCTCAGATTAGATGCATACCTATCGCTAGCCATGCAAATTAAACTTAATCAGAAATGGGTTGTGTTTCTAAATGTCATCAACTTTACTATTTTTACGTAACTTTTTAAGTATTATTTTTATGAAACTAACTCCTAAATATTTTTTCCTGAAAGGAATAAATACAAATTTTTTTAATATTTACGAATATAATAATCTACATGTATGTGTATTCATGGTCTCTTAATAAAGAGACCCTGGTGTATTTTAAATTTATAAAAATCATGAATATGAAATGAAAGAATTTGAAAATTTCAATCTGCCAAATTTTAGGACAATCCATATTTTGGGAAAATGTATATGTAGATTATGCATGATCACTAATTCAAATCAAATCCAGGTAATCAGTCATTGAGCAATGTTAGTGATAAGTCGATGAATACGAAATACTAATGCACAGAAAACACAACTTACGTGCGAAATAAAACGGATATTAAAGAGTTCATATTAAATATCAACATCTTTTATTTCTGAATATTGTTTGTTTTGTTACTGATTTAACATTTAGAAAAAAAAATGTACCAAAAATCGACACGCAGAAGGGGCCCATGCAACCGCCCGACCCTAAAACGTACGCCTGATTTTTTTTTTATCTGGGAGTCTGTGTGTGAAGGCTGCTTCCAGATCGACAATTAGACTGTCAAGATTACCAGGTTCGAACCTAATACAGCATATACCCGGTATTCTCTTCAACATATTTGACAAAATATGTTTAAAGTGATTTTTTTTCCTCAGATTTAAACAAAACTGTCTTTTACAATGTTGAGTCTAAAACTGATGACAATTCAAAGCATTCACTAATTGATAATGTACACAAGTCACTTTATCTTTTTTTTTTTCTTTCCAAAAAGCACTTATTTTTTCATGCCAGTCTCCCCCCCCCCCCTTACTACCGTCATTTTTTTAATACAACTGTAGCACAGTAGATATTCAAAAACATGGCTTTTCGGAGGTAAATATAAAATTATATCGCTCAAGGCTCAGTCCCAATTGACATTTTTTGCCTAGGGAATGTACTCCCGATGGAAATTGATGAGCCTCGGGAGGCGTCGGGAACAGGTTCCCCTGTGTCCCGCGGAAGATTCGAAAGCGTTGCGAGCCATGTGGAGTCATTGGGAGGCCTCGGGGAAACCAGGCCGGGGAAACATAAGCATAGCTACCCGGAAGCTCCTTGGAAGCATTCATGGAGATTACGCGAAATATTTTTTCCTCCGAGGAACCCCAGGCTTCGGTGATGTCTCGAAGGTACGGAGACCTTTCTGTGACACATTCCAGATCTTGTGATAGAATCTCAGAATATTCGCAAGAAAATCGGCAAGCGCACTCCAATTTTTTTTTGCTTTTTTTGGTCAACTTTAGACTGAGACGGTCAAAAAGGCCAATGGGGCATTGCTGGGGGCATCCTCATAAACCCCCGAAAGTCTACCCAGAATTTTGTCCATCACAAAATTCTCATAATCTCCATAATCTTCCTGAGGCACCTAGGGTGGTTCGATAAAATGATACATCCCCTAATCTACGGGGATATTCCCCCGATGATGTTTCAAGTTCGATGAAGGTAAAAAATATGTCATATTATTTTAATATAAGTAACAGTCAATAGGGATTATTTTAAGTGGTAAGAACTTGTTTCCGAAAATAAATATGTTTAAACACAATAAATGCCAGGCTTTAATGGAACAAACCTTGGAGAGCAGCTTTGTATCCTCTCAACCAGTCTAACAATGTCTGTGATAATGACGTCTGGAGGCTTAGAAAGAACATCATTGGCCCCGACCAGAATCATTATATCCTGAAATAAATAGTATAAAGTTTTTTTTTTTATTTTTCGTGTTTTTTCATTGTTTTATATCTAAATAAAAAAACTCATATAACGTGTTTTTAAAATGCTTGTGCGTAAACTATATATGAATGTATGTATATTTAAGTCTATTTCAGCTCCCTTCTGTTCTTAAAAAATATGCATCATAATTGCATTTTTCTAATAAGTCAAAAGTGATCAGTCCCAAATTTGTTATCCAATCGGTTTGCATTGAAAAACATTACAGAGGAGGGGCATACTGTTCTTTTAATTTCTTATATTTGGCTCAACTTATTATACAAGGTTGAAAATATCCTTGCTAGCCGAAATTGGCTATTAAAATTCAAAATTACCCTAATAAGGGGCCGTTGTTGTAGCAGTAAAAAGATGAAAAGGCCATTTGTTTGCGGGCCTTAAAAATCCTTCTCCTCTTCGAACATCTCAAGCATACTCATGTTTCAAAGTCTAAATTGGTCGGCACTGATGAGACGGTACAACGGTCTCAAGGGGAACCATCGTGGCACCTCAAGTGCGCGGTTTCTTCCCGGCGAGACAGAAAAAGAAGGAAGGCACAGTACACCTCCTACCCACATGCCGACCAACATTACAGGCCACATGAGCAACAAGCAAACCCTTCCACATTCCAATTCCAGGGTAATTAACACCTCCAGCTCAAATTAGCTAGTTAATTACCAACCTTTTCGGACAACAAAAATTTGACTTTAGGAAAAAATATAAAATCTGTGAATTACAGATTTAATTCAAAATCTGACCCACTTCAGGCCACAAAATTTTATTTTATAGGGGTGAGGGGTCACACTCCGGGGTCCGCCCACAAAGCCGAACAGGCAGATGGACCCTAATTAAACAACGTTATCAGTCAGTCAGGGCATACTGTTCACGCATCAGTGTACTATGCAATCTACGGATATGCATTAATTACTGACACGCTTCAGCGTACGTACACAGGGTATTGCTACCGTTAACATGATTACCTCCAATATGCCACACATCCTTATCAGTTAACGAATTATGTATAAATTTATTCTTTTACCAATACACATATGACCTTACATTCGCTTTAAGTTTATTAATATAAATACAGATGTTTGTTCATCATTATAAAGCGTCTATTAATTAGAATATTCTATTCGGGAAGATTTATCAAAGACTTAGAGACATTATTACATGTACGTGAAGTGATAAAGGAAAGATGAGTGATACAGGAAAAATAATAATTTATATATGTAACCCGGGGTTGTCAAATATGAACAATGGGTGTCGATGATATGAATACTTTAACAAGTTTTAGCCTACCAAAATTTCCTTCCAGGGCATTTCTAAATGATGATGTATGAAGTGAAAGCCGTTTTTCAGCATTTGCATATAGAAGAGATAACCTTAGAGTACGAAAAGGACAAACTGTAGGTGGTTGAACATTTCTCTCCAAGTCAAAACTTTCTTATGTTTTTTTTTCTTTAAGTCATGGTAGCACAGGAAATGAAGCAAGAAATTCAAGGACTTTAATAAGGCTAAGTTCAATTTAGGCTGATATCGTGTTTTCTTAATCGGGACAACACGAAGCCGTAATTTAAACCTGCACGCACCTGCTTGACTAAAAAGGTCGATAAAATGGCGTATAATGGCGCACATCACGTGATATCACGTAATGGCCGTTAAAATGGCGGATAAATGGCGGTTTCTGCTATCACGTCACTTCCGATTGGATCCCGTCTCATCGTAGGTATCATGAGGCAAATCAGATACTAAGCGGGATAACATCTCCGCAGGAAGCGAATCTGAAACTGTCAAGTTGAAATGTATGACTATAGATGTTCCTTCCCATGGGAAGGAACAATAATCTTGGAATCAGACGATGCACAGAAGTAAATGAGAAAGAAGAAGAAGCCTGTAACATAGATAAGAAACCACAATAAGATATCGTAATGGAAAGACAATATGGCAATTGGATAATTTCATAATCACACAATCGCGATAATAAATATCATTTCACAATAAAACATCAGAGTAATTAGATCTGCATAGATCTATAAAAAAAATTTTCCTCTAAAAAAAAATCTATAATAGTGTCAAATATATATATATATATATATATATATATATATATATATATATATATATATATAGAAAAAGACGGTAAATGAAATGGAAATATGGAAGCAGTCTCGCGACTGGACATCCTCCTCGATCCAAGACAAAATACAAACTGACGAGGGAAAGAAAGAGTTTTCAGGGTTGTGACGTGAAATTTTGGCGGTTTATGCAAGTTGAAAGGTTAAGTGCATGCATTCGAAGTGACCATTCATCAATATTCACTCACTCATACATGACACTGAGCAGTTGTAAACAGTATTGAGTTAGGCGGATAATAAGAACACGATGACGTCACACAACTACTGGACAGATACAACTACCGTATATATACACATAAAAACGCGGTATCGCAGGCAAGCATGGCAGTACTCTAAACTTATTATTTCCAATATATAGACAAAATATAGCATGGGTTACATATATATATATATATATATATATATATATATATATATATATTAAACTACATAACAAATAGGTCAAGAGAATATAGAATATATTTCAAAGGCATGATGACCAAAAAATTACTTACCGAAAAAAACGGGCACACTTCAAAAATAACATCCTCCTCTAGAAACTGAGAAGTCCTGTATCCAGAATATGAAAAATCGAATATTCATCACTAAGATAGTCAGATAGGTACTTTGCCTGGCTATGTCCTATAACAAGAGGCATTGTCACAGTGTTTGTATGTATAATAATATGATATCACGATTATCCAAATAGAATATCACAAATCAATCACAAGCATACCATACAGCCCGATATTTGCTTTTTACGGATAAAATTTCTTACCATCTTTTTATGCTCTTCAACATTCATTTGTTTGTCAAACTTGCTAAATATGATGCCTAAAAGTGTTATTTCGTGTGAAAGGTGAAAAATCCAAACTGATTTGATTAAAGCGGTATGTTTTTTCTGATCATCTTAATTGATACACTTGCAAGTGCACCTGCGTGTCATTAAGTCATTAATTATGGATTACCAATAATAATTAACCCTTTGATCATGATATAACAAATAAACGACATAATTGTGTTTGTCATAAAAAATTAGTAATTTTTTTAAAACATTGGATTTACTATTTCTAAACAATTACCGTCCAATTATATGTGCAAAAATAAATAAAATTGACCATAACTTCTTCAGCATTTTTCAATTTTCCCGTTCACATTATCATACATACATTTCTTTTTTTTCATACTACGACAAAAATTACCAATAAATAAACAAAAACAATCAAAACTTTAATTTATTATTTTTAAAATTCTTCAGCCAAGTCCCGGGTTAAATTTTATATTTTTTTATCAGCGAAATCCGTTCAGCGTTTTAGACCGTCTCCCATCCCCGATAATACAAGGCCATTGTACCATAACCGAAACATCAGTGAACGTTTCAACGGACCAATCCCAAAGCTTCTCATAGGACTGCTCCATCTTTTGGGCTCAAACATCTGATGCCATCGGGAGAAAATTTGTGTATTTCCACAACGCCGATGATTTTTCTCCAGTGGGACCTAGGCATTAGATCCATGGTCTTCAAGTTTCAAAAAAAAGAAAAGAAAAGCACATAAAAACCTTCACTTGTATCCCCAGATACTCTTCAGAATGCATCTCCATCACAATAAAAACCTTTTTTTTCCAGGGAAGCATGCCCCCGGATCCCCCTAGCACTCACATCACATTCAGACTTTGCCCCCCCCCCCCAGTGGAAAAATTCTGGATCCGGGCCTGTTAATATATATATATATATATATATATATATATATATATATATATATATATAGTATCTTCAACGTACCAGGGTCTCTATATATACAGTACTTAGAGGTTTATAATTACGTGTATGTAGTTCTTACAGAGGACATTCCTACTTTCGTTTTCTACAATCATAGCAGAAGTTGTCGCTAAAAGTATTGTTTTATTTGAAGTTCATATACATTAAGATGTTTTGATTAAGAAATAAGAATCCAACTACATACTATAATGAATGATGCAATTCCTTTTTCTTAAAAAATATAAGTTCTACATGATAATCAACCATGTCGTCACATGACTATGACGTCACGATAAAATGTCTGCCTACTGATTCAAAAAGATGTACATCTACGTGTAACATAAATACGGAAAATATTTGACTGTTTTTCTCACGACAAAAATGGTTTCGGCTGTTTTATCTAGAGTTGTAATGTAAGTAGTTTTCTGTGGTGTTATTTCAAGGATTTATTGCATTTTTTGACGTTTTCTGTTCAGAGATGTTGCTATGTGTTCATTTTACCAATACAAACACGCAGTATACATCAGATGTGACCCGTTTATCTCAATATAAATATGGTACGTTGTATATCCCAATACTAGGATAAACCCCGTTTTTTAAAACTTAACTAAGCAATAAATGTTGCATTTTTATCGTAAACTTGTGAAATGAAATGGCCACTAAGAATAAATAAGATCCTCAAAAGGACGTTATCACAGATTTTTCTCTCGTTCATTATCAATATGTAACTGTGTGGTGGTATCACGTACCATACAGATTCATCACAAATTCTGAGACTTTTCTTTTATTTTTGAAATTGGTATTAGAAGGCATTAGGTACTTTGTCAAATCTTAGTATGATGGTCTAACAATAATCTCTGTTGAAGTCTGCTTCAGTTCAGGGGTAGACAGTAGCAGTGTCCCGGGATCCTGAGGACACCAAAAATGTGAAGGGACTCCAGAATTGATATGCCAGGTGTTCTGTTCAAGTTGGGACACTTACTTTCCAATCAAAACTAAATTGAACAGCCACATTTGTTGAAAACCTATGTAATCATCTTCATAAAACTGGAAATTTACACCAATACTCCTGTCTCATTTTTTCTCGAGCTGTAGTTCTAAAACTTAAAAAAAAAAAAATTTTTTTTGTTCTTTTTTTGATATGCATATTGATATAATTCTTATAAACTGTAGTAAAAAAAAAATAGGGACAGTAAGAGAGGCAATGTGCTAACTGATAGCAGTCCATTGAAATATTTATGGTGTGTTCATTTTTTCTTGTAACAACCTTGTTAACGCACTTAGTATAAGTGGTTTCCTCTTTTTTTTTATGATATGCTGCTACTAATGCAACTTTAAATACTCTGTAAACTGTACAGAATGTATCGAAAATTGAGTGAAGATAGATACATTCTGTCCAGTGACCATGAAATATATATACGCTTATGTTAGACAGACTTAAAGGACCAATAGTCCTGAGAGCTGCCAGTTGAAAAATACTG
Organism: Solen grandis; assembly: GCA_021229015.1. Taxonomy (NCBI): domain Eukaryota; kingdom Metazoa; phylum Mollusca; class Bivalvia; order Adapedonta; family Solenidae; genus Solen; species Solen grandis. The sequence continues at coordinate 7,342,325 of CM037792.1, read as the reverse complement.
CTACAAGTACATTTTCCTACCTTATAAGTTTGTGCAAGGCAAATCAATGGATTTTGAAGTCATAGACACTTAATAATGAAATGGAATAAAAAATTTTAGAACAGATACTATAATGCTCAGCTAATATACTGTCATGATTAAGATTTTTTCAGTATTTAAAGTTTAGACTGGGGCAGACTTGATACATAGGCCAACCTTTACGAACTACTTTCTGAATGTTTATATAAAAACAAACAATATTTATAACAATGTCGCATTAACCAGAAACATAAAAACATGTAAAATATTATTAACATGTCAAAATTATCCTGATTGCGGTTATACTTACCAGAGTAAAATGTTGTAGAATCTGAAATATATATCAATCATCTCTGAATATGTTGGAATAGTCAATACATTGGCTGTTGGGATGGGCCCGGTCAAAATGTGTATAAACTTGGATATGATATTTAAAGTTGTTATTTTCAATTTGTAATGCACTGTATTTTATAAACGTCAATGCAATGTCAGCCAGTTTGTTGCAAACTTTTAAGATACATATGTGTTGATATAAAAGTCATTTAGGGGTCCGTACATATAGCCGTAGACTGTAATATTTATCTGTGAATATGAACCAGACTGAAATATCATTTTATCGTACATGTTACGATTATATAATATGGTTTACATATAACACATTCAGAAAAGAAACTCATGCGAGAAAGATACAAATAACTAACAATATTATGAAGAAACAATTGGCCTATTTGGTAGGGAGTGTTTATACTGAGATATGAGTTTTCAAGTTCTGGAGATGGTCCGACAATCATAGCAGTGAGACTGTATTCTGAGAATTCAGAATGCAGCTCAAAAATCCTACAATATAATCAGAACATAATGGCAATCATGGTTGGTCTCAGTAATGACGATGCAAACATCGCATTAGGTTATATGTTGTCATTTAATTATTATATGAAGTAAAGTACTGTACCAGTTCCAGGTAAAATTGCAAAAATGTAAACAAAAATATGAATACAACAATGATTTCTTAAGCATTTATGTAACAATGATAAGGATTGAAATCACAAACAATGAAAACACTTTTTAGGCAAGTTTATACGATATAAAGTATGAAATATACCCATAGACATTGTCAGTATGGCTTCTTAGTGGGTGGGGTAAAGTTTGGCAATACTACAAAAAAAGTTAAATTCTAGTGTATTGTTTGCACCCTTCTCTGAAACCGAAATAGAAGTCATAGAAATGTGCATTTTCATGAGTGTTTTTAGCTCACCTGAGCACGAAGTGCTCAAGGTGAGCTATTGTGATCACCTTTTGTCCGTCGTCCGTGCGTGCGTGCGTCCATCCGTCGTCAACAATTTGCTTTAAAGAACATCTCCTCCTGAACCGCTGAAGGGATTTTGACCAAACTTCACAGGAATCATCCTTATGATGCCCTCTATCAAAGTTGTACAAATTATTCAGATTGGTTGAAAAAGTAGGTCACAGGAGCTAAAAATAGATTTTAAAAACTCAAACTTTGAAAATCTTCTTCTGCAAAACTGCAAGGCCCAGAGCTTAGATATTTGGTATGTAGCATCATCTTATGGGCCATTACCAAGATTGTGCAAATCATAGCCCTATGGTGATAAATGCCCCCGCACCAGGGGTCACTTGTTTTACATAGAGTTATATAGGAAAATCTTAAAAAATCTTCTTCTGTAAATCCATAAGGCCCAGAGCTTAGATATTTGGTATGTAGCATCATCTAATGGTTCATTACCAAGATTGTTCAAATCATAGCCTTACGGTGATAAATGACCCCGCACCAGTGGTCACTTGTTTCACATAGAGTTACATAGGAAAAGACCTAGAGCTTAATCTATAGATTTGATGTGAAATATTGTCTAGTGGTCCGTACCCACATAATTCATAATTATAGACCAATCATACAAAAAATATTTTGCAATACTACTAGTTTGAGAGATTATGACTAGATAATGGTTAAAATTTGGCCCTTGATTGAATCACTTTTTACTTTCAATTACATACTTGATATATGTTTTATATTAAAATCAGTATCTACGATTAAATAAAATGATAAAAAGACTAAGAGAAAATATTGTGTCAATTGTATATTAAATAAAGGTTTTCTTTAAGAAAGATATGAAAGTACAGATAATCGTATTGTTGGTAATAAAAACACATTCGGTCGTTTTAGGTCATAATATTATTAACCAATGAAAAATTAGGAAACTATTCAGCCCTCCATTTCCGGTTTCAGTTTGGTAGGTATACGATTCTCTTCAGAAATTTCAACGAATTATCGAAGATCATTAATCTAACAGACCTAAAAAGCGATTGAAAAGTAGGTCAGTAGGTCAAATCTTAGAAAAACCTTGTTTACACACTGGAGGCCACAATTTTGATTCAATCTTCCTCAAACTTGGTCAGCACAAATGTCCTCAGGTGAGCGTCTTTAGGGCCATCTTGGCCCTCTTGTTTTTTTTTTCAATTCTTTTCAATAAATCTAAAAAAAAAATTACTACATGCACACTGGCAGATTAGGTGCAGCATCACTTGTTGCATCATATAAGACAAAATACTGTTTTGAAATTCATGCCATCGGCCATTTTGACAGACTGAAAGCTATCAGTACATTACAGTGGCTAATTATACAGAGATCTGTTTTATTTACATGGTAGAATGTTAAATTAAAGAGAGATAGGGTAAAGGTAACACATTCTCATAACATGGCATTACTCAGCTATGTCCCCCCGCATCCTAAGTCTAAATAACAGACTTGGGACCAATGTCACCTGTCATAATTGTCCCAACTAACAGACATTACATAAGAAAGGTCACCTGTCAAATTTGAGGTCCCGTAAAATAAACTTATACATGTATCAAAAATGGCTTTCATCATGTTGTTATACATTCTCTCGATCATTGTATCATACAGTTTACTAGTAGAATAACTATTTCTAATAAGAACAAAAGCAATAACCTGGAATTGTTTATTTAGACTTAACGGCATATTAATTGGCTTTCAGTATATGTATATCCATTTTTGGAGATAGTAAATTTCACTTCTCAGTGATCTATAATTGTATAAGGCGCACTTCCCTCTAAAAACCTGAACTATATGGAAAGTGTATACCGTATGTGGAATCAATAGAATATGCATTTCTCTTTCAAAATTTACAAATAAATTGAGAAAATTATCTCCCCATGACTTAATTCATTTTAAATATCTGCAAATCAACTTTGAGGACCAAAAGTGAAAGTGGATTTCGGAATGGTTTGGATTTTTAGCTCACCTGAGCATAGCTCAGGGTGAGCTTTTGGGATACTTGATTGTCCGTCGTCCGTCGTCCGTCGTCAGTCGTCCGTCGTCCGTCAACAATTTTGATGTTTAAAATTGGAATGTTTGTCTTTACACACTAGAGGCCACAATTTTGATCCAATCTTCCTCTAACTTGGTCAGAATGTTTATCTTGATGATATCTTGAACCCTTTCGATAATGGATCAGGTTGGATCAAAAAGTAGTTCAGTAGGTCAAATCTTAGAAAAATCTTGTTTACACACTAGAGGCCACAATTAAGATCCAATCTTCTTCAAACTTGGTCAGAATGTTTGTCTTGATGATATCTTGAACCCTTTTGAAAATGGGTCAGGTTGGATCCAAAAGTAGGTCAGTAGGTCAAATCTTAGAAAAATCTTATTTAGTCACTAGAGGCCACAATTTTGATCCAATCTTCCTCAAACTTGGTCAGAATGTTTGTCTTGATGATATCTTGAACCCTTTCAATAATGGGTCAGGTTGGATCAAGAAGTAGGTCAGTAGGTCAAATCTTAGAAAAATCTTGTTTACACATTAGAGGCCACAATTTTGATCCAATCTTCCTCAAACTTGGTAAGAAAGTTTGTCTTGATGATATCTTGAACCCTTTCGATAATGGGTCAGGTTGGATCAAAAAGTAGGTCAGTAGGTCAAATCTTAGAAAAATCTTGTTTACACACTAGAGGCCACAATTAAGATCCAATCTTCTTCAAACTTGGTCAGAATGTTTGTCTTGATGATATCTTGAACCCTTTTGAAAATGGGTCAGGTTGGATCAAAAAGTAGGTCAGTAGGTCAAATCTTAGAAAAATCTTGTTTACACACTAGAGGCTACAATTTTAATCCAATCTTCTTCAAACTTGGTCAGAATGTTTGTCTTGATGATATCTTGAACCTTTTGAAAATGGGCAGGGGACAAAAGAGTCATAGGTCAAATCTTAGAAAAATCTTGTTTACACACTAGAGGCCACAGTTTTGATGCAATCTTCCTCAAACTTGGTCAGATTGTTTGTCATGATGATATCTCGAACCACTTTGAAAATGGGTGGGGCTGGACAGAAATATAGGTCAGTAGGTCAGATCTTAGAAAAATCTTGTTTATACTCTGAGGGCAACATTTTTGGTCCAATCATCCTCAAACTTTGGCAGAATGTTTGTCATGATGATTTGGGGGGAAAATTCCTGAACATTGTTTCACCTCATCATCTTAATTCTAAAGCAATCTGTTTTGTACAGGCAATGAATGATACTTTTCTCAGGTGAGCGATCTAGGGCCATCTTGGCCCTCTTGTTTACATTGTGGTGATGGTTAACAAAATTGCGATTAATATTCTAAAAGCCGAATATGATCTGAATGAATATAATTGCAGCAAGGACTGATTTCAGTGACCTTTTTTTTCTTCTTCAGTAATGAAACAATCACATTTGACAGTATAATCATCTGTGTATCGGTATGTAATAATATTAAATAGCAAGCTAATAACTGCCAGATTTGCGAACTTAAAATTGCCAATTTTAGTTTGGGAAAAAGTAAAAGGTAATACTTTTAATTTTGGTTAAAAGTGAAGAGAACATGTTTTTAGTATTCTGCAGACTAGATACACACATATCTTTTGCCTTGAACATTAAATGTAATCAGAAATAGGTTGTGTTTCAAAATGTCATCATTTTTTGCGGTTTTACTTTTCCTTTTAATAACCAATAACACAAAGGAATTAGAACAGACTACATAATAACTCTATAAGAACATTTTCTTTTATGAACAGTTATATTAATTATTTAAACACACTCCTCAAAATATGTCCTCCAGAAAAGAATTTTCTTTTGAAAAGAAATTTACAAACCGTAGGTCTATTCTATTCAATAGATAATAATTTAAGTGTACTCTGTGTGAAAGAAATAAAAAATATATTAAAAAAAATTAAGTTTACCCTATTTCAGAAAAATGTGTTTACAGTAGATTATGATCATTATGATTTTTTTTTTTTGATTTTTTTTTAGCTCACCTGAGCACTTTGTGCTCAGGTGAGGTATTGTGATCAGTCTGTGTCTGGCGTCCGTCGTGCGTCGTCACCTTTTCCTTTAAACATCTCCTCCTAAACCACTGAGTAGATATTGATGAAATTTTACAGGAATGATCCATAGGTGGTACTGAGCAAAATTAGCTTAAATCATTCCGATCCGCTAACCAAATTGGCCGCCAGAGTTAAAAATAGAAAATCTTTAAATGACATCTCCTTCTTAATTGCTTAGCAGATCTTGATGAAACTTTACAGGAATGATCCTTAGGTGGTACTGAGCAAAAATAGCTAAAATCGTTTAGGTCTGCCTACCAAGATGGCCACAATAACTAAAAATTAATAAAATTAAAATACTGTATAATTTATTATGTGTAAATTTTTAGCTCACCTGAGCACAAAGTGCTCAAGGTGAGCTTTTGTGATCGCCCTTCGTCCGTCGTCGTCCGTCGTCAACAATTTGCTTTAAATGACATCTCCTCTGAACCGTTGGACAGAATTTAATGAAACTTGGTAGGAATGTTCCTTGGGTGAGGCTCTACAAAAGTTGCTAAAATAAAGTTGATCCATGAAGAACTCTGGTTGCCATGGCTACAAAAAGAAAAATAATTTGAAAACTTTAAAAATCATCTCCTTCAAAACTACTGGCCAGATTTCAAAATAATTTGGTACAGATGTTCCTTGGGTCAACCTCTACCAAAGTTGCTAAAATTATTCCAATCCGTTATAAAACATGGCCTCCAGGGGTGGGGCTTATTTGCCTTATATGTATATAGGGGAAACTTTAAACAACATCTCCTCTGAAACCACTGAACAAAATTGGATTAAACTTGGCAGGGATGATCCTTGGGTCAACCTTCACAAAGTTGCTAAAATAAACTTGATCCATGTAGAACTCTGGTTGCCATGGCAACAAAAAAAAAAAAAAATGAAAACTTTAAAAATCATCTTCTTCAAAACTACTGGCCAGATTTTAAAATAAATTGGTACAGATGTTCCTTGGGTCAACCTCTACCAAAGTTGCTAAAATTTTTCCGATCCGTAAAAAACATGGCCGCCAGGGGCGGGGCTTATTTGCCTTATATGTATATAGGGAAAACTTTAAACAACATTTCCTCTGAAACCACTGGACAGAATTTGATTAAATTTGGCAGGAATGATCCTTGGGTCAACCTTCATTAAAGTTCCTAAAATAAACTTGATCCATGTAGAACTCTGGTTGCCATGGCAACAAAAAAAAAAAAAAATGAAAACTTTAAAAATCATCTTCTTCAAAACTACTGGCCAGATTTTAAAATAAATTGGTACAGATGTTCCTTGGGTCAACCTTTTTATCTCAGGTGAGCGATTTAGGGCCATCATGGGCCCTATTGTTTTTAGCTCATCTGAGCATGAAGTGCTCAAGGTGAGCTATTGTGATCACCCTTCGTCCGTCGTCGTGAGATGTGCGTCATGAACAATTTTCTTTAAACGACATCTCCTCTGAAACCGCTGGACAGAATTTAATTCAGGTGAACGATTTAGGGCCATCATGGCCCTCTTGTTTAGCTCACCTCAGCACTTGTGCTCAGGATGAGCTTTTGTCCGTCATGCGTTGTCTGTCAATTGCTAGTGAACACTCTAGAGGCCACATTTATGGCCCAATCTTCATGAAACTTGATCAGGATGTTTGTCTGTATGATATGTCAGATGAGTTTGAAACTATGTCATATTCGGTCAAAACTAGGTCACTGGGTCAAATCTTAGAAAAACCCTGTGAACACACTTGAGGCTGCAGTTTTGGCCAATCTTAATGAAAATTGGTTAGGATGTTTGTCTACATGAAATCTTGGATGAGTTTGAAAATGGGTCACATGGGGTCAAAAAGCAGGTTACCTTCGTAAATCTTGGTAAAACCTTGTGATCACTCTAGAAGCCACATTTTTGGCTTAACCTTCATGTAACTTGGTCAGAATGTTTGTTTACATGAAGTCTTGGATGAGTTCAAAACTGGGTCACATGGGGTCAAAAAGTAGGTTACCAGGGCAAATTTGAGAAAAACCTTGTGAACACTCTAGAGGCTACATTTTTGTCCCAGTCTTCATTAAACTTGATAAGAATGTTGACTGCATAAAATCCCAGATAAGTGCAAATTTAGGTAGAATCAAAATCTAGGTCACTTAAAGTCAAATGTTAGAAAAACATTGCAAACTTTTTTGATTCCACATTTTTTGTAATCATGCCTAACACAGCAATCATACTCCGGTGAGCGACACAGGGCCATCTTGGCCTCTTGTTTATCATAGCCAGATAATCAGTCATTAAACAATGTGAAAATGAAAGACTAATGCACACAAAGCACAGTTTTAGTGCAAAATTATCTGAATATTAAGGGTTTTATATTAAAATCTTTTATATTAAAATAGAGGATTTTATTTGAAAAAATATTCATTGTCACTGAATATGTTTTAAAATGATGTCACTAATTAAGTGCTTAAAGATTCTCAAAATGTGTCAATTAAAGTTGAAAATTAAGGCTGACCTTAAAAACTTCTTTGTTTGGAGTTACCCGACCGACTCACGAAAATCTCTGCAACTCAACTTTTTTTTTGCCTTTCAAGTGTCTGATTTTTTGTTTGTTTGTTATAGTTAGTGTTTATTAAGAGAGAATTTAACAGTTAAGAAGCCAGAACGAGCATAGCGAGTATTCTCTCTAAATAAACACTGACTAACTTAGAGTTTGCCCCGCCCTATTACTGCGTCACACTGCCATATTAGGAGATGGCATCATAAAATTGTTACGTCAGGTTGTTGTTAAAGTATTCACACATGTGCACATGCTTTCCTAATATTGATGTAACACACAAATTTCGTGTGTTTTTTTAACCTTCGGCTCATTTCTTTTTCAGATCTCAATCATAAAGCACGGAAACTTAATTTGAGTGATGTTTTTTTTAAATTTTATTTTAGCATCTTATTCTATCCTTAGGAGTCCATTTGGATTGAGCTGGTAATCATCATTTTGCAAAAGTATTTCCGAAGCTTCTCATTCTGATGTTAATGTGTATATAATTTACAACTTAATACAACTTTACTAATTGTTTACCAGTGTGCACATCTCATGTGTAGGAATCGGTGTAGTAAACACTTCCATATATGACTATCATGTGAAAAAGGCGGAGCATAATTTGAAATAATGACATGCGCAGTTCGCTGTAAACTCTTAAAAGTTAAATCTCGATTAAGTAGACAAGTCTCGCAAAATCCCAAACTTTTAACAAATTAAATCGACCAGGAATTTGAAATTTCGGGCTCACTGATTGGATAGAAATGGCTAGATCAATTGTATATAGCAGTTGCAAAAAAAAAGTCATACACAACAGGTAATGTCCAGGTGTATAGCTGCTATTAATCCAAGCTCAAACAACCGCTAACACAAAACTCTTTAAAGTTTTGATAAGCGGCATCTCAAAGAAGCTGCCCCAGAGTTCAAAAGGAAACTGCACATTGGCTTGTTTCAGTTTCACACCCTTTGAACTTTACTGAGCACTGCAGTATGTTAATTTCTTCCAGTGTGTAGAGTGGATGTCACATAAGGTGAAATTGTAATTAGTGGAGGGGGCACAGAGGGGTGCATTTGGTGACACTTTTGCAAGTATTCCTTTCAGGATAATTGACAGCTTCTCACCCCATAATTAATACAGACTTCTACAAAGCTACGCATCCTATTGACACTGCTTTTCCCTTTTACCTGAATCATATTGCACCATACTGAGGTTTAGTTTATGTGCTGATAACAATATGAGACACCATAGCCCTCTGTTCCCCCAATGCTTGGGATTATGACTGAAAACAACTTCTGAATGAAATAAGTAAATGAAACTTGCAAGAGTAAAATAATTATTAGGTCTCCCAAACAAACTAATTGTTTTAATCCGTTTCTTCTTCTTTGTTGCGCCGGCAACTTTGTATGGGCCATATCTCGGAGACCGCGTGACATATCTTTACAAAACTTCATATGATTATAGTCCTTAATGTGAAGTGGTGCCTCCCAGAATTTGTAAATGGGGGGTCCCTGAGGGTCACCCCACCCCTCAAAGATGGCTTTTCATATATTTTTTCCTCATGAAAAGAATTGCAAAGTACTACTTTGGTGTCCCCCGAGGTCACCCAGGGGTCAGGCCCCATCCCTTCAATTTTACTTATGACCTTATATCTTAAAAACTGTTCAGATCCCCACCCCTAAACCATTATATGTTTTGTTCAGGCCCCACCCCTTGAATTTTACTTATGACATTATATCTCAAAAAATGTTCAGATTCCCACCCCTAAACCATATATATTCTTGTTCTTCATGATGAGATGGATTGAATGGCACTTCTTTTATGTTCACATGGGTCACCAAGGGGTCAGGCCCCACCCTTGAATTTAACTTATGACATTATATCTCAAAAAATGTTCAGATCCCCACCCCTAAACCATTCTTGTTCTTCATGATGAGCTGGATTGAATGGTACTTCTTTTATGTTCACATGAGTCACCAAGAGGTCAGGTCCCCTCCCCCTCAATTTTACTTATAACATTACAGATTGAATGGTACTTCTTTAGTGTCCCCGGGGGGTAGGGGTTCAAAAACCATTGATATCCCCACCCATAAACTATATATATATTCTTGTTCCTCATGATGTCCCCGGAGGGTAGAGGTTCAAAAACTATTGATATCCCCACCCATAAACTATATATATTCTTGTTCCTCATGATCAGATGGATTGAATGGTATATCTTTGATGTTCACATGGGTCACCAGGGGGTCAAGGCCCCAATCGCTCAATGTTACTTATGACCTTATTTCTCAATAACCATTTGTGTACTATGATTGTCTAAGGAGAAACTTGGTTTGGGAGACTTGGTGACAGTTAACTGATACAATTATATTATTACTTGTTTAAACACATTTATGAGAGACAGCAATATTAGTTTAAAATACTAGGTAAAATTATTCTGAATTAATGGTATACTGCTCGTGATTTCTTATTCTATCTTATAAGAGGTCAAAGCATAAACCCACAGATTAAGGGAGTGAGAAAAGGGTCCTGTCTTATAGACAAATAGTCTTATAGGCGAGTTTCCAAGTATTTGATTAATCATGTGGTATGTTCACTTTAGTTGTATTATTTTCCATAATTATTGTGTCAGATGAAAAAAAACCTACCTACCTACCCACCTAAAAAAATGTGGGTCGGGGTAACTCCAAACAAAGAATTTTTTAAGGTCAGCCTAATGTTCATAAAAAAATCGACATGGGGGAATTACTGAAAAATACCTGAAATTCAGACATGGAATTTTCAAAATTTCCTGATTTTGGGTCTGAAAAGTGGGTGGCATATATACAGACATCGAGAAAGTTGAAAAAAAGTGTCAGTCATTCGGTCTGACAGAACCGTCCTGATATTCTGTTGGTCCGGAAGAAAAAATGTTTTAACGCCCATATTACTTTTTAGCTCACCTAAGCACTAAAACTTTAAAATCATCTCCTTCAAAACTACTGGCCAGATTTCAAAATGTTTTAGTTTTAGTACAGATATTCCTTGGGTAACCCTCTACCAAGATTGCTAAAATTATTCCGATCAGTAAAAAAACATGCCCACCAGGGGCAGGGCTAATTTGCCTTAAATGTTTACAGTGAAAACTTTAAACGACATCTCCTCTGAAACCGCTGGACAGAATTAAACTTGGCAGGAATGATCCTTGGGTGAACCTCCACAATAGTTGCTAAAATAAACTTGATCCATATAGAACTCTGGTTGCCATGGCAATGGAAAGAACAAAATTATGAAAACTTTAAAAGTCATCTCCTCCAAAACTACTGGCCAGATTTCATGATTTAGTACAAATGTTTCTTGGGTAACCCTATACTCAGGTGAGCGATCTAAGGCCTCTATGACCCTCTTGTTGTATCGGTTATAATGCATTACAATGAAGTAGGTGTTCATATCTCATATGTAACTGTATATTACTTTGCGTTTTCTTTTTCAGTATCCTTCCATAAATTTTGAATTGAAAATTTTCTGTTAAAAGGAGAGATCCATAATATTTAAATTTTTTCATACCTATGGCCCAGCTATGTCACGGATTAGACCGTTACTGCATATGTGGGGTAAATGGCAGGATGTATTTTTTTGAGAAACGTCCTGCCATTTTTGGCCAGTAATCATACATTATTATCATGACTCTGTAATTGGGAAGCTATAATTAATCGAGGTCAGCCAGTCATGCTTGCACTTAAGAGCGTTTGTCCTCGCCCACCCATATCCCATTTTAATCGACTGACAATTTATTTTGTAACATGATAAGATCGCGAGAGATTAGCCGGTGTAATAATTTTTACCCTTCCAGTTTAGGCAGTGTTGCAATTTAAAATTAGCGTTGACTTTTATAATTTAATTTCACAGTTTATGAATGAAGATTAACATACCTTATTCAATAATTAAAAAAAATAAACCTTGACTGAAAATTCAAATCAATAAAAGTAATGAATGAGTTTAGAGGAACGAAACAAAAGAGGTAAGCACCGTTTTTTGAAAACAAGCACCTGCTTGCATCTATTGCAACATAACAGAAATTCAAAAAGCAAATGAAATTGAAAGTAACCACAAGATATCAGCCTCTCAGTATACATCGCATAGCCAAGTCTTTTATTGATACATTGTTGGTGAGAATAGGTAGTAAAATGTAGAAAAGAATGCGTTACATTTTTTAACTCGACTATTCGAAGAATATGAGAGCTATTGTAGTCGCCCTTGCGTCGGCGTTGGCGTTGCAGCTTTTGGTTAAAGTTTTGCGTGCAAGTTACTATCAACCTTATATCTCAATAACCGTTTATGGTATTGACTTGAAAGTTTATAAATATGTTCAGGGGCATCAGACAACCAAGGTAGATAACTCTTGACTGAATTTAATTTGAATTATTGCCCCTTTTTAACTTAGAAATTTTGGTTAAAGTTTTGCAGGGAATAGAAAATTTGGTTAAAGTTTTGCGTGCAAGCTAATATCTAGTTTGTATCTCAATAACCATTCATGGTATTGACTTGAAAGTTTATGAATATGTTTAGAGGCATCAGACAACCAAAGTAGATAACTCTTGATGGAATATATTACAAATTATGGCCCCTTTTTAACTTAGAAATTTTGGTTAAAGTTTTGCATGCAAGTTACTTTCATGCTAATATCTCAGTATCCAGGCATGGGATTGATTTGAAACATCTTTAATATGTTTAGGGGTATCATACTATAAAGGAAGATAACACTTGATGGAATATTTTAAAAATTATGACCCCTTTTTAACTTAGAATTTTGGTTAAATTTTTGCATTCAAGCTACTATCCAGCATATATCTCAGAAATTGTTTGTGGAATTGACTAGAAAGTTAAGGAGTATCTTCAGGGGCATCAGAAAACTAAGGAGGATAACTTTTGGACTGAATTTTATACACATTATGGCCCTTTTCTAACTTAGATTTTTGGTTTTGCATGCACAGTGTTATTGTGCTTATGTCTCAGTAACTAGGCATGGGATTGATTTTAGACATCATAAAAATATTAAGGGGTATCAGTCTATCAAGGTATATTATTTTTGACTATTATTATGTACAGGGTATGTGAAAGGGCAAGAATTGAAATAGATTTCATTTGATTTACCAACAAGCATTTTGAAAAGTCGAGCGTGCTGTCCTTTGACAGCTCTTGTTCATGATTTATGAACACATTTTACGACCACAACTGGAAAAAATAGTCGAACAGGCTGACCGATTCTCTTATGATTTTTGTTTGACTGGTTCAAAATTTAGCGGTCAGGTCCAATGGACCGATGGTTTTCATGATGTCTGCATATGGCATTGCTGCTGTCCGTAGATACGTCCTTACATACATACATCTGTACGACCAAAACTTGTTCGATCATTAACTGGAGAACCACAGGGCCTGGGTCTGTGATACCTGGTAGGGACATTGGCCATGACCAGCAGATGAACCCTATTGATTTTGAGGTCACTAGATCATAGGTTAACTGTTTGGGTCACTGTATACATTTGTTTGAAATCCTTGTTCGATCATTAACTAGACCCTCACCGCGTGGCTTAGAATCCCGACAGGGTCATTTGGATTTTCATGTGAGGAAGTCTTCCTGCTGGCTTGTGGTAGGTTGATGGTTCCACCCGGATGCCTCCGTGCATTCGGGGTCTTCCTCCACCTGTAATTAGCTGGATGTCGCTATATGACTGAAATACTGTCAAAGCGACGGTAAACTCAAATAGTCAAGTCATTAACTAGAGAACCGCAGGGCCTGGGTTTAGGAAACCTGGTAGGGACATTGGCCATGACCAGTAAATGATCTCTATTGATTTTGAGGTCACTAGGTCAAAGGTCAAGGTCACTGTGTACATTAGTGTGATATCCTTGGCCGGTCATTAAACTGGAGAACTGTATGGCCTGGGTTTGTGAAACCTGTTAGGGGCATTGGCCATGACCAGTAGAAGAACCCTATCGATTTTGAGGTCACTAGGTCAAAAGTCAAGGTAACTGTGTACATTAGTATGAAATCCTCCTCTGATCATTAACTGGAGAACAGTAGGGCCTGGGTTTGTGAAACCTTGTAGGGACATTGGCCATGACCAGTAGATGAACCCTATTGATGTTGAGGTCACTAGGTCAAAGGTCATAGTCACTGTAACCTTTAGTCTGAAATCCTTGTCAGACTGGACAAAGGTTCTTGACATGCTATCATTTAACAAAAAAGCAGTTGTGGAGGCATCTTTGTCCTATGGACATATTTCTAGTTTAGATTACAACTTAAGTATATACCAAATTTGTATGCATCAAAAAGGATGCACATGTTAAGATATTGTGTGTTGTTTTTATGCCCCTCCTCAAAGAAGAGGGGGCATATTATTTTGCAAATGTAGGTTGGTTGGTTGGTCTGTCTGTCGGTCGGTAGACCACTTCGTTTTTGATCAGTAACTATAATAAGGTGATTTGCCACGTCTAGTAGATGACCCCTATTGATTTTGGGGTCACTTGGTCAAAGGTTAAGGTCACATTGACCTTGAATGTGAAAATTTTTCCGATCAGGGTTAATTTGGATGACTAGTAGATGACCCCTATTGATATTGGGGTCACTTGGTCAAAGGTCAAGGTCATATTGACCACGAATGTGAAAATCGTTTCTGATCAATAACCGGAGAATGCTAAGGCCCACATTCCTTAACCTTCAAAGGTTGATTGGTCATGACTAGTAGATGACCCCTATTGATTTTGGGGTCACTTGGTCAAAGGTCAAGGTCACAGTGACCTTGATGGGAGTGGGAGGAGCATAGGGGGCATATGAGTCATTCCTACAACTAATGTTTATTTTTATGTGGCTCAGATGTGGGACGCACATCTTGATAAATCTTTGCAAGTTCTTTTCTTGGCAATCACATAAAAGTTTGCAATTCTCAGGGCTCTCATTAGTCTTTGATACCCAAGAGTCATTGACCCTTGGGGCCAAATTTTCAAGAGTCAAAAGCAAATTCTTAAGAGTCAAAAAATAATTGAAGTATTTCACTTGGATCTTACTATCTCACAAATTTTTCAGGTAGTGATATACATATTTAGATTAACAAAGATTGTATGTGGTATATAACATTTGTTTATTGGATCTACCTATTATTT
>CM037792.1:7287664-7327198 GCA_021229015.1 Solen grandis | reverse complement strand
AAGTTGGCATAAATATTTGTAATATTTCAAATCTGGCATTCTGCATCGACACAATATCATACTGTCATCAATGTTCAATTTAACTGCCTTTGACAGTTTTAAAATCATGCTAGGATATAACTTTGTTTACTTCTGGTACGGTATGGTTGAAGAAAACATGCACTGATAAATCTTGTTTACAGCAATAAAAAAAGGTCAAAAGCTTTAGTAGTGTTTTAAAAGATGAATAATTGATAAAAAAAAACACTTTAATACAGATTTTACACCATTATTTGAAATGAAAGCTGACTTTGTACTTACAATAATATGTTCGTACTGAAGTGGGTGGGGTTATGCATTGAGACAAAATTGCATTATTTAAAAAAAAAAATCATAAGATCTATGAAAAAAAAAATCACATTTATATAGCATAAAAGTTCTAATAACTGATTAAAATCGTGTTGATAAAATTGAATGGTTTTGGAGATTAATTAAAATCAAATAATATTAATCAAATAATAATTTCATGCAAATAGATTTGTAATTACAGTTTTAATCTGAGTCTACACAAGCAACTTAACTTAAAA
This sequence comes from Solen grandis, assembly GCA_021229015.1. Classification (NCBI taxonomy): domain Eukaryota; kingdom Metazoa; phylum Mollusca; class Bivalvia; order Adapedonta; family Solenidae; genus Solen; species Solen grandis. The sequence continues at coordinate 7,326,632 of CM037792.1, read as the reverse complement.
ATATTTTCTGTATTGTAAAAATCCTGTTAAATTGGAAAACATCTCTTCATGTTTTAGTATGAATTTTGACTATTTAGATTTAAAAATATGAACACTTGCCATGTAACAGAAGAATTCTAATTTGGAATTTCATCATATTTTCTGAAAAATATCAGAATTTAGATTTTTTTTCCCTGCAAATTGAATAAACACCTGTCCTTTTTGGTGAATTTACCATGCCGATTTCATATGATTACAATTATGTAATAGTACAGTATCAATAAGGAACCTCTTGGATATACGATATGCATTAACCCTTTCCCTCATATAGACTCCTTTTGATGCCCTCTATAGGTATAAAACCAAAAAACAAGTTAAACCTTACCAAATTTAATTACAAAATCCTCATTTCCAGACCACTGAGGAGCAGCGAACAGCATAAAACCTGATCAGCCTGCGAGTTACTCGCAGGCTGATCTGGTTTTATGCTGTTCGCATAGGTCTTTTCATGGTTTCCTCTATGAGGGAAAGGGTTAATGTACATATGAAAAAATAAATAAATGAGAAATAACTGGGATTTAATTGTTCTTTTAGCTATATGAAATTGAAATTCCAGGTTCATGTTTTTTCTGTTGGTAATAGATAACTTGAAATGAAGATTTGTAATCAAAATTGTTGATGCAAATTTGATTTTTAAAAGTTTTGCACAAATATTTCCAAACAACTGTTCAAATCTCCACATGAATAAGTCATTCTTGCAGAGTCCTTTTTTAACATCTTAGTTTGAAAAAAAAAGATATGATGTTGAAATGACTGTTTAGAAAGATATAAATGGAACACCACTTATCTACATCTGAATCTGGAAGAAACATACAAAATTTACACTGCTGTAAAACAAAATTTCTTGTCTGAAAATGTAGAAGATGGCTTCTCCAGGGTTTGAACTTTTTTGGGGGAGGGCCCCTAATGTGGGTACCCCTCCCACACCTACCCCCAATTTGGCACTACACGCCCCAAAGTGCCCTTTTAGGCACCACCATCCATTCCTTTTCAAATCCTAGCTGGAGCACTGCATGTTAACGTATTTTATATGAAAGTCTTGCCTAAGTGATAACTTCAGTTCTATTTGATCCTGAGATCTCAAACTTGGTATGATTGTTGCTTATGACTAGGAGAAGACCCCTATTTTTGGATTTGTACCTCAAAGAAGAAGGTCATGAGGTTATAAGTTAAATTTTCACACTGTGTAAATTAAGCAATGTCCAACTGATTACTGAAAATCTAATCCACTCCAAGGTCTCAAACATTATACAATAGTTACTTATGACTGGTAGAAGAACCCTATTGATATTAGGGTCTGTACTTCAAATGTCAAGGTCACAAGGTCATAAATTCTCTTTAACATTATGTTAAGGAAGCATTGTCCAACTGATCTTTTTGTAGTGCCTCAATTGTTACTATTAAGTAATAGGAAAACCCTTTTTGATTTTGGGGTATGTACATCAAAGGTCAAGGTCACAAGATTATTAAATTCTCACAAACACTGTGTAAAGTAAGTATTGTCCAACTGATAACTCAAAATCTAACAAATCCTCCCCCCTACAAGTCAGTAGGGACTTATATACTTAAGAGCATCATTTCTGACTTGTTTCTCCTATAATAAACCATGAAACATTTATAACCTTTTGGTTGTATGTTACTGACAATGTCACTTTACTTAAAATTTCATACATTTCTGTAAATCATTTCCAATTCATTTATTTCAGTGAAGATTTATTTATTTACTTCAGTGAAGATTTATTTTCATCTTTTAACAGTTCATAATTGTCAGTAGTAAACCTTCACCAAGTTCTGGACCAATTTGTGGCATGCCCATGTATGAAGTCAAACATACATTTAATATAGCTATATAAATATTATGGCATATGAGGGGGGCATATATTATGATTTACAAACATTTCTTTCTCTCCTTAATATAGGTATAAATCATTCAAATATTCATTATTGTGTCATCATCTTTAAAAAGATCACTTCATGGAAGGGACAATAAATAGAGGGTTCTGTAACAATTTTGCTTATGGTGGGAAAATCAAATTGTTTATTGGGGTGAACGTACCAACAACAGTATTTCAGTCATTTGGGGAATTATATAATGTCTATTTGAGACAGATATACTGCTGAAACACTGCAGTATCACGCTGTAGATATGGGTAAACAAAAACAGATTAAAACAAATGTTTTAATGGATTGCTTACAATAAACATACTGCTCTTCTCTTCCTCTCTCTCTTCTATTGTTTTGAAGATTTACATTAATATATATATATATTGACCAATTGGTTGTTCTGCATTTTTAGATTGACTGTTTGAAGAACAGGATGGAGCTATTGGAGTTACATCAGCATCCCAAGAAATGTTAAGGTTTTGTTTAACATTGCCATTATCTCCATTTTTATTCCATGGATGTCCCTCAAACTTCACCCATGCCTTAATCATCATCAGACCAACTATTAGAAACAGGGACATTAACCCTTCCAGATATTTTTGCAAAGTTATGGCCCTTTATGGACCTTAAAATTGTTTAAGTTTTGTTTAACATTGCCATTATTTCCACTTTTACTTGATGGATGTCACTCCAACTTCAAGTTGAAACAGGAACAGTTATAACTCTTCCAAATATTTTTTATATTTATGATCCTTTTTGGAGATAGAATTTTTTTTTTAACATTGCTTTTATTTCCCATTTCCCATCTATTTCCATGGATGTCTCATAATTCTAACATGATACTGCATACCTGTGTTGGGGGTCAGGTTCTGTCATGAATTTTAAAATAGGTCACACTAACAGTTCAAGGGTAAAATAAATGGGGTCTATTTTTCATTTCTGCTCCATAACTCTGTCATTCCTTGATATATTTTAAAATTACTAGTCAGAAATCCACATCTTAGAGTTCAAAAGTAAAAAATGGGGTCTATTTTTTGTATCTGCTCTTAAACTCTGACATTCCTTGATGAAATTTGAAATTACTTTGCAGAATGTTCACGACCATAAGGCAGTGTGTTTCGCACATTCTCAAGGTCTGTAGCTCCAAGGACAAGGTAACACTAAGAGTTCAAAGGTCAGAAATGGGGACTTTTTTGTGCCTGCTCCATAACTCTGAAATTCCTTGATGGCTTTTTGAATTACAGACAAAAATGCTTACCATCATGAAGCAATATGTAGAGCAATCCCAGGTCTGTAGCTCCAAGGTCAAGTTGACACTTGGAGTTCAAATGGTTTGATTTTGTGTCTGCTCCATATCTTTGTCACTCCTCATCAGATTTTGATTTTTAGCTCACCTGAGCACTTGTGCTCGGGTGAGCTTTTGTGATCGCCTTTTGTCCGTCGTGCGTCGTCCGTCGTCAACAATTGCTTGTGAACACTCTAGAGGCCACAGTTTTGGCCCAATCTTCATGAAACTTTGTCAGGATCTTTGTCTACATGATATCTCGGATGAGTTCGAAATTGGGTCATGTGGGGTCAAAAACTAGGTCACCAGGTCAAATCTTAGAAAAACCTTGTGAACACACTACAGGCCACAGTTATGGCCCAATCTTCACGAAACTTAGTCAGGATGTTTGTCTACATGATATCTCGGATGAGTTCGAAATTGAATCATGTGGGGTCAAAAACTAGGTCACTAGGTCAAATCTTAGAAAAACCTTGTGAACACTCTACAGGCCATAGTTTTGGCCTAATCTTCATAAATTTTGGTCAGGATGTTAGTATACATGATATCTTGATGAGTTAAATGGGTCATGTGGGTCAAAAACTAGGTCACCAGGTCAAATCTAAGAAAAACCTTGTGAACTCTCTAGAGGCCACAGTTTTAGCCCAATCTTCAATAGATTTGGTCAGGATCTTTGTCTAATTGATATATTGTATGAGTCTGAAAATGAGTCACATGAGGTCAAAAACTAGGTCACCATGTCAAATCTAAGAAAAACCTTGTGAACACTCTAGAGGCCTACATTTTTGTCCCAGTCTTTATTAAACTTAATATGAATGATGACTGCATGAATTCCCAGTTGAGTGCAAATTCAGGTAGGATCAATACGTAGGTCACTTAGTCAAATGTTAGAAAAACACTTTCAGATGCCAGATTTTGTCATTATGCCTAACACAGCCATCTTACTCAGGTGAGCGACACAGGGCCATCTTGGCCCTCTTGTTTTTGTTTGTTTGTTTGTTTTTTTGTTATTTTTGGGGTTTTTTTGCATAAAGACATGTGCACCATAATGATACAATGTGTTGTGTACATTACCCGGGTTCATAGCTGAAAGGTCATGGTCACACTAAGAAGTCAAGTGTCATAAGTCCTGATTGTGCATTGGTTTGCCCTCCGTTCAGCTGTTCAGAGATTTGGATGCTGTGATAACTTAAAAACCTTATTATACGCTAGGTAAGTGAAACTTGGTATATGAAGGCAATATGGAGATTATGCACCTCACTTTGATATTTTTCTTGGATAAAAATACTGGTTGCTATAGTAATGGAAATAATCGATAAATGCCCAACCAGTAGGGGACTTATAGATCAGTTATGCATATGATTCTAGCTATTGTGTATTTTGTACATGCATAATGCTGTAGTGATTTCACTGTTAAAAAATGTCAAGGAAAAGTCAAATGAAATGTTGGGAAATTTTTCACAAAACCATGACTATGCACTTCATTCTTCACATCCTGTGACATATCTTGTTTATTTCTACATTATATCGCAAAAAGCTTCATCCTGAGGATTCCTGCATACATATAATGGCATAGGGATAGTATGTATGATGCAAACAAATTCCGAGCAGTACAAATTGGTTTCGATATGTATCACCAGTAAGTAATGTCCACTCTGCTTTTGCTCACACATTCACTAGTAATTCAAATCTGCATCATGAAATTTCCCATTGAGATTTTCTTGTGAATTAGGAAAAAAACACACTACTAGCAATTGGGATGATATTGCTTACCTGAGGTAGATATATAGGGTGAAAAAGCCCTTCCTTGTATGTTCGGGATCAGCTGGATGTAGCTACATGACCCAAATACTATCATAAAAATTTTTAAGTAAAAAACAAACAACATAATTTTTATTGTAAAAGATTATCAGACACTTTGTCCATATTTAGTAGTCATGTGCCCATTTATGATTGTGTTGTTGTGTCAGTGTTTTTTAGCACAATGTGTTTGAGTTGGACAATTCTGATTAACCCTGTGTCTTACATCCATCATCAGCCACTTCGTGGTGTCATCGATTTGCTTTAAATGACATCTCCTCTGAAACCACTGAGTAGAAATTGATGTAAATTAAATCAGAAAGGCTCAAAACTGAAAAAGCCCATATGGAAAAGATTCGGTCTAAAAAGGCTCACTTTTAAAGTGAACAAAGAAATACTGATTTTGGTTCAGTTAGGCCCACTTTTGTGCATAGATTTTAGTGGTATGTTTAATCATTAAAAACTTAATCAAACATTGACAAGCAGTGTTGCTGTTCTTCAGCCTCATAAGTAAGTGAACTATGGAGGACTATGTCAACATTATGAAAACATTAAAACTAAGGAACGATATCTGTGTAAATGTACTAGTACAAGACGGCCAGTGACACCAGTATATTCAGGAAACAAAACCTTATCATGGGAGTTTACGGAAATGCGTCTGCCATTATTGGAAAGGCTCATACATAATTCATTATAAATACAGTACCATAAGTTCAAGGGGTAAAAAGGTCACTGATACTAAATGGCTTTAAACAAGGTTCTGGCAGTGATGAAAATGAAAGTTCTATGTAAGGAGAAAAGCTGAAACATGAGAAAAGATATATGGAGGGCTAAGGTAAGCTTTTCTATAAAATATTTGATACTTTGAAGTATTTATCACACTTAAAACATTTTCCCTTTGTTATAAGGGAACCATGATGAATACAAGTGGATTCATGCCCACTTCTTTGTGTTATCCTAAGAATGACAACATGTTATGGTTTTATTTCTTTTAAAAGAAAATTATTTCTTATTGTTAGTCATAAACCTTAATATTTATACTGTCTTTTTTATACATACATTATTATGAACCATTGTATGCTTATCTTTACTGAAATAAATATATATGAATTTATATATTTGAAATCATAAAATAAGCTGAAGGAATTGGAGGCATTTACGCTTTCAAGCAATATCCAAGAAACACAAGGAACTGGAACTCTGCATGGTTGCCGTATGTAAACAAGTGTGTCTTATTTCGATGTAATGCTGTCATTCTCCTACAGCTAATTGTAACTGGGCAAGAAAAATGCGCAGCCTGCTTTTTGCCATATTAATCTGATGACGTTCCTAGAATTCCTGATCGTAATCGGATTGTTTCTATGTGTGGTGTAATGTCCTCCACTTGTGGGTATGAATACTTGGATCCTTGTATAAAGGAATGAGCCTTGACCCAAAGATGGGATGGTTTTTGTACATTTATTATACACAAACTATGAACACAGCATACTTGATTCTGATACATACATTTTAACTAAGATCTAAAAGTCTAGTCTGTGAGGGTTTCATGCACTGATGCTGATCATGCCAATAGGTGGGGCTTATCAGGAGTAGCACCACTGGTCACTAGGGAATCTTCGTGAGTAGTTGTCAGTTAAAAAGATTTTCATTATGTTCATGCAACTTTGTTTCAATCTTTCAACTTTTCTGGGGATATAAATGTTGCACAATATATTTTCGTACATTGTTTTAAACTTTCTCTCAAGAAATGGTGGGGAGAAATTTAAGTCCAGGTACATGATTAGTTTAGTATTGTTGATGATGATAACCTTGAGACATGCAGCTGATGCCTTGAAAAATCAGGCCTCCAGATGGTTGCATGGCTAGTTTACTGATATAATCTGTAAGCTTAAGAATTATTTGTATCTGAAATTTGAATCTACTGAAGGTAATCAGGTAAAATCAAATGACCATATTTTTTAAATAGGAAATAGTTTAATATTGAGTGCTATATTGCAGAATAATGTACTGTGTTAAGGAGCACAGTAATCTAATCACGAATGCCAAAGGCCAGAGTGATTAATTACAAGGCATTTGAATGCAAAACTGCATTATTCTGTAATACAGCACAAAAGAAACCCACTAAAAACTATGTCGATATTCTAACATATTAACTTGGTTAAGAATCAAGTAACAGGGGAATAAATATGTTGGGTTTTTAGTCTCTTACAGGATGTCTGGAAATCTGGATCCCACGATAACTTTAAAACAGTTTAAGATTATATTATGAAATTTGGTATATGAATAGATGGCAGTATGGAGATTCTAGACGTCTCTTTGTTGTTTTTTTCTAAGAACAAAATTCTGGTTGCTATGGTTACAGAATAATTATGCACCTCACAAGTAGGGGACTCAAGTGTTGCGTGCAACACCAGTTACTTGTTAAATCTCCCAAACGAAGTTTGGAGACCTATTGTTTTTGACTTGACTTGACTATTTGAGTTCACCATCGCTTCGGCAGTATTTCAGTCATATAGCGACGTCCAGCTAATTACAGGTGGAGGAAGACCCCAAATGCATGGAGACATCCAGGTAGAACCACCGACCTACTGCAAGCCAGCTGGAAGGCTTCCTCACATGAAAATCCGAATGACCCTGCCGGGATTCGAACCCATGCGGTGAGGGGTTGAGTGAGTGTTAAAGTCAGCGACTTTACCCTCTCGACCACGGAGGCCCCCTTATTGCTTTTACTCAGTTTCTTCTTCTTATTCTTCTTCTTCTTTCTTCCGCTGGCAACTTTGTATGGGCCATATCTCAGGGGCCACTCGACCTATCTTTACAAAACTTCACGCGCTTATAGTCCTTATTGAGTAGTGGTGCCCCCCTGAATTTTGTAAACGTTGGGTCCCTGGGGGTCAGGCCCCACCCCCTCAAAGATGGATTTTTGCATAAAAAATGTATTTTATTTAAAGTTTTCAAATTTCCAACCCTGAATCATATATTTTTTTATTCCTCATAATGAAAAGAATTTGAATAGTACTACTTTGGTGTTCTCTGAGGCCCCTCCCCCTCAATTCTAATTATGACCTTATATCTCAGAACTGTTCAGATCCCCACCCCTAAACCATATATATATTTGTTCCTCATGATGAGATGGATTGACTGGTACTTCTTTTGTGTTTACATGGGTCACCAAGGGGTCAGGCCCCACCCCCTGAATATTACTTATGCCCTGTTGTTGTTTTTTTTGTTTTTTGTTTTAAATGTTCAGATCCCTACCCCTAAACCCTTATATATTCTTGTTCCTCATGATGAGACAGATTGAATGGTACTACTTTTGTGTCCCCCGAGGTCATCAAGAGGCCAGGCCCCACCCTCTGAATTTTATTTATGACCTTATATTTAAATCAAAGCGCTCAAAGTGCTGAGAAATGGCGGCAAGATTACAGGAAAAAACTTTAATTCTTAACTATTGAAACAATAGAGGCAAGAGCCACATGACGCAAAAAAACAAAAAACAAACAAAAAACAAAAAAACACACATACTTTCCTGCAACTATAGTTGCTTAGAAAGACAATCAAATCCACTCTCTGCTTGTTGCATAACAATCTGGAGTTAGGGTCATTAAAAAGTAGGTCATTCACTAGGACTTGACGCAATCTTGAGTTAGGGTCATTCAAAAGTAGGTCATTCACTAGGACCTGATGCAATCTGGAGTTAGGGTCATTCAAAAGTAGGTCATTCACTAGGACCTGATGTATGTATTCTATCTGCTGTTACTTAAGTGTAGAAATTGACAAGGTACTTGATTGTTGTAATTACTTGAATTTCAAAGTTAAAAAATGCTCTTGGAGAAACCTAACGCACCAAAATTACACATGAACTGCTTTAAACTCATTACAAACATGCGAAGCAACTTTTTTTCTTTTTACAGGAGTAGTACAGGAGTAGATCTTTTGGGTTGCTGTTCTGATTTATAAATGTCATGGATATATTGTTCATGCTTATGACAGATGTTTACAGAGTAAATTAATGGTAAAAGAAAACATGTTAACAAACAAGAACACATAAAAAGCGGATACGGTTATGATTAAACGTCTCTGTAGCATATTCTACTTGTATTAGTTTGTGCAGAATCGCAATGCATAGATCCGCACTAAGCGCAGAGAGGTACAGTTAAACAGTCAAATATGCAAATCAGCAAGGTCAGCAAGGCCTGTTAAGCGTTTCTGGCTAAAACTTTTCAGATCCCCACCCATAAACCATATATATTTTTGTTCCTCATGATGAGACAGATTGAATGGTAATTCTTTAGTGTCCCCGTGGGTGCAAAGGGGTCTGGCCCCACCCTGTCAGTTTTACTTCTGACCATTACAATCCCCACCCATAAACAATATATATATTTGTTCATGATCAGATGGATTGCATGGTACTTACTTCTTTGATATTCACATGGGTCACCAAGGGGTCAGGCCCAATCCCCTCAATTATTTCTTAACCCTTTCCCTCATATAGACTCATTTTGACGCACTCAATAGGAACCACATAAAGCCTGATTGCAGAAAACCACAGTTTAACCTTACCAAATTTAATCACAAAATCCTCATTTCCAGACCACTGAGGAGCAGCGAACAGCATAAAACCTGATCAGCCTGCGAGTACAGCATAAAACCCTTACTCGCAGGCTGATCTGTAACTCGCAGGCTGATCTGGTTTTATGCTGTTCACATAGGTCTTTTCATGGTTTCCTCTATGAAGGAAAGGGTTAAACTTCGTTTGGGAGACTTAGTAACAGTTCACTGTTACAATTATTACTTGTTATATATATTAGGATTTACTTTAAAAGTAAATATATATGATCTGCTGCTTTGGTAAGATTTATTTTTACATATCTGTTGCACTCTCAGAATAACTAGGTGCTCCCGCATCATTGAGTGCAATAGTTTGTGATGCAAGTCAGGTACATGTAGCCACCCAAGCATATCTCTGCCACACTCCTTTCAACAACATCTCAGGACTGCAGTACTTCCTTCTGTATTCAACCTGTTAATGCCAACTTATTTGAACCCATAGCGACTGGTTACCCAGCACTTATTCATTTCTAACCTATTTGTGCCTGGAAGCAGGGAACCAGGCTGTTATGTTTAGTTATTGCTAAAAATAGAACAAGATTTTCTCAAGGGTCACCTATGATCATTCATACAATCAATATGTTAGTTTGCAGTGTAGAGCAGAAGGTGACCTAGTTTTTTCCAGTCTGTTTGTGTCTGATTTTGTTCATAACCTCGTGTGTTTAGCCTACGTCATGAAAGATTTTCTGAGATCTAACTGGTCATCCAGGAATACAGACATGCTTCAGTACGAATTGTGATGCTTGAACAGAGTAGAGCCTGAACTTTTTGAACTCATTTTTTATTTCACCCGCCTGACTGTGTACATGTGGGGTTAGGCAAAGTGCAACTACGGATTACTGTGTATTTTGTTTTTGTAAAGGGAGAGGTGCATAGAAAAGCTTGATTATATAGTGTTTTACACATATCCTGGAGTCTTAGGTAAGTAGTACACTGTACATTTGTCAAATGAAATAATGAAAATGTGATTTTGTATTGACAATCCCAATTGTGGGCCCAGATAGTGGACAAGCCAAACAAAAAAACAAAACAAAAATCTCCTTATTGATTAAATGATCCCTACCTGATCTGTTTATTGTATTTTTTTTTCATCTCATTTTCTTTCTAGTATCAATTTATTATTCTTTTTTTTTCATTTTCTGTTTCTCTCTTCTTCCTTGTTCCTGTCTCACTGCATGTCTTTTCTTTTTTTCTCTTATTATCTTTCTGTCTCTTTTACTCTTGCTTTCTCTATTTTTTTTCTTACTTTCTCCAGCTTTCTGTGTATCTTGTAATGCAAATTATATTCCTCTTATTTTACTTTTAAATGTCACAGCTTAGTCATCATTATAATCATATATCAATTTTGTCCATGTTTTAACTACTTATACTCTATATGCTTAACCAAATTTAGATTCAGTGATTTTTTTTCTGTTCAACTTAGGTTTTAAATTTTTTTATGTTATACTAGTATCTCAGTCCTATAGTGACAACTACTGAATCAAAGATGGAGGAAGACCTGAGTGCACAGTCTTACACACCTGGGAGCAACCACAGACCTATCCATGTGTCCTCATATAGAAATCTGAGTGACACCAGGGGCAGTGCTAATTTGCCTGAAATGTATTTAATGAAAACTAAAAACATCCCCTCAGAAACTGCTGGAAAAATTATGATAAAACTTGGCAGGGATGATCCTTGGGTGAACCTCCACAAAAGTTACTAAAATAAACTTGATCCATGGAGAACTCTGGTTGCCATGGCAATGGAAAGAAAAAAATTGTAAAAACTTTAAAAAAATCATCTCCTCAAAACTACTGGCCAGATACAAAATGTTTTAGTAGAGATGTTCTTTGGGTAATCCTATACTCAGGTGAGCGATCCAAGGCCCCATGGCCCTCTTGGTTATTTTTCTTTTGTGGCAGTTGCCCATTCATTTTCATAGATGAAAACCTGGCATTCTGTCTACATTCTGATAGAAAACATGATGATAATGCTTTTATAGTCTTTATTTTTCATGAAAATATTCACTTCTGCATATGATTGTGTATTACCAGATCATACAGCATTCATCTAGTATTTATAAGCAAATGTTGATTTTATTTTATTTTTCTATTCTGAAGTGGAGGGGTGGTGGTGTCCATTTCTGTTTGGCCCGGATATGGGCCCAAAAGGCCAGATGTCTTAAATTTTGATTTTGACCATTATATGGAGTCTGTCAGTTATAATGAAGCAGACAGACACCTACAGCATCAGTCAACTCTCCTCTGATTTAAGCAAGAAATTTTCAGATACTTTCAGCACGTAGAAGTGGTTTATTCCAGCACTATGGATAGTTGATCACTGGATTTCAAAACAATGGAGAAAGTATCATTTTAATCAGCTTTCTCCTTTATATCACCCAATTTGAATCAGTTTTCTGTCGAACAACGGACTAATGAATTGGAGTTTAGATATAATATATGAGATTTCAACAAAGAGAAACAAAAGAAAAAAATGTACAAGGAATAAAATTAAGGCTGTGGTTAAGGAGATTGAACCAACATTACATCAGCAAGGTTAGGATTAATGAATCTGATATTTATGGTTGTGGTGGCTATGTTAGAACTGAGAGGTCATTGGTTTGATACCCCGCTCTGACGACCGAAAGTAATTAGAAACCATACTGGTATATTATCTCCTGTGCTGTGATTTCAACATATGATTTCCTGGACTGGTTAGACTGGTGTCAGATATGATTAGATAATTAAGGTCCACAGTGTGATTTCGCAGTGAGTAAGCTCTGTTTTAAATGGACATTGTCCCCAAGTAACTGAAATACTGTGGGTTGGATGCTACACCCATATCAAACAAAAAAAATCTGATATTAAAATATTGCATAGATATATGCATCTGAATTACATATACGTTTATTTCAAAAAATGAAAAGTTGGGAAAGTCGAATATGGTCATATTCTAGATTTTTGATAAAAATATTATGTATATTATCTTCATGATTGTAGCAAATAAGATGGTTGGTGCACTGGCTAAATTTAGAAGATCAACAAGACAATCATTTGTTTTGTCATGAATGTGTGTATTTCCAAAAGTACTTAATACACACTTATTAAAATGTATCTATTAATAGTCGACCCGCATTTGCTTCACATGATTCCCTTAATTCCATGCACTGGTCACAATTTCCTCATCCTCTTGTTATGGTAAACAGAAAGTCTGTGAAATTTGTGTAAGATTCTCATGTGTATCATAGATAACCTAATATTGTACAGGACTTAGTGACCTTATTCTTTTCAGCTTTGAATGGAAAACCACCCATCCGACAAACACCAGATATCTAGGTTAGATTTTTCTTCACCAAAATTTGCCCAACTCATAGAATAAATTTTCTGTTTAACCTCAATTTTGACCTACTTTAGTTGGGATGATGAAGAAAGTCAGCACCAATTGAGTATTTTAATGATTTTCATTAAACTCATGGAAAAAAATTTATGTACCATGGTTTGTTGAGATGACAACTAGCTGAAACATGTACCTCGTTTTCATAAAGTATTCTGATTGAATTACAGTTTCTTGAAGAAATATGAATATATTTTATCAAATACTTCTCTTTGATGCACATTGCTACTTGTTTTTGGCCGGACATTATTCATACCTGCAGTATCACCTTCTCCATATGACTGAGAGATGGCGCGCTTTATTACAACAATGTTCACTCTGTCTTAAATTCTGTTGCGGTGGCGCTAACAGATTATGATCACATAACTGTTCTACATTCTCCATTACTTTAGTCCTCGTTAGTGCTGCAGGTCTTTTTGACCTCACCAGAGCACAATGTGCTCAAGGTAAGCTATTAAGATCACCCTATGTCCGGTGTCATCAATTTGCTATAAATGACATATCCTTTGCAATGGCTCAGTAGTTATTGATGAGACCTGGCATGAATGATCCTTTGTTGGTCCTCCACAAAAGTTGCTAAAATAAACTTGATCCATACATAACTCTGGTTGCTATGGCAACCAAAAGAATTTTACTTTAAAAACTTCAAAAATCTTTTCTGAAACAATGAAATGAATGAATTGATCCCTTAAAAACTGAGGCCCCTAGGGGGTTGACAAGTTTCCTAATATACTCTGTATAGAAAATTTCAAAATTCTTCTTCTGTGAAACTATGGTTAGAATTTAATTTCTTTTGGCATGAATGGTCACCTTATGTCTGTCTACCATATATTAAGTTGATCCCATGAAAAATGAAGCCCTTAGTGGGTCAGCTAGTTTCCTATATAATATATAAAAACAATATTAAAATTCTTCTCCGACAAATCCAATGATTAGATATGAATTTATCTTGGCACACAAATCATGTCATGACTGCCTTCCACAAATGCTAAAATAAAGTTGATCTTATAAAAAAATTAGGCCCCTAGGGTTCATCTAGTTTCCTCATATAGTACTCAATTAAAAAAAAAATCAAAATTCTTCTTCTTCAATGGCCAATGGCCAGAACTGAATTTCATTCAGCACTAAAACCTTCTTCCGTGAAACCAATGGTCAGAATTTTATATGGTCATGTCATGGTTGTCCTCCATAATTGCTAAAATAACATTGATCCCTTGAGGTCCCTAGAGGGATGGATAGTTTCCTTATTAGCTCACCTGAGCACAACGTGCTCAAGGGTGAGCTTTTGTGATGGCCCTTCGTCCATCGTGCGTCGTCAACAATTTGGCTTGTTAACACTCTAGAGGCCATATTTTTAGGCCAATCTTCATGACACTTGGTCAGAATGTTTGTCTCCATAAAATCTTGGACAAGTTCGAAATTGGGTCATGAGGGGTCAAAAAGTAGGTCACAAGGTCAAGTCTTCTAAAAACCTTGTTAACACTCTAGAGGCCACATTTTTAGCCCGATCCTCATGAAACTTGGTCAGAATGTTTCTCTCCATAAAATCTTGGACAAGTTCAAAATTGGGTCATGTGGGGTCAAAAAGTAGGTCACGAGGTCAAGTCTTATAAAAACCTTGTTAACACTCTAGAGGCTACATTTTTGGCCAAATCTTAATCAAACTTAGTCAGAATGTTTGTTTCCATAAAATATTGGACAAGTTCGAAATTGGGTCATGTGGGGTCAAAAAGTAGGTCATGAGGTCAAATCTTAGAAAAACCTTGTTAACACTCTAGAGGCCACATTTTTGGCCAAATCTTCATGAAACTTGGTCAGAATGTCTGTTTCCATAAAACCTTGGACAAGTTCAAAAGTGGGTCATGTGGGGTCAAAAAGTAGGTCAATATGAAAAATCCAACTTATGTTGCTCATTTATAATCAGGTGAGTGATTCAGGGCCATCATGGCCCTCTTGTATTCTCTATATAGAAAGTTTCAAAATTCTTTTATGAAAGCAATGTTTAGAAATTAATATCTATTGGCACAAATGGACACTTCATGCCTGTCTGCCATTATTCCAAAAATAAAGTTGATCCCCTGAAAAATAAGGCCCCCAGATGAATAACTGTTTAACTTTTTTGTATCTGAAACTTGAATCTGGTTACTGCTGGAGGTAACCACATAAGATCAAGTGACTTGAATGGTTTTAAATAAGCTTATCGGCATGTACTACGGCCACATGGTTAAAAAGATATTTCTTGTTTCTATGTCAATAGAATGAAGAAATACAAATTGGAAGAGAGTTTTATTTAGTTCCCCTTGAATGTACATAATTAGATATACAAGTATACGAACAATGTCACACTCACTCTTTCTGGTTCAATGTTCTCATCTGTGGTTGGATGACCCATAAATTTATCTGTCCAAAACCTCAAGCCTATCCCCCAGCCTTGTCTGTACTTTTCACCTGAGCAGACTGTCAGAACTATTTGTGCTGTGTTAAACCATGAAGTACATATAAATGTATATATATATGTTATCTTGAGAAGTACACTAGAGGATACAAGAGGTCAAGTCAGATCTTATGAATAGAAAGTCTCTCTGCTCTCTTCGGACCATGCTGTTGACCATAGACTGAAAGTGTAACCTCTTCCTTTGGAAGATAATGAGGAGCAGCCAACAGTGTAAACATAGTAAGCCTGCAAGTTAGGCCACCCTTAAAAATATATCTGTTTGCTGTTGCCGACCCAGGGTTGCAAGGAGTGGGTCGGTAGGTAGTTTTTTTTTGTTTTTTTTTTACTTTGACATATATAGTTTGATACTGATAAAACAAAGAAATATCATGAATTAATAGCAATAACCTTTATTTTGACTAAATTTAAAACTTACAAAACAAAATAAACATTTGTGACTAGACTTTATAACATAATTTTGACAATTCAATCGTATCAGTTTTTTCAACATGGACATCAGTTTCGCTTAATAAATCTGCTAGCAGATCGTTCCAGGAATCAGAACACTTAAATGAATAAATTCTATTCTTCAATATGTTTTTTTTCTGGTTGGTTGGCATAATTGATACTAATTTTGCAGCAGAATGTTATTTCTCCCGAAGATGCATGCTCCCTTTTTCCATGTTTGAGGTTGCTATGCTACTGGTGAAGTAGACGCTTGCATTCAGTTATTTCTGCACATTCAATCGTCTACACGATACCGATCGATAAAAAGACGCAACCCTACCAGTGCTCCAGCCAGGATATGAAAAGGGCAGGGTGCTAGTGGCCCAAAGGGGCATCCGATTTGCTAAGCGATGAGAAGGGGTAGGGTGCGGGAGGGGGTACCCCCTCCTGGAAGGGAGTGTGGGGGATCTTCCCGTGGAATTTTTTTCAAATTTAGACTTTAAATAAGGCCTCTGGGAGATTTCCTGGTTGGAATTTTTGTTCTTATTCCAGTTTTTTTGGTATCAAGATTTTCATTTTATTATCCTTGTTCTTAGATAGCAGTGGGTTGGGGAAGCATCCCCAGCCTATCTTACAAAGAGTTCACATATATGTATATTAAAATCTCTCA
The DNA here is from genome assembly GCA_021229015.1 of Solen grandis. Taxonomy (NCBI): domain Eukaryota; kingdom Metazoa; phylum Mollusca; class Bivalvia; order Adapedonta; family Solenidae; genus Solen; species Solen grandis. Next base: position 7,310,087 of record CM037792.1, on the reverse strand, counting down.
GCATCATACATGTAATATTTTTTTATAAACAAACAGAAAATGCATATCTTAACATGTAAATAATTAAACTCTATTTTAGAATCAGAGGATAAAAAAATGAGTTATTGAATGTTACCTAAAGAATTGATAAAACTAATAGAAGAGGAAAATATACATAAGAGAAAAAAGGTGCTTTTGCATATATGTGCAGATTTGATAAATTTCTTGGAAATATTTTTTGCAGAGTTTAAAAAATGGAATTTGTTTCAAGAACATTTGATCACCTATCTTATTATTGTAAGGTTGCTTTTTCCAGTCCTCTTTACCAAAAGTAAAAAAGAAAAATGCAAATGAAGCTACATTTCAGTTGTATATTGCTGGAAAAATTTTGACAACGGGCATCCAAGTCTCCTCAGAAAATCACGGATCCCAGTTAAATTTTGTTACTAATTTCTTAATATGTATACCATAGAGAGGCCCCCATTTTGATGACTCCATAGTGCTCCTCCCCACCCCAGGACATGAAAAAAAGCATAGTTAGTTGCCCTAAAAGGGCAGTTATAACTTGTATGTGGAATTTGATAAAAAAAAAAAAGAAGCTTTCTTCTGTAACATTGAAAGTAATCCAAATCAAAGGTATAAGATCTATAATTGTTTATGTAGACATGTATTATCCATTCTGACAGGATAATTAACAATACAGGAAATATCTTTTCAAAGTTGAATTGGTTATGTAGAGACTCAGATTAAAATTGTAATAACTTTAAAATAAAATTTTGATAAACATAATTATTGTTTAATCAGATTTTTCATTAGTTTTTTTTTGTCTCCAAAACCTTTTTTTTTTCAAAACACAACAATGGGAACTTTTATGCATGGGAACTTTTATGCTAATCTCTAAATATCATATTTTTTTTTTAATTTAGATCTGATATTTAAAAAAAAAAATGAATCTAATAATAATGCAAACTTATCTCAGTGCATTACCCCACCCACTTCACTTAATTTACCCTACGATCATAAATATTGTAAGTTTAAAGCCAATCTTTATTTCAAAAAATGATGTAAAATCTGTATTTACAGTTTCTTATTTCAAACATTTATGTTTGAATACAATTTTTAGACGGCGATTAGCCGTCTTATGCTGAAGAACGAAATCAGGCCTTGCTAATTTGCATATTTTCCACAACAATTTTAACTGTACCTCTCCGCGCTTAGTGTGGATCCATGCAATGCGATTCTGCACTAACGGATACGAGTGGAATATGTTACACAGACGTTTAAATCATAACCGTAACCGCTTTTAGTGTGTTATTGTTTGTTAACATGTTTTCTTTTGCCATTATTTTGCATTGGAAGCATCAATTTTAAGCGTGAAAAAAATATCCGTGACATTTCTTAACCAGAACAGCAACCTATCTTACGTATATGAAGATCTACTACTGTAAAAAGAAAAAATAGTGCTCCGTATGTATGTAATTGACCTAAAGTAGTCCACACAATATTTTGCATGATGGCGAGTTAGGTTCCTCCCGAGGGCATTTCTTAACTTGGAAATAGATAGGCAAACATTCTAGTATCTTAAATAATCAAATACCTGGTCAATAAACAACAGATAGAATTCGCTAGCACTAGAGAAAGAGAATGACCTACTTAGGTATGCAGCTCTTTATGAATGAAAGGTTCATGACCTTTACTCCGGATTATTATGTTACAAACAGAAATTCTGTAGCAACAGCGGGTGGAGTTTTTGTCGTCATGTGACTGCTTTAATAACTTCAGAAACTCTGGGATTATAATGTTAATTATCCCGTCGCCGTCTCTCAGCGCATTGTGCGCTTTGATTAATTGTTTGATGGCTGTAAACAAAATTTATCAGTACATACTTTTTAAATGGTTTTCTTCGAACATACCGAAAGTAAACATAGATACATTTAAAAACTGTAATAATTTATGCTTTTAACATGATTAATCTTTAGAGACAGATAAATTAAACATTAATGATAAAATTTATTATGACAATTATTCGCCTCTCTGAACATAATTTTATCGGGCCATTTCATTGGTTGATATTTTTGGAAAAATGGAATTTTTCGTCTGTAAAGTTTTCGTCTGTCTGCAAAAGACTAATCTGACTTTAGAATTGTTGACACTGATTTGCCTTAGATAAGTTGAGGCTTTGGAGAGAATAAGCTTTAGAATGTTTGCTATAAATCTGATGGCTGGACTAGGGCATGTTTTCCACTTCGTCATACTTGGAATTCAAAAGATGGCAGAATACGTGTTTTAGATGAATAATGATAACGTACTATATTTTTTCCCCAGGTAGTCGACAATAATACTTACCTTCGTAATAAATGCAATTAAAATTTACTTTTTTGTGCCAAATATCTGCACATAATTGTGTTGATACTTATTACTAGAATAGCCGACTGTTAATCATGGCTTGTGCCGGTTGATTGACACCGACTTTGAACATTGGGTGAGTACATCTGTGTTAAACATACACACACGCTAAGGTTTGTCGGCAAAATCAAAGGATGCCGAGAGTTGAGACTTGGGGAAAACAGTACGGGGTGAAACTTTTACCAACAAAGGCAAAGCAGGGCACTGTCTGAAAGGGGCAGGGCGGAGATCAAGGCAGCAGGGCGTATACAGGGTTCACCCTGGCTGAAAAAAAGTTTGCGCCACAACTTTCGCCAAACGAGAAAACTTGGAGCCAAATTAAGGAAGTTTGTGCCAAATTTAGTGCCAGTGGCTCAAATATATATTTTTATTTTGTTTATTTTTTCTCCCTTTAAAAACAGGTACCATATGTATTAAATTGTATTACCAGGTATATTCAAACTACTCACACACACATTCACTCAGGATATAATATTTAATTAAAGAAATGTTATTTATTTAATAATTGTAAATTTTATGAAGGGAGGAAGAAAAACTTTAAATTATTATGCAATTGATTTGTTTCCCTTTTGATCTATCTACCTGCAATAACTGAAAAACCTCAAAAATAAAACAAATAAAAGAAAAACATGTTTTAGAACTTTGTCTTAGTAGTGGAAATATTTTTCAATGGAAAAAAACATTGATAGAAAGAAAACTCGGTGCAGCAAAACTAGTCAGCCTTGTGACCAAACTTAGCCAAGTCAAGAACTACTTGAATATATCAAAATCTCAAACTAAACCTCTACGACTATTGCATTTCATACTTCAATATGTTTTACTTACAAAGACTAATTTACATGAAACTGATCATGGCAGGATCTGTAAATTAGCAGCCGACATATGAAAATCAGCTGATCAAACACTGTCCCAGAATTTGCAATTTGCTGTTTGCCAAAGTAAGTGAGGTCACATGCCCTCTGGTCATTTACTGCAGCATGATTACGTAATTGATGAATGGATAAGAATAATCTTTTGTCACCTGCTGTGACAAACAATAGACCCATCATTAAGATTACACGATAACGGTAAACACACTCGAGTAAACTGATTGGTGATCCGCTTTTCATTGCGGTTAATATGCGGAGAATGAAAAATCGGGAACCAAGCAAAAACACAAGTTTATTATGCGGCGCCAATTATGAAAAATAAGGTGTCATAATCTTTCTCCATTTCAAATTTTTTGGAGCCAGATTTTTTTTTCTGGCGCCATTGGCGACAATGGCGATGGCCAGCAGGAACCCTGGTATATCAAAGGCGGCAGGGCGCGGCGGGATTTAGAGGGGGAAAAAAAAAAATTTATTTTTTTTAAGCAAAAAAAACTTTTGAGTCGGGGCATTTTCGGGGAGTCGGTCGGCAACAGCAAACAGATAAAAAACCAAAATTGCAAGTTTTAGCCTACCAGAAGTTCCTTCCAGTGCATATCTTAACTTTGAGGTATAAAGTGAAAGCTGGTTTAAGTTTAATCAAAGGGCTTGTGACGTAACCAAAATTTCTGACGAAAATCAAACTAAAAATAGGTTAATATTACCATGGGAAATAAATAATACTTTCATAATTTCCATCAATGACATAACTTGACATGTCATAGCACATCTATGGCCCTCTTAAATGTTTGTTGAATTTAGGGCCGGGCGCCATTCCCCCTCTAAATCATATACTTTTTTCCCCTAGTCAGTGAAAAATTCCCCATGTAACAAATAAATTGACTACTTGACAGTAAATTGCATCTTGGGTAAAATGTTTATTATAAAGTTAGTTACAGTTGCAAAAATATCAATGTACATGTTATTATAGCAAGAAAGTTAGATGATTCAAGATTAGTCCATTTGATAATATTCACACTTAGAAAAAACAAAAACAAAGATACAACGTGAAAATTCCACCTCATCAGGGCCCCACTGGTCCCGTCCCCCGAAGTGACAGTGGGCCATGCAGGCTGTTAGATGCTTTGCTTATTATGTTAACTTCCATAGATTATTAGCTACACATAAGCAAGTCCATCTTGTATGAAGGACGACCCCATTGTCCAGAGTAAAACACTAGAGTGGACTAAGGTATTGTTACCTGACATTCTGCCATATAAACAGATAATGGGAGAGCCTGTCAGTAGACATGTGCATCTTCACTTCTGCTAAGGTATGAAATTAAGGTCATGACAAAGGGTTGTTACAAAACGCATATAATGAAAAAAGCTACTATGGCCGATAAAATGGCGGTTCAAGGTATAACGTAACTTCACGCTGGTCCCAGTCTCATTGTTAGAATTCTGAATGACACATAGTACTGAGCGGGCATACATATTTTCAGGTGCGAGTCTTATATCCGGCAAGTAGCTAGGAACGACTATAGATGTTCCTTCCCATGGGAAGGAACAATAATCTTTTAAATAGATGATTGGTAGAATAACATTACACAGGAAAACGCCATTTTCGTAAATGCAACTTTGGCAAAATTGGTTAAATATACAGTAGAACGTGGTATTCCCAAATTAGGTGCTTGTGGTACCACGTGACACGTTCCGTAATATAGTGTTTTCACAAGTGTCTGCGTTGGAAAACATTTTGGGATTTAATTTAGACACTAAATTTCACTCCTTTTCCAAAGTTCCAAGTTCAAAATTTTGTTTTCAGTCTTATCACTAAGTAGTGTTAATTTTAATTTCATTTAAATACAATTGGATTATGGAAATCAAAACTGAATTATAATATGTTAATAATTGATGCTGGAGATAATGTTTTAAAAAACTTTATTAAAAAGATAAATGTGCAAGCAAGTCAATTGCAATTCAGGGATATTTTGAACCATCATTGGCCTGTAAAGATATACATTTGTTTAACAAAGCTACTGCCGTGATTAGTCTGTTGCCTAGCTGGGAATTTTGAAGTTGGTGTGTTGCAAGGGAAGGTTGCAGGTTTGAATCCAGCTGATGGGCCCCCCCTCCATCCCCCCTTTTTTTTGAAAATGAATGTTTTTGCAATATTGAATATACATGTACAAACATTCTAAATGAATGATTCTGTAATATTGAATATTAGCAATTAATCTATATTAAGCATATAAAATGAAATGAAAAAAAAAGATACCATACATAAAGTAATGAAAGTTTAATGTTTTTATATTTGCTTCCTTTTTATTCAAACACACATATTGATATAAATCTAGGCAAGAGAAATAGGGAGAGTTAAGAAAGGCAATGTGCTTGTTATAACCCCCACAACAAAGTCCACAACAAAGTCCACCTGTCCATCCATAGACACACTTTTGTGTGTGCTGCTTCTACAACCCTTACTTGACATGGACTATATATTTTCAAAAACCTACCCCCTTCCCATGCCTTATTTTTAAAAGCCCAACAAAACCTAACCCCAGCCCTTTAGTCCTTTGGTTTCTGCAATCTTAAAACTCTTAACTATCAGGGCCTGATTTTGGACCAAGTAAAACTGGGTTACACGAAAGTCATTAGAAATGGAAGTGGTTTATACTCCCGTAGCTGCACTGGTGCTCAAAGATATTGATATTACTTGGTGCATTATTAGCTCTATTTCATGGTCTGTCTTAGACAAAAAAAAACACATGACTAAACATGTACTTTTGGTAGGACAAACAAACATCCATGACAAAATTAAGCTTGTTTGTTGCTTATGTACTTTGCAGTAATTCAACAGTTGCACAGCCCTGTACTTTAACATGATCCTTCATTTATCTCCCAGCTGTTTATGTTTAGTTTAATCATACTGAAGAAAGAATGTTGACTTAGCCAGGAGATTTTAATCAATGACCTTGACCTTGCCATTACTGGCATTAAAGGGGGACATAAAAAATGACAAAATCTTGAATTTTGTAGAATTATCATCTTATTAGATAAATCCTTACTATGCTAAATTTCGTAATTAGACTTGTCTTTTCTCTAATAATACCTGCAGTATATATTAGTCTGTTTCACTGCCTCCGTATGACCGAAAGATGGTGCACTTTAATTATTACAAAGATGTTTACTCCACCATTTACCGAGTTCTTATCTATATGCTTATTTTGACTTCCTATGATGAAATGCTTCACAGATAATGATTTGTACATCACATTCTACATTCTCATTTACTTAAATTTCAATAAACACTGCATTTTTAGCTAACTTGAGCTCATGGGGAGCTTTTGTGATTACCTGCGTCCGTTGCCATTCGACGTGCGTTGTCCACAATGCGTCAAAATTATGAAAACTTTAAAAATCATCTCCTTCAAAACTTCTGGCCAGATTTCATGGGCGAATTTGCCTTATATGTATATGGGAGTTTTTAAAAAAAAGTGCGAATTCCATGTCCGACAATTATATCAATATTTTTATGCTTTATTTGTTTATTTTTCTTTATTTTTCTTTTGTATTGTGTTATTCTTATATATCTTTTGTAATTATAACTTACTTCATATAGAAAATAACAATCAGTTTGAAAGATACAGGCTAAGAATGTTGGTTGTACAGTGAAAAAATGGGCGTCACACTTCATAATATTTAAAAATTACTTACTTTTTTAGCTTTAAAACCTCAGAAAAGCACAAAAACATATAAATTTATGGTAAAAACAGTTCAAGAGAAGGATTTTCTTATTATAAAATGCAAAATATATACTGTATTTCATAATTTTTTTTTAATTCAAAGTTTGTCCAAAATTCCCTTTCTATCCTGTCACGACAGGGTAAAATATTCCCATAAATAATAACCAGTCCCTTGTTAGCAATGTTTTAAGTGTTTTTCAGTAATCTCCCTTTTCAGAAACAAAATGGCACATGGTTTAAACCATGGGGATTTGTAAGATACAATTTTTCATGAAAATTACAGCTGGTTGTAAAGCTGAGTACATCTTAATTTTCCTTCCTGTTATGATGTTTCTTGGTTTTATATTTTTCTTAAATTTTAAACACCATGTCTCATATTTAGCAGTATAATGTGCAATTTAAATATTTCCCACCAAATGAACTTGAAAAGGGATCAGTAATTATTTTTTTTATATATAATGCATTTATTTTCTATCCTGTCACATTCTTCCCTATCACGTTAAATATTGTGACAGTAAAGAAACCTCTTGTGACAGGAAAGAAATAATTAATATTTATAGGTATTTTTTTTTATTTTAATGTTAGGGATTTGTTTATTAAGTCTTAAGATCAAAGTTTTGAGATATTTTTAATCCCGTTTCCTTTTTTTCTTCTTCTTTCTTACATTATAGTTGAATCAATTCTTTAAAGGGCACTTACTTTGGATGAGGCTATCATATTTTTTCATAACAGATTAAACTGTACAACTTTGATGGCTCTAAAGGTAACCAAGGGGTAAACATTAGTCTCCTCTACCCCCTTAAAAATCTTAGTTAAGATATTCTGACTACACATAATCTTTTGTACTTGACTCATGTAAAGTAAGTTTACTTTTATGACTTCAGTTTACTATATTACATCTTTATCAAAAATTGATATTGCCTATGACATAATTGACATCGTCTATGATGTCAAAAATATCATGAAAAACATAAATAAGAGTCCCTTAGTGATAGTGAGGCTTTTTGATAAGTGTAGATTTTTCAGAAAATTATGTTGGAAAACTGGGAAATGAAATCCAATCTATGCATTTTGGTGCTTCAAAACCACAAATGTCATTACACACTGGTATTTACTATGTTGGTCAGAGGCCAGGTTGTACATTTACAACAGTGTCCGATTCTTTGGATCATGGTCCAGCAGGTGTGTGGGGTCATTTAAAGCCAATATTGCAGGAAATGAAACAAAACAATCCTCAAGTCCAAAGGCTTCATATATTCAGTGATGGCCCAGTCACTCAGTACAAACAAAAGGGAAATTTTTACCTCTTCTCCCATGAAATGGAAGCAATGGGGATGATAGGAACATGGAACTATCATGAATCTGGTCATGGGCGCGGAATACCTGATGGTATTGGAGCAGTTGTGAAAAGAATAGCTAACCGAGTAGTACTGAATGGTGGTGATGTAATGTCAGCAAAAGATTTTGTGGAGAAAGTCAGTGAAAGGACAAAGGTAAAATTGATAGAAGTTAAGCAGAATGAGGAAAATACATTTTCAGATATTCTGTCATCCTGTAAATTGAAGCCTGTTCCAGGAACACTTGGCATTCACCAAGTTAAAACAGGAAATACAGGTGTTATTAATGTGAGACATTTGAGTTGTATGTGTAATGTCTCTAATTGCTGTGAAAAGCAAAATCCAGTTAGAACTGTTAGTGTTTTGGAAAACACAAGGCCTCCAGCAAAAAAAATGGTTCAGTGTTCAATTGATAAATCTGAAAATGAAACTTCCTCATTGGAACAGACAGATTTTGGAAAACTTTTGAAAGAACTTGAGACCTGCAAATCATATGATGTGTTGAAACAAAAAATCAGTAAAATTACCCCCCCCCCTCAGTTAAAAGCTGAACAAAGATACATGGTTACTGAAAAACTGAACCTTAAAATATATTGACAACTTAGCTTTTGACTATTTACCGAATGAATTTGAGGTATATCCAGTAATTGTTAAATCTGATGGTGACTGTCTACCTACTTGTGGTAGTGTTTTCCTCTTTGGTCATGCAGATCATACTGATGAAACCAGAGTGTGCATCATACATGAGCTATGTACATAATTATGATGATTTGTATTTGTCACAAGAACACCTTATTAAAGGTGCAAGTCTTATCCATAACACAAGTAACCTGGCTAAAAGATTTGCCATGTATTCAGATTTTTATGTGCCAGGCATAGATTTGTCTGAAAACAAGATAAGAAAGATTTTTGAAGCTGAGGTCATGTCAATTTGTACACCAAAATCATACATGGGTATATGGCAAGTGTTTGCATTATCTAGTGTGTTGCAACTTCCACTGTATTCTGTTTATCCAGAACTGGGAAATCTTGGTGTAAGGCAGCATCTGCATCGCATGATATACCCTAGAATTGAATCTTCAGATAACCCCATTCATATCATGTGGACAAGCACAAGGAATGACATGTCTGATGAGTACTGGGTACCAAATCATTTTGTGCCCTTATTACCAATCGCACCACCCGATCGGATTCTGTCAGTACAGAAGAGCCCTATAAACTGATTTCCTGTGCCTCCAAATCAGACCTGAATATTAACAGTATGGAAACGGGACTCTGAACATGACTTCAGGGAAAATACATCTCTTTTGCTTAACAAATTTGTAGCTGTTAGGTATGATGAAAAACCCTATCCTGGTCAAGTAACTGATGTTAGTGTGAGTGAAGTATTTGTCAGGTGCCTCCATCAAGTGGGAAAATCAAAAAATGAGTTTTACTGGCCTAAGTTAATCAAAGATGGATGTTGGTACCAGATGGAAAATGTAATTGTAGTTCTTGATCAGCCTCAAGTGAGTATCTCAACATCTGGTTACCAACATCTTGTATTCAAGGATTGGGAAGATATTCAGTAAAACTGTTATGGTTTATTATCATGTAACCAACTAGATTTTTTACTGTCATCAGAAGATGCCATACAATGGTGACCAACCATTGTTTATTGATGTAGTGTTCAAATATGATAGTTAAAAATGAATTATTAAGATTTTGAAATGATCAAAGTTAAACTTAAATGATCATTAGATCTTTTAAACATTAAAATTTTATAGTTAAGAAATGTTTTCTTGTTAAACTATTACCAGATTTACTCATTTTTTTTAACCATTGTTAAAATAAATACAAACAAGCATTATAGGCATGCCCAAACAGACGTGATACTTCATCAGATTGACAGAAAGAAGTATATTCAGTGTTGGTGGATATATGGCTTGTACTCAGCAGATATTGCTGATTTTGTACTCAGCAGATATTGCTGATTTTGTACTCAGCAGATATTGCTGATTTTAACGTGTTAAGTAAATAATGGCAAAGTTTCTTGTTACTGTTTTACATCTGTAAGAAAGTTCAAGCAATAAAAAAGTAAAAAAAAAAGTTAAAAAAAATATTTTGTCTTTTTTGTCTTTCCATCCTGTAACGCTAGGTTCCTTCCTGTAACGCTGTATTCCTTCCTGTCACTGACAGTTTAAGTTAAGTTTTTAAGTTTCATTGTAATATTGGAGATGTCAGATACTAAAATCATGAAAAAAATTTAATCCTTTATTGTAATAATAAAAAAATTGATGTTGAGCATTGAATAAGCAAATATAAAATGCAACTTTTCACGCCAAATATCTTTAAATATTTGTTTTAATTGTTAATTTCAAAGATCTAAAACTTACTTTCTTTGAAATTATTTTTCTTTTTATTTTAATTGTTTAAGTTAATTACCTTTACATGATTTACATTAAAGTATTATCAAAATAAACTTTTTTTAACCTAAAAAATAGAGAAATAAAAGTGTGACAGGAAGGAATTACAACTTTAATTTTCTGCAATAGAATCATCAAAATTGGTAAAAATATAGGTCTGGGAGATCCCTGTTGCCCATTTAGTTCAAATTTAAGGTATGTACATGATTTCAAACTACAAGAAAAAAACTAACTTCTTTGTGACACTTTCTGAAAAAATATGGTCAAAATTCACACTTTTTTTGAAAAACTCCCATATAGTGAAACTTAAAACAACATCTCCTCTGAAACTGCTTGACAGAATTTGATTAAACTTGGCAGGGATGATCCTTGGGTGAACCTTCACAAAAGTTGCTAAAATAAACTTGATCCATGTAGAACTCTGGTTGCCATGGCAAGAAAAAAAACTTTAAAAATCATCTCCTTTGAAACTACTGGCCAGATTTCAAAATGTTTTAGTACAGATGTTCCTTGAGTAACCCTCTACTAAGATTGCTAAAATAAATCTGATCCATAAAAAAACATGGCCACCAAGGGTGGGACTTATTTGCCTAGTATGTATATAGTGAAAACTTAAAACTACATCTCCTCTGAAACCGGCGGACAGAATTTGATTAAACTTGGCAGGGATGATCCTTGGGTGAACCTCCACAAAAGTTGCTAAAATAAACCTGATCCATGTAGAACTCTGGTTGCCAAAGAAAAAAAAATGAAAATCTTAAAAATCATCTCCTTCAAAACTCCTTGCCAGATTTCAAAATATTTTAGTACAGATGTTCCTTGGGTACCTCTGTACTCAGGTGAGCAATCCAGGACCTTTATGGCCCTCTTGGTTCAAAGATGTTTCAGTCAATGAATATTAGTTTCAGGTTTAACGATAATTATGTACTTCAGATACCCGTTGGAAAGAGGCTTGTGACAAACAATGTCAGCATTTTAGGTATATTTCAGGTTTTGAAGATGTTTCTTGTCATTGTTGTCAATACATTCAGTCAGTATATATTAGGTTCAGGTTTAATGATAATTGTGTACTTCAGATACCCGTTGGAAAGAGGCTTGTGACAAACAATGTCAGCATTGTAGGTATATTAATCTAACTATCAGAAATGATAATCATCAAGGTAACTTACCAAAGTCACCAAACACCTGTAGCATCCTCCAAGAATACAAGCAATGTATGTGCATTTAAGAGAAAAAATCTTCTTTTTTTTTTTTTCAAGGTTTTAAACTTCAAATTTGGGGTATGCACTATACATAAATGTGCACAATACATGAATGTTTAAGGTAGTTCAAAGTTTCATAATTGTATATATAATATAAAGGCACTGTATTATTTGCTGGATCCTCAATCTAATTCAAAATGACTGGGTAACATTAGATTTCACTAAATTACTCAGTCACTTTTAGTATTTAGTATTGAAAGTAAAGCTTAATTCTCAGTTGGCCTAAAATGCTTATCAGTTCATCTGTTCATGCAAAATATATGAACTGCTGATCATTTCTGAACTGGTGATCTAACGTCAATGCTATTTGGCAGATTCGCAGCAGTTTACCAAAAGAAACCTGCATCATCAACTTCCAAAAAACTCAATTTAGGCTTTTAACATATAAGACAAAATTTTTATTAGGCATAATATAGGGCCATATAAACAAATTGCATCAAATACATGTACATTTGTGAATGATTGTTTACATGGTTTCGGGTACATGTATATTCATATGTCCGCATACTCATATCTCGACATAAAAATGATGATTTCTTAAATGTCAAGATAACGAGTTTCAACTGTTTATCTTTATCATTAACAATGCAGTCCCTGGAATTTTTCTTTTCTCGTATAGATGTTATATAAGGTTTTGTATGTTTATATAACTAACATTTGATACTTACACGTGCCTTTGAGGATATTTATAGACAGTTGCATGCTAATATGTGCTTTTCAGGTGTCTGGTCAACACTGATTATCATAGTTACTGAGTGCAATATTGATAAATTCACCATTCTGTAAGTAAATCTTCAGTACCAATGTTAATATATATCTCGGTTTGCCAGCACTTCCTAGATCATTAACCAGTGAAATCAGTTCTGTAGAAATATGTGAAGGGCGAGAATTGAAATTCATTTCATTTGATTTACCAACAAGCATTTTGAATAGTCGAGCGTGCTGTCCTCTGACAGCTCTTGTATAAATAATAATTGATTGGTTTATGAAATAATGGATTTTTCTTTGCCACAAATGAATATGTAGAAACTGAGCTACAATATTGTATGAGCAAACAGAGGAGACCCTGATCAGACTGCTCCTATAGGAGCAGTCTGATCTGGGTCTGCTTTGTTCACCTATGCATCAAAATGAGTCTATATGAAGTAAAGGGTTAATACTGGTTTTGACAAGCATATTGCAACAGTCTTACAACAGTCAGAAGGACTCCATCTCTAAAATAAAATTAATTGATACTGGGATTCTAAAATCCAGTGTGACAAATATGCATGGCCATGTGACAAGTGCTTTATAGCCTTACAAATGCACCAAAACCGTTTTTTGTATGTACCAAGATCACTATATTCTATAAGTCTACCCCAGGATTTAATTTGTAAAATGATCTTTACTCAGCAGAGCCTCAAAGGAGTTGTATCTGACTTGTAAACCATGACGGAACTGTATGTTACCATAATCTTCTTACGTTTTTAATCCCTATAATCCGAGAATGAGGTGTCTTTATGTTTATCAAATTGAACTAGGTTACCTTCGGTTGTTGAACCTCTGCACATTACACATTATGTAAACACTCTAGGTTGACAGCAAACAAAAGGTAGCTATTTGATCTTCAATGAAATGCAGTAGGTTATTAAAGGTCAGTATGTAAATATGTGCTCCATTTTGAGAAATCTGATATAAGAAATAGGAAAAACATGTCTGCCCGGATGCCTTCGTACATTCAGGGTCTTCCTCCACTTGTAATTAGCTGGACATCCTATATGACTGAAAAACTGTCGAAGCGACAGTACTCAAATAGTCAAGTCAATTCAAGTCAGTGAAGGTGTTGGTATCAGAGCCATTCCTTGGTATATCAAGGTTTTGCATGCAACCTACTCTCATGCATATAATTTTATAACAAGCTATGCTTTTTCATATAATTCTTCACTAAGGTCATCAGGGGCATTATTCAAACAAGTTAGATAACCTATTTAACTCTTCCCCTCATATAGTTGTTGTTGTTGTATTGGGGTTTACCGTCGCTGCGATAGTATTTCAATCATATAGCGACGTCCAGCTAATTATAGGGGGAGGAAGACCCCGAGTACACAGAGGTACCCGGGTAGAACCACCAACCTACCGCAAGCCAGCTGGAAGGCTTCCTAACATGAAAAATCCGAAGTCCCTACCGGGATTCATCCCTCATATAGACTCATTTTGACGCACTCAATAGGTACCACATAAAGCCTGATCTGCAGAAAACCACAGTTAAACCTTACAAAATTTAATTACAAAATCCTCATTTCCAGACCACTGAGGAGCAGCGAACAGCATAAAACCTGATCAGCCTGCGAGTTACTCGTAGGCTGATCTGGTTTCATGTTGTTTGCATAGATCTTTTCATGGTTTCCTCTATGAGGGAAAGGGTTAAAATAAACCAAATTAAATGGAAGTGAATTTTGGTTGGAGTTTTACATGATGTGGCTGAATAGTTGAACTCACAGGCTATTCATGTTAGGAAAGGCTAAAAACCACAAGACTCAGTCTGGAAAGTACATTTTATTAAAAGTACACATACATGTTAAAATGATTGAACAGTGAATCACTGTTATATTTTGGAGTGGGGGGATGATTTTCTCTATGAAGAGAAAATCGTTTCTATTAAATTCACTTGTATAGCTAATCACAAAAGATTCAAGACAATGTCTAATCAATTTTTTTTCCAATCTTTCTATTTAGAACATTATGTAGCAAAAATTATTTGCAGGTACATGCAGGAATATGGCACTAACGTTTTTTATGAAAGAAATAGTCGTCAAACAAAGAAATGGCTTTTTTTGGGAGGTGGGTAGGTTATTGACTGATGTTAAGAAGATGGTTTTAAATAGTTAATTTGTTTCATAGCAGCGCAAAGTTGTACCATATTGACACGTCTTTTATACCCATATATCATTTTGGGTTACTTTTTGTCTTTAATTATTTTTTTCCTTCTTTTCACTCAATATTTGTTGAGTTAGAGCCCTTGAATAACTTCTTAAAAAATAGATGTTTCAAAACTGTTTAAGTCAGTCATAAAACTCTACAGAGATATTCACAAGTAAGCAAACTTAAGACACAAGAGGTTTTGGTTGTTGTTTGCCTTATATGTGCAGAGTTACGGCCCTTTAATTACTTGAAAAATAGTTGTGTCACACATACCTCCAAAAATGTATGAGCCAGTCATAAATTTTACAGGAGTTTTCACCAGTTTGTGAGGTATTCACCCAGTACTGCAGAGTTAATACTTAATGAGAAGCAGATGTGTCACGTAAGTCTACAAATCATAATTACATGTATTAATATATCCCTCGTTTTTGGTAAGGCTAAAGGTGGAGTCATAATTATGTGTGCTATGGACGCACTTCTAGTCTTGAAACAAACTCCGCCCCAGTAGTTTCCTCCCCTTACAGTTGTCGATAACCACTGCTACCACAAGTAGATTAGGCTGATCAACAATTTACTTTAAATGACATCTCTGAAACCACTGGGCAGAATTTGATTAAACTTGTCAGGGATGTTTCTTGGGTAAACCTTCACAAAAGTTGCTAAAACTTGATCCATGCGGAACTCTAGTTACCATGGCAACAGAAAGAAAAAATTATGAAAACTTTAAAAATCATCTACTTCAAAACTATTGGCCAGATTTCAAAATATTTTGGTACAGATGTTCCTTGGGTAACTCTCTACCAAGATTGCTAAAATTATTTCAATCCGGAAAAAAACATAGCCGCCAGGGGTGGGGCTAATTTGCCTTACATGTATAAAGTGAAGTCTTTAAATGACATCTCCTCTGAAACTGCTGGACAGAATTTGATAAAACTTTACAGGGATTATCTCCTTCAAAACTACTGGCCAGATTTCAAAATGTTTTAATACAGACTGATGTTCCTTGGGTAAACCTATATTCAGGTGAGCGATTCAGGGCCATCATGGCCCTCTTGTTTTCACTTTTGATTTTAGTTTTGGATATATCATATCAGTTACCTTATATTTCATGAAATTAACATTTATGATTTTGAAAAAAGTAAAAAATAAAATCAAATAACATTAATTTATAAAATTATGAGTGTATTTTTACTGCTACACCAGTAACTAGACAACATTGCAGAAGACTAGTGAAAGTGAATGGCAACTGATTTTCGATTATGTGAGAGAATTTAATCCAACGACTGTGTTGAAAACAAAGCAGATAGAGTGTTTTCACCACATTTTGGATGGAAAAGATGTTGTGGTTAATTTACCATTAATTGGTTATGGCCATATTTTGGTCAAATGTGACTTGTGTGATGGCAGTGGTTACGAGGAGCATAGCATTACGTACCTGGTGCGTGGATTATGGTCTCGAAGCTTGGCATAATTGCATAGATGAACAGTGGAATGGTGCATGTCCAGAGATATTCACATTCATGGTATATCAACCTGTCCACATATCACACGTTTTGATAGGCAAATTTGGTGTGACAGATTGAGTCGAAAAATGAAAATAAAAAAGCAAATTATCGTGAAAGCTGTTTAACATATAGCAGTGCAGATCCCAACCTCAGATTACAGCGTTCTGCTGAATTGCTTTGTAATTATGTAAAAATTACTACATTAACAAATTAATATTATGAACCATGATATTTTGGAATTCACATTATGATAGAGTACTGGTATATATTGTAATGGATCTACCAGTGTTAGAATCCTGGCATGGTCATTTGGATTTTCATGTGAGGAAGCCTTCCAGCTGGCTTGCCATAGGTCGGTGGTTCTACCTGGATGTCTCCGTGCACTTGGGGTCTTCCTCCACCTGTAATTAGCTGGACGTCGCTATAAGACTGAAATACTGTCGAGGCGACAGTAAACTGAAATAGTCAAGTCAAGTCTACCAGTGTTACTGTTCTGTAGTTAAAAAAGGGATTTTATCGCCCTGAAGCCAAGCATCTCAGTTCATGAACCATGGCACATGTCAATACATGTAATTACAGAAGATGGATATCTTTTCCAAGTATGCTTTGTTCACATTGTTTCTTTCAGTAATATTTGAAGGCTGGCCCATTTATACAAGTGTCCAATTCACCACTCCTGCTTCAGATATTGACTGTTTAGTCTATGACCATTCGACAGACTGCTGTAAATCAAATATTCATAATCATCAGGCAATGTGGAAGCTGTGAAGATAAAATGCAAATCAAAGTGACTGTAACATATGTAGACTTGATTATGGTGTCACTTAAGAGATGATTTGGTCCTCTCTCAAACCTAGCAGTGGTGGTGTCTATTTTCAGTTTCAATGTATACAAAAAAAAAAAGTCATGTACTGGTATATTAATCCTTTCCTTCATAGAGGAAACCATGAAAGACCTATGCGAACAACATAAAACCAGATCAGCCTGTGAGTAACTCACAGGCTGATTACTCACAGGCTGATCAGGTTTTATGCTGTTCGCTGCTCCTCAGTGGTCTGGAAATGAGGACTTTATAATTAAATTTGGTAAGGTTTAACTGTGGTTTTCTGCAGATCAGGCTTTATGTGGTACCTACTGAGTGCGTCAAAATGAGTCTATATGAGGGAAAGAGTTATCTTGTGTACCATATTTATCTTTGACTTGACTAGACTTGACTATTAGTTTACCGTCGCTTCGACAATATTTCAGTCATAAAGCAACGTCCAGCTAATTACAGGTGGAGGAGACCCCGAATGCAAGTAGGCATCTAGTCAGCGACTTTACCTTCTCGGCCACGGAGGCCCCGTATTTATCTTTACGTAATGGCATGCCAGGTTACAATTCCTGTTTCACAGTTCTAAGTCTTTACAGTTTTATAGTTTTCATTTATATGTTTACTGGCCTTCATTTGTCAATATTATATATTGAGAAATAATTTTTTATCAAAGAGAGAAATATGAAAGGCATGGTTTAGTGAATCATTAAGTATTAAATTTGAGCTGACAGGAATGTTGGGGGAGAGGGTGGGAGAAAAGGCACAGGAAAAGCAGGGTTTTGAAATAGAATTTATTACAAAATGTTTAGCCCATATTTAGGTTCTATGTTAGCATACTGAAGTGGGTAAATATTTACATGCTTTACGGCCCTGTAACATTTCTGTTAAATGTTCAATACACTTGTATTCATACGGGAGTTAAGAGAGTAAAATGCATTCATTGGCAGAAATAAAATTCAATAGAGCTGGTCTAACTTTACAGAAATATTAAAAAAGAAACCGTATAGAAATATGACGGTATATTTGCTATGTCACAGTGCTTCACAAAAATTTGTGTTTTGATTTGTAACACACTCTGTCCAGGGTCATGACAAGGTCAAGTTAATAACCTTTTGAAATATAGTACATGTAGAGACAAACTTTAGTCAGCATTATCAGCATTTTAAACCTAATTTACCTCATGAATATTCATGTATAAATTTACTGAACCTGGAATGGTTTATAAAAAAAAATGGATGTTTTTGGGTATTTTTGCCAAGTATAGTCATAGAGCAAACTTCCTTAAAACACTAGTAAAGATGAATTTTGACAAAACCTTTTCTTTTGATCCATTAGTACTTAATAAAGCAAATTGTTAATATGTCATTAAGTGTTTTTACTTAATAAAGAAATTGTCAATATGTTGTTAATATTAAAAGGTACCATGGAGAGAATTGTCACACATTTTGGACATATTTTCCTCACCGACTTTCAATAAGAGGATTAAAACCTCTCATTTCCAAAGATCTGTTGAACTCAGCTATTGATTCATTTATAACAAAAGAGTAGGTCTGCTGCAAAAATAAATATAATGGCATATCAAAAGACAACCTCAGGTGCTTATAATGCTGTAGCTGAATGGATGATTAAAAGTATTTGAAATGGTTTGGAAAAGTTATGTGTATGTGGGCTCCTTAAAAAATGAATTTCTGATTTGTCTGAGTTGTTCAGTTATTGGGTACTGTATTGAACATGTGGAGGCCTTGAATATCTATTTGCTTTGCAAAAGTCTTTGGTTTGGGAGAATTTTTAGGTATAGAATTTATGAACTTTCTTTGCGCATATTTATTTGAACTCCCAGCTGAAACACCATTTTTATTTATGATTTGATTTGTGAAATAATTTTCCTAATTTCTGTACCTCATATGTTCAAAAGGACATTGTGGTGAATATATTTTGTCTGTTAATGGTAAAAATGTATATTGATTAATTGCTCTGCAGATGAGTCAAGGACAAGTTGTTTTCTATTTTGACAAACATTTTCTGCCTGATTATACAAAAAAAACCCTAAGAATGTCAAACATTTTTGAATACAAAGTGAAAATTTATTAACACTGATACATTCTTTCAGGACAATTAGACCAATGAGTAAAACCCTGCAAAATTTGAATCTGGTTGACCATGTTAATAAATTCCAGGTTTGAACATGGCTGGACCTGATAGTCTTATCAGGCAATCCTCTGTTTGATCCTTCATAGGTAGCATAGACCATCTGCATCACCAAAAAAAAAAAATAATAATAATAATCAGTAAATTGATTTGTTGCCAAAACAGGTATATCCCCGCCCCAAATGTTTGTCGGAGGTTGTTGAACTAAGGTAACTATTAAAAGCAAGATTCACATGCATTTGTTTGTTGGAGGTTTGTACAGCTTTTTACTGGTTAAATCGATATGCATTTTCATTTTGGGGCTGTTTGAGTCATGATAATTGATACGCATGAAGTCATGAATTTGTATATGAATACATGTAATTATGTATATGCAAAGCATAGAAAACCTTTTACCACTTACAAACTGTAGATAATTAATCAAGATACCATTCAGTGGGTGCTGTAAACTAGTACTTTGCTCTTGATTGGTGTGGGTTTGAACCCCTGGTAGGAACCATTGCTGCATGTATGAGGGAAATGCAGGTCCTGACATCAAAACTAATCAAAATTAGAACAACCAGATTGGACTAAAAGCAGTGTCATTAATAATGTCACAGGCATTGATATTAGTAAAAGCCATGAGTTTATCATTGGTTGATCAGATTTTAAACTGGTCATTTCTAAAGCTTACATCTACCTGTACTAAATATTGGAGGAAGACTTGTACATTTGTGTCAATGCTTCAAAACATATTGTAATTATATACATAGGTCAAACTTAAGCTTCAGGTCATGTTATGTTGACTGACCATTCTGATTTATCCCCTTCAAATGCATCGTTAATATCTCATTATCTGTTCCGCAAATATTTTGCTGCCTTATTTTTCACTTTATCTTGGTTTAATTTTGTTTGGTTACACCATGTGACCTAGATAAGAAGTTCAGTGTGAGTTCACTATTAACATGTGTGTCAAGTTGAAGGCAGGTATAAGCAGAATGGGCCAACAAACAATTTCTTCTCTGTAGGGCCAAGCTTTTATCTCTAACAACAATGTTTTTTTTTCTCACTTTCAGTACATCAGTGAAAGTACTTAAACCTTTTATTACAATAGGAATAAAAAGCATGCTTTCTTTATTATTCCACCAACATTTTGTAGTACTTTGTAATACTTAAACACTTACATGCAAACTTCGGCATTATATCCCACTAAAAAGGTGTGGAGGGGGTGTAGGTTTGTTACAGTATGTTGTCTGGTCAATAATTAATGTACCGGTTGACAGATTTAGAATTTTTTTTTAAATAATGTTAATCTCAATCAAATAAAGGCCAAGTTTGATGTTTGTGGAAAGCCACAACTTTTTGTTACAGTTATAATTAATGCCCTTTTTAGCTCACCTTATTACGACGTGTTCATGGTGAGCTGTTGTAAACTTTTTGATACAGTTATAATTAATGCCCTTTTTAGATCACCTTAGCACAACATGTTCATGGTGAATTATTGTGATCGCCTTTTGTCCGGCATCCGTCGTGCGTGCCTCCAGCGTCAACAATTTCCTTTAAACAACAACATCTCCTAAACCGCTGAATGGATTTTTATCAAATTTCACAGGATTGATCATTATGATGACCTCTATCAGAATTGTTCAAATTATTTTGATTGGTTAAAAAAGTAGGTCACAGGAGCTAAAATAGTGGATCTCTACCAAGTTTGTTCAAATCATGACTCTGGGGTCAAAATTGGCCCCGCCCCAGCGCTCACTTTATTTTAAATAGGCTTATAAAGGAAAATCTTGAAAAATCTTCTTGTCAGAAACCACAAGGCCTTGAGTTCAGATATTTGGTGTGTAACATGGCATTATGGGCACGTACCAAGTTTGTTCAAATCATGGCCCTTGGGTCAAAATTGGCCCTGTCCTAGGGGTCACTTGATTTACAATAGGTTTGTATAGGAAAATCTTCTTGTCAGAAACCACAAGGCCTGGAATTTAGATATTTGGTGTGTAACATCGCCTTATAGACATGTACCAAGTTCGTTCAAATCATGGCCCTGGGGTCAAAATTTGCCCTGCCCTAGGGGTCACTTGATTTTACATAGACCTTAATAGGAAAACTAGCAAAAACCTTCTTGTCAGCAACTAAGAGGCCTGGATTTTATATATTTGGTATACAATCTGGACTAGTAGACATCTACCAACTTTTTTCACATCATGGCCCTGGAGTCAAATTTGGCCCAGCCCCAGGGGTCACTCACTTGATTTTACATAGGCTTATACAGAAAAATCTTATTGTCAGAAACTAAAAGGCCTGAAATTTAAATATTTGGTATGTAATATTTACTAGTGGACATCTTTCAACTTTGTTCACATTTTTGCCCTGGGGTCAAAATTTGCCCCTACCCAGGGGTCACTTGATTTTACATATAGGCTTATATCGAAAAAAAACTAGAAAAAATCATCTTGTCAGAAGCCACAAAGCCTGGAGTTTAGACATTTGGTGTGTTATATGTATAGTGGTCATGCGATTCCTCGAGGGCGGACGGGATCTGCAAAAAACTCTAAGAATCGCTGGTTTTAAGGAATCATATATATGTCAAAATTCAATACATTTGTTTTTGTTGATAACTTAAGTCGTCATTAATTCATTAATTATTTTGTAACGTTTAGCCTTTAATAGTACTTTTAAAACATAAAATATGTTTAAACATTTAAATTAAAATTAAATTTAGTATTTTGGATGGATGTCAAAGTTCTCTCATTGTGCACATTTTGCACTGGAGAGTATTCCCGAGGACTGTCTGTGATTGGAAATAATTTGAATTTGAAAAATCATTATTGAATCACAATTTCTTTATCTACTATGTCATCAATTTATGCACTCATGATTTATTAACAAAATTTTTTATTAGTCTAAAACGCCATTAAAAATGTTGGTCTGATGATGATAAACACATGTATAAAGTTTGGGGGATATCCATTGAGTAATAGTGGAGATAATGGCAATGTTAAAAATCACCTTAACATTTCTTGGGACTTCAAATAGTCAAGCTAAAAAATGAGAAGAGGCCATAACTCATGAAAGTTGCATGTGAGAG
>CM037792.1:7237564-7287564 GCA_021229015.1 Solen grandis | reverse complement strand
TTTTACCAATCATTTCAATGGAACCATGCTCTTTTGTTTCCTCAGGAGTCTTGAGCAAAAACTTTGTTCCTGAAATTATTGTTTAACAGTAACTGAAAAGGGTAAGCAGATATGCCAAAAATTAATCATCATACTCCATCAAGCATACATACTTAAAGCTGACAACAACAAATCAGGACAATGAAATTTAAATTAAGCTGTTATTTAATAACCTTAACACTTCATTTCAAAAAGAAATTATATTTAATTGTAAATTTAAATTTATTACAACACATGATATTTCTAGCTTATGGTATAATTTGAGAAAGCATTTTGGTATTTACAAACATTTTGTTACTGATTTGAATGAGTTTTAACTAGAACTGCCATTGTCATGGCGCAAATACCCCCCCCCCCCCCCCCCCCCCCCCCCCCCCATGTCGCTTTGTCACAGGAATGAAGTTTACAGTTCTTGTTTCATGTTTCATCGTGATGCCTTTTATACTTTTTGAGTTACGGCCCGGACAAAAATTAAGTATGAAAATTTACAAAGGACAATAACTCCAAAATTATGCGACAGAGAGTTATGGTTCTTGATCACTGCATGCCCCCTCAATGTGATGTATCCACATATGAAGTTTCATCTTGATATATTTTATACTTTTTGAGTTACGGCCCGGACAAAAATTAAGTATGAAAATTTACAAAGGACAATAACTCCAAAATTATGCGACAGAGAGTTATGGTTCTTGGTCACTGCACTCCCCCTCAATGAGATCTATCCACATATGAAGTTTCATCTTGATGCCTTTAATACTTTTTGAGTTACAGCCCGGACAAAAAAAAACAGACAGATGGACGGACGGAGAGACGGCCGGACAGCCAGACAGACAAGCTGAATCCAGTATACCCCACTTACAACTTTGTTGTGCGGGGGGTATAAAAAATTGATAAAGAAATGCAAGGTAAACTTTTGTGTCGGTTTCAGTGAAGGCAGCAATCAAATCATGTTGCAAATTTTCAAATCATGTTGCTGAAGGCATATAATTGCTAAAGGCATAAATGTATACATGTACGAGAAATGTTCAAATATGAATGCATCTATGCACATACATGAAGGCCATGATGGCCCTGGGTCGTTCATCTAAGAACCAGGTTAAGTGGGAGGAAAAGAAACAGCAAATATCTTATGA
Organism: Solen grandis; assembly: GCA_021229015.1. Classification (NCBI taxonomy): domain Eukaryota; kingdom Metazoa; phylum Mollusca; class Bivalvia; order Adapedonta; family Solenidae; genus Solen; species Solen grandis. The sequence continues at coordinate 7,286,392 of CM037792.1, read as the reverse complement.
TAATGTGGAAAATGGGCTCTGCCCTCTGCCAACCATAAATCGAGTGAGTACTTTAGGACAAGAAGAATTTTCAAATTTTTTGTGTATATATATATATATATATATATATATATATATATATATATATATATATATATATATATATATATATATATATATATATATATATATATATATATATATATATATATATATAAGGAAAACGGGCTCTGCCCACTAGCGGCCATGTTTTTCAACAGATCAAAATAGTTTGAACAATCTTGGTAGAGAGTGACCTAAGGAACATATGTGCCAAATAACTTTGAAATCCAGCCAGTACTTTTAACCAAAAAGATTTTTCATATTTGTACTTTATTCAAATAAGGAAAACAGGCTCTGCCCCATGGCAGCCAAGTTTTTTTAAATGATCAAAATAATTTGGACAATCTTGGTAGAGAGTGACCTAAGGAACATCTGTGCCAAATTACTTTGAAATCCAGCCAGTACTTTTAACCAAAAAGATTTTTCATATTTGTACTTTATTCAAATAAGGAAAACAGGCTCTGCCCCATGGCAGCCAAGTTTTTTAAATGATCAAAATAATTTGGACAATCTTGGTAGAGAGTGACCTAAGGAACATCTGTGCCAAATTACTTTGAAATCCAGCCAGTACTTTTGGCCAAGAAGATTTCTCAATTTGCACTATATTCATATTAGGAAGACAGGCTCTGCCCCATGGCGGCCTTGCTTTTCAACAAATCAAAATAATTTGAACAATCTTGGCAAAGAGTGACCTAAGGAACATCTATGCCAAATAACTTTAAATCCAGCCGGTACTTTTGGCCGAGAAGGTTTTTCAAATTTGTACTATATTCATATTAGGAAAACGGGCTCCGCCCCATGGTGGCAATGTTTTTCAACAAATAAAAATAATTTGAACGATCTTGGCAGAGAGTGACCTAAGGATCATCTGTGCTAACAAAGTTTGAAATCAAGCCAGTACTTTTGGCAGAGAAGATTTTTCAAATTTGTACTATATACAATTAAGGAAAACGGGCTCTGCCCCCTGGCAGCCATGTTTTTCAACATATCAAAATTTAAAATTAGTAGAGAGTGACCCAAGGAACATCTGCGCCAAATAACTTTGAAATCTTGACAGTAGTTTTGGAGGAGAAGATTTTCAAATTTTCATGTTTTTTCTTTCCATTGCCATGGCAACCAGAGCTCTACATGGAATCAAATTCTTTTAACAACTATGAAAGGGCTTCACCCAAGGAACATTCCTGTAAAGTTTCTTTAAAATTGGCCCAGTGGTTTAGGAATAGATGTTGTTTTAAGTTAAATGTTAACGACGGACACCGTACGCCGAACATTCATCAATCACAATAGCTCAACTTGAGCACGTTGTGCTCAGGTGAGCTAAACATGAGGGCCAAGATTGCCCTGAATTGCTCACCTGAAAAATATTGCTTTCATTGCCTTTTTACAACATGGTCAAACTGAATACAAAATCCATACAGAAGAACAGCAATATAATTTTAATTCCACGCAAAAAGTTTACATGTGGTCCAAAAAACCACGTTAACCCTGTTGTGGGACCAATTTTGACCCCAGGGCCATGATATGAAAACTTGGTTCAGGTCCAGAAGGCTAAGGTACATACCAAATTTCTAAACCCATGAACTTGATGTTTCTGACAAGGGTATCTTTTAAAAATCTTTCATAATTTATGTAAGTCTATGTTGAATCAAGTGACCCCTGGGGTGGGGCCAATTTTGAATCCAGTGCCATGATTTGAACAACCTTGTAGATGTCCATAAGGCAATGTTTCACACCGAATATCTTAACTCCAGGCCTTGTGGTTTCTGAGAAGAAGAATTTTCTATTTTTTTCTTATATAGGCCTATGTAAATTCAAGTGACCAGTGGGGCTCGGCCAATTTTGACCCAGGGCCATGATTTGAACAAACCTTGTAGATGTTCATAAGGCAATGATACACACCAAATATCTTAACTCCAGGCCTTGTGATTTCTGAGAAGAAGATAGTTTTTTCCCATATAAGCCTATGTAAAATCAAGTGACCCCTGGGGCGGGGCCAATTTTGACCCCAGGGTCATGATTTGAACAAACTTGGTAGAGGTGCACTAGACAATGCTACACACCAAATATCTAAGCTCTAGGCCTTGTAGTTTTGCAGAAGAGGTTTTTCAAAGTTTGCATTTTTAAAATCTAATTTTAGCTCCTGTGACCTACTTTTTTAATCAATCAAAGTAATTTGAACAATCTTGATAGACGGCATCATAAGGATGATTCCTGTGAAGGAGATGTTGTTTAAAAGAAATTGTTGAAGCTGGACGCATGGACAGACGCATGCATGGACGCCAGATGCCGGACAAATGCGGATCACCAGATGCGATCACAAAAGCTCACCATGAGCACATTGTGCTCAGGTAAGCTAAAAATGTATCCTTGATAGATTCCAAAGGAAATTCTATTTGGTCCCCTCGCAGTATTCATCTCAAACAGAAATGCGAAGTATCAGTCTTCTGATCCAATCCTTGAAAGCATTTTCATAGTCTTTTCTAAGAATATTATGAAGACACTGGAATATTGCAAAACAGATCTGATGTGTTTTCACTGTACAAATTTTCTACCTGAAAGGTATTTTTTGAGACTTGGGGACAAAAATAAGTCACACGGGGCAAGGTCAGGCGAACACAGAGGGTGTGTGTGTACATCAACTATTTCCTGCTTTAGAAAGTCATGTACAATAGAAGCCTTGTGCAAGGACACATTTTCATGCAGCAATCTGACATTGGCCTAACATTGGCCAAACTGTTGTGGGTCTTCTTTTTTAAAAATATTTTTTGAGTTTTCGACGAACTTAAGTCTTGTAAAACTTTGCATTAACTGATCTGCCTTTAGGTACAGCAACCCTGAGTTGTGAAGAATATGGCTTACATCATCTTCTTGACACTTATGTTACATGTATGCTTTACAATGCATGGTCTTTTGCCAGACTTTGTTGCCCATATTTTGTTCTGAACCTTTCGTTTGGGCTCAAAAAAGAAAACCCATGTCTCGTCACCAGTGACAACATTAGACCCTGTATTGCAATAAGCAACATTTTCATGTATTGCACACATGCTTTTTTATACTAAAGTGTCAGCAGATGGAGAATCGTTCTAGCACAGATTTTTCTCATTTTCAAATTACATTTGAGAATTGTATTAGCTTCTCCTAATGAGATGCCAACCATACTAGCTATTTGCATAGCGGTGTATCTTGCATCAGTAGCAATTATTTTTTTTATTCCAGCCACCATCTTGGCTGACATTGCTTTTTTTGGCATACATGCCATATCTCCCGGCGGGAGATAAAATCTCCCGGGATTTCGACTTGTCTCCTGATCTCCCGCCGGGAGGTGAAAATCTCCCGGTCTGACTTAAATCAAACAGGTTTCCCTTTGAACTCAGTATAATCCATTCTATTACCAAACTATGATACAGCATCAGGAAGCTTACGTAAGAACATGTGTTAGTATCAATTCTGACCAGTGTGCTGTACACAGCCACAGGCAATGTGTGATTGTCCTTATCCAATCAAATTGCGTGATTCAGACAGGTAGCAGATTCGCCAGTCTATCAGTTGAAACAATTATCGTTGGGTCATTAGCAGCTATCAAGGCAATACTAAAGCTAGAATGAGTAAGGTTAGAATGCATTTGGTACATCGTAATAAAGACGTAAATGATTGCTTTAGTATATCTTACCAGGGATAAAAAGGTCCCGGAGAATAGCTTATCCTTACTTACCGGAAGTGTAAACAATAAATGATAATTAGATCAGCTGTTTACCAATTATTTAAATCTTAACAAAACTCGTCATATGGACACATCATATAAAGTACACCTCAGCTAGCGGTAAATAGCAAATGAAGTGCAATTTTCACACCGACGCTGATTTGATTAACAACGGATATCGTCTGCTGAATAATTTACTATAATGAGATGTGCTGATCGGAAGAGTTGGATAACCACTTCATATCACCATACCGTACACGATAAATATTTTCAGCTAAATAATATTTTGGCAAAAAGCAATTTAATTTAGAAAAAAAAAAGAAAACACAGACAGAAGGTGAAAATTTATTAAATATGATCTGACTCTTTATCTTTATTCACCCCCATTAATTAAAACCATATGATCAGAAATCATTCCATAAATCAAAGATACTGTATCAATTTAAATGTGTTTGATGTAAATGGCATGATCTCTGATCTGTTACAAGGTAGTGTTGCATTTAATGTGAAACGGTGCTTGTGGAAAGTTAAGTTTCTATTTGAATAAGATATCTATTAATAAATTTTTAGATTTTTTTAGATATAATTTTTAAAGGTATTTTCATTAATGCAATACACAGTATATAATATAAACTGTTAATGAATTTAATGAAGGGTAATCAAATGTGTATTTTTCTTTATTTTTTTTTTTCATTAATAACGTCTCTTTGATATATGTCGTAAAATCTCCCTGGCTGGACCCCAAATCTCCCTGTGAAAATTTCAAAACCTCCCTGGGAGACATACTGAAAATATGGCATGTATGTTTTGGCCAACTGTCATCTTCTGCTGACATTAACCCTGACCTTTGAATTTCTTAAACCAACAAATGACTGTCAAAAAAGACATTTCATAATGCCTATAAACAGAACATACTTCATAAAAAATGTCTTTACACCCTATGCCAAAAATACAAAGATTCTTAATATATATAGGACTTTATTTCAATGGCATACTCTGACCTTCTACCAACCAGTTTGTAAACAAGAGTAAGCAATATTTAGCGAGTGACAGAGACAGCTAAACTGAATGTTTTTTTTAATGTGTGTGGTATCAATGTAAAAGTTAGCATGTATAACTACTCAATAATCTTGATTTCCTAATGGTTTTCGCATTATTGAGTGAGATAAAATTCTAGATGCATTCATATTTGAACAAACTTCATAATGACACAAGGAATGCTTTAAGAAGAAAAATCATTTTAAAATGAGCTGCTGGGGCTACTTATATGTGGTAAGTAACAAAATCAGATGGTAAATTCTTGAATATTTTATGTCTGTCAATCTGTGGTTTCATTTCCTTTAAGAATTATATAAACTCCTTTACTAATACAAACTCTTCACCCCAATCATCCCAAATATGCTGCTCCACCATTAAAATGATTTCTTCAAAATGATGAATTCAAACCAATGTTTTAAATCTCCTGCAGTTTATTTTTTTTATGAATTAATATAATGTCACATCTTTAAGGAAGGGAGATAACTCAATAGTTGGTCAGGGAAAAAATCTCTCTTGTGATACTGTTCTAAAAGACATATGAATTTCAAATGTTAATAACTTGGACGAGACAAACTTTAGTCTTTTCAAACAAAACGAAAGATTTGGTGACTGCTTTTGAGACTATCATATAAACATCATAAAAAATAAAAGTTATTGGGTGCACCGAGATGTTATACATACCAATCAGGGGTTGATGGGTTACACTTTGCATTCCAGCACTGTCAGACACAATGATGTATGCTTTCTGAAGATAGCGATCATCTTTCTTTTCATACTCACACAAAACTGTCGCAAAAATACACACTTGTTCACCAACAGGTAAGCTGCTCTCTGAAAATGAGAAACACAGCTTAACATATCTTCACAACCTGCTCAAGTTTGACGGAAAAAGTGTGATGGACAGACAGACAACGGAAAAGTGATCCCTATGTGTCACCTCTGCTTACAGCAGGTGACACTATAAAAATCTGTCCGTTAATGAAATATTCAACTGTGGTTAATTAACACCTCATTTTACCTAATTAATAAAATGAAGAAGACAAATAAACAAAAGGTTTAAATTAAATGGAGAGAATACACATTATATATTGATGTAATATCTGAAACAGGAGGGCCACTGTGAGTGGTCCTAGATCATTCTCTGAGTACCATAAGCCTAAACAAGAGGCCGCTAGAGTGCCAACAAGGTTTTTATAAGATTTGACCTCGTGACCTACTTTTTGACCCAACATGACCCAATTTTGAACTTGTCCAAGATTTTATAGAGACAAACATTCTGACCAAGTTTCATGAAGACTGGCCTAAAAATATAGCCTCTAGAGTGTTAACAAGCCAAATTGTTGACGACGCATGTTGCACGACGGACGCTGGACGAAGGGCGATCACAAAAGCTCACCTTGAGCACGTTGTGCACAGGTGAGCTAAAAATCTTTCCTATGTAGGACAATGTTAAATCAAGTGACCCCTGGGTCAAGACCAATTTTGACCCCAGAGGCCATGATTTGAACAAACTTGGTAGATGTCCATTAGGCAATGTTATACACCAAATATATAAACTCTAGGTCTTGTGGTTTCTGAGAAGATTTTTCTAAATTTTCCTATTTAGGCCTATGTAAAATCATGTGACCCCTGGGGATGGGCCAATTTTGACCCAAGGGACATGATTTGAACAAACCTGATAGATGGTCATAAGACAATGTTACACAAAAAAATATCTTTACTCCAGGCCTTGTGGTCTCTGAGAAGAAGAATTTTCTATGTTTTTTTCCTATACAAGCCTGTGTAAAATTCAATTGACCCCAATCCTTAACCCCATACTTTCTTTTATGATGTATGAGGTGATTATTTTAGCCAGAGAAGAAGATTTTAAAATTCCTTTAAAGATGATATAAGAAAACTAGTTAATTCCCTGGGATCCTCATTTTTCAGGTGATTAATTTAAATTAAGCAACAAGAGCTGTCAGAGGACAGCAAGCTCGACTATTCAAAATGCTTGTTGGTAAATAAAATAAAATCAATTTCAATTCTTGCCCTTCATATACCCTGTATATGATAATAGTCAAAAACGATATACCTTGATAGTCTAGTACCCATAAATAGGTTTATGAAATCTAAAATCATTCCCATGCCTAGTTACTGAGAAATGAGCATAATATCACTGTACATGCAAAACTTTTAACCAAGTATCCAAGTTAGAAAAGGGCCATAATTTGTATAAAATTCAGTCCAAGAGTTATCCTCCTTGGTTTTCTGATACCCCTGAACACATTTCTAAACTTTCAAGTCAATACCAAAAACAATTTCTGAGATATAAGATGGATAAAAGCTTGCATGCAAAACTTTAACCCAAAAGTCTAAGTCAAAAAGTGGCCCTTATAATCTGCATTATGTTCAGTCAAAAACTATCTGCCATTATACTATGATACCACTGAACATATTAAAGAAGTTTCAAATCAAAACCAAGCCTGGTTACTGAAATAAAAGCATGAAATCCCTTGCATGCAAAACTTTAACCAAAATTAAGTTAAAAAGGGGCCATAATTTGTAATATATTCCATCAAGTGTTTTCTTCCTTGATAGTATAATACCCCTAAACATATTAAAGATGTTTCCAATCAATTGCCTGACTGGATACTGAGATATAAGCGTACCTTACATGTTTAACTTAAACCCAAATTTCTAATTTAAAAAAGGGGCCATAATTTGTAATATATTCCTTCAAAAGTTATCTACCTTGATTGTCTGATGTCCCTTAACATATTCATAACTTTCAAGTCAATACTATAATTGGTTATTGAAATATAAGGCTGATGGTAGCTTGCATGCAAAACTTTAACCAAGTTTTCAATTGCATGCAAAACTTTAACCAAAATTTCTAAATTAAAAAGGGGCCATAATTTATATCAAATTTAGTCAAGAGTTATCCACCATGGTTGTCTGATGCCCCTGAACATATTCATAAACTTTTAAGTCAATGCAAAACTTTAACCAAGAGCTGCAATGCCAACGCTGACGCAAGAGCAACTACAATAGCTCTCATATTCTTCGAATAGTCAAGCTAATTATAGTAAAAGGCCTTGAGGTGACCATATATGCTAAATGAAATTAATTCCTGAATACTTGTTTTAGCAAAGAAGATTTTTTTTCAAATGAATTACAAAAATTGATATGGTAACCTGAGTTTTGCATGGGCCAAAATTTTTAGCAACAATTTTGAAGGACAATGGGTAAAAAATGTGTACAAAGTTTAAAGGTGAACCACAAAGAAAATTTTACTTATTCCAAAATCTTTCTTATTTTGTCCATTTTCATAAGTGAAGTCCCTAACATACTTTATTTTTTGCGAAAAAAGAATGTTAAATGCCGATTTTGTTAGCTGCTGGGCAGTATTTACATTTTAGGGTCACATGACCCCTATGACGTCATCGATAGACCAAGTGTCACTTGCCTTCTTTATTTCATATAAATGTATATAACCATTAATCATAATTTAAATGTTTTAATTAAACACATCATATTTGTTTTTGGTCTAGTATAAAGTTAAGGTTTTATGGAGTTGTTTCTGTGAAATTCATCTGTGAATTTGATGAAAATAAAAGATATATCTGTGATTAGGCAAATCAGATTGACTGGGAAATAAAAAGTTAAATTCAGAGATAAAAAGATTTTCTTAATTGATTGAAAGTTAAAATGTTCATAATTTTAATATGATTTCACCACTATGACTTGACATATTTCTATACTTTGGTGTTAGTAGTATAACCATGTTTATTTCATTTTAAATCTCTCCTTCCTGAACATTTATGAACTGACATGCTTGTTTGTACGAGTAATGAACATTAAAACAAGAGGGCCATGATGGCCCTGAATCGCTCACCTGAGTACCATTGCTTCAACTGATGTCAAGGTTTTTAAACAGACAAGGATTCTGATATAACTTAATCTAAAACATTTTACCCCTGACAATACTACACACCAAATATCTAAGCAATGGGCCATATGGTTTCAGAGAAGACTTGGGCGCAGGGTCATTTATCACCGTAGGGCCAAACCTTTGAAAATATTTGTAATGAACCATTAGATGCTACTACATACCAAAAATCTTAGCTCTAGGCCTTATTGATTCATAGAAGAAGATTTTTTAAGATTTTCTTATATAACTCTATGTAAAACAAGTGACCCCTGTTGCGGGGTCATTTATCACCATAGGGCTATGATTTGTACAATCTTGGTAGTGGCCCATAGGATGATGCTACATACCAAATATCTTAGCTCTAGGCCTTATGGATTCATAGAAGAAGACTTTTTAAGATTTTTCTATATAACTCTATGTAAAACAAGTGACCCCTGGTGCAGGGTCATTTATCACCATAGGGCTATGATTTATACAATCTTGGTAGTGGCCCATAAGATGATGCTACATACCAAATATCTAAGCTCTAGGCCTTGCAGTTTTGCAGAAGAAGATTTTCAAAGTTTGCATTTTTAAAATCTATTTTTAGCTCCTGTGACCTAATTATGCAATGGACCAGAACCATTTATACAACTTTAGTAGAGCTTCATCCAAGGAACATTCCTGCAAAATATTTTTCAAATTGGCCAAGCCGTTTAGGAGGAGATGTCGTTTGAAGCAATTGTTGACGCCGGACGCATGGACGCCGGACAAAAGGCGATCAGAAAAGCTCACCTTGAACACGTTGTGCTCATGTGAGCTAAACAAGAGGGCCATGATGGCCCTGAATCGCTCACCTGAGTACCATTGCTTCAACTGATGTCAAGGTTTTTAAACAGACAAGGATTCTGATATAACTTAATCTAAAACATTTTACCCCTGACAATACTACACACCAAATACCTAAGCAATGGGCCATATGGTTTCAGAGAAGACTTGGGCGCAGGGTCATTTATCACCGTAGGGCCAAGACTTTGAAAATCTTTGTAATGACCATTAATGCTACAATACCAAAAATCTTAGCTCTTTAGAACTTATTTTCCTATTTAACTCTATGTAAAACAAGTGACCCCTGGTGTGAGGTCATTTATCACCATTGGGCTATGATTTGTACAATCTTGGTAGTGGCCCATAAGATGATGCTACATACCAAATATCTAAGCTCTAGGCCTTATGATTCATAGAAGAAGATTTTTTCAGATTTTCCTATATAACTCTGTGTAAAACAAGTGACCCCTGGTGCGGGGTCATTTATCACCATAGGGCTATGATTTGTACAATCTTGGTAGTGGCCCATAAGATGATGCTTCATACCAAATATCTAAGCCTATGTAAAACAAGTGACCCCTGGTGCGGGGTCATTTATCACCATAGGGCTATGATTTGTACAATCTTGGTAGTGGCCCATAAGATGATGCTTCATACCAAATATCTAAGCTCTAGGCCTTATGCATTCATGGAAGAAGATTTTTTAAGATTTTCCTATATAACTCTATGTAAAACAAGTGACCCCTGGTGCGGGGTCATTTATCACCATAGGGCTATGATTTGTACAATCGTGGTAGTGGCCCATAAGATGATGCTACATACCAAATATCTAAGCTCTAGGCCTTATGGATTCATAGAGGAAGATTTTTTAAGATTTTTCTATATAACTCTATGTAAAACAAGTGACCCCTGGTTCGGGGTCATTTATCACCATAGGGCTATGATTTGTACAATCTTGGTAGTGGCCCATAAGATCATGCTACATACCAAAAATCAAAAGGCTAGGCCTTGTGGTTTCAGAGAAGAAGATTTTTTAAATTTTCATTTTTAAAATCTATTTTTAGCTCCTGTGACCTAATTATGCAATGGACCAGAACCATTTATACAACTTTAGTAGAGCTTCATCCAAGGAACATACCTGCAAAATATTTTTCAAATTGGCCAAGCCGTTTAGGAGGAGATGTTGTTTGAAGCAATTGTTGACGCCGGACGCACGGACGCACGCACGCACGCACGCACGGACGACGGACGCCGGACAAAAGGCGATCAGAAAAGCTCACCTTGAGCACGTTGTGCTCATGTGAGCTAAAAAGGAAGCAATAAACCATAAATTTTACCCGTTGAAACATAGGAAAAAATATAACTTGAATTATAGGCCAAAGGCTAACAAATACCCCCACATTCCCCATTTCCCCACAGGGCTTTTTTTTTTCCTTCTTCATCAGGGGCCACCTTCTTTATCAGGGGCCATTCATAGGTGCCTTCCCCTCTGAAAAATTCTTTAAATTCATGCAATTTTCCCAAATTTGCATTTTACTCCAGGACTTTTCTTTCCCTTAAGAAACAAGAGCTGTCAGAGGACAGCATGCTCGACTATTCAAAATGCTTGTTGGTAAATCAAATGAAATCTATTTAAATTCTTGCCCTTCATAGTAATAGTAAAAAATGATATACCTTGATAGTCTGATACCCCTTAATATATGTATGATGTCTAAAATCAATCCCATGCCTAGTTACTGAGACATAAGTACAATAACACTGTGCATGCAAAACTTAAACCAAAAATCCATGTTAGATAAGGGCCATTATTTGCATCAGTCCAAAAGTTATCCTCCTGTTTTCTGATGCCCTTGAAGATACACCTTAACTTTCTAGTCAATTCCACAAGCAATTTCTGAGATATAAGCTGGATAGTAGCTTGAATGCAAAATTTAACCATAATTCTAAGTTAAAAGGGGGTCATAATTTTTAATTTATTCCATCAAGTGTTATCTTCCTTTATAGTATGATACCCCTAAACATATTAAAGATATTTCAAATCAATTCCATGCCTGGACTCTGAGATATAAGCATGAAAGAACCTTGCATGCAAAACTTTAACCAAAATTTCTAAGTTAAAAAAGGGGCCATAACTTGTAATATATTCCATCAAAAGTTATCAACCTTGATAGTATGATACCCCTAAGCATATTAAAGATGTTTCAAATCAATCCCATGCCTGGATACTGAGATATAAGCATGAAAGTAACTTGCATGCAAAACTTTAACCAAAATTTCTAAGTTAAAAAGGGCAATAATTTGTAACATATTCCATTAAAAGTTATCTACCATAAAAGTATGATACCCATAAATGTATTAAAGATGTCTCAAATCAATCCCATGCCTGGATACTGAGATATTAGCATGAAAGTACCTTGCATGCAAAACTTTAACCAAAATTTCTAAGATAAAAAGGGGCCATAACTTGTAATATATTCCATCAAAAGTTATCTACCATGAAAGTATGATACCCATAAATGTATTAAAGATGTCTCAAATCAATCCCATGCCTGGATACTGAGATATTAGCATGAAAGTACCTTGCATGCAAAACTTTATCCAAATTTTCTAAGATAAAAAGGGGCCATAACTTGTAATATATTCCATCAAAAGTTATCTACCATGAAAGTATGATACCCATAAATGTATTAAAGATGTCTCAAATCAATCCTATGCCTGGATACTGAGATATTAGCATGAGAGTATTTTGCATGCAAAACTTTAACCAAAATTTCTAAGTTAAAAAGATGCCATAATTTGTAATATATTCCATCAAGAGTTATCTACCTTGGTTGTCTGATGCCCCTGAACATATTTGTAAACTTTCAAGTCAATACCATGAATGGTTATTGAGATACAAACTAGAAAGTAGCTTGCACGCAAAACTTTAACCAAATTTTCTATTGCATGCAAAACTTTAACCAAAATTTCTAAGTTAAAAAGGGGCCATAATTCATATTAAATTCAGTCAAGAGTTATCTACCTTGGTGGTCTGATGCCCCTGAACATATTTATAAACTTTCAAGTCAATACCATAAATGGTTATTGAGATATAAGGTTGATAGTAACTTGCACGCAAAACTTTAACCAAAAGCTGCAACGCCAACGCCGACACCGACGCCAGGGTGACTACAATAGCTCTCATATTCTACGAATAGTCGAGCTAAAAAAGGTCATATTGTTCCCCAAAATACTTTATTAAGGCTCCTTCCCCAACATCTGAAAAAAAGGCCTGGCCCACCACCCCAAACAACCAGACTAAATGCTTATAAGCAGTACTTGGTAATAGCTAATTCACATGAATATGGATATGAAGAGATACAAATAAAAGGCATATAGATGCATGCATATGCATTTATATGTCATTATAAAAATTCAAGTAACCTTCAGCTGTTTTAAATGTAAAGGAAACCAAATCAAGATTCAAAGCTACTATCTATAGTTAGTAAGAATATGTTTTTATCATTTATCTATTTTTGCATAAAGCCTGAAGGGGACATATTTGCAAATTCAATAAAGAAGAAAATGCAATTCAATAAAAAGGACAATAACTCAAGTAATTTATAATGAAAAACTCCTGTACGAGTAACAGTTAATAAATCATAACTAATAACAAGAGGGCCATGATGGCCCTGAATCGCTCACCTGAGTACCATTGCTTCAACTGATGTCAAGGTTTTTAAACAGACAAGGATTCTGATATAACTTAATCTAAAACATTTTACCCCTGCTAATACTACACACCAAATATCTAAGCAATGAGCCATATGGTTTCAGAGAAGACTTGGGTGCAGGGTCATTTATCACCGTAGGGCCAAGACTTTGAAAATCTTTGTAATGAACCATTAATAAAGAAGATTTTTTAAGATTTTCCTATTTAACTCTATGTAAAACAAGTGACCCCTGGTGTGGGGTCATTTATCACCATTGGCCTATGATTTGTACAATCTTGGTAGTGGCCCATAAGATGATGCTACATACCAAATATCTAAGCTCTAGGCCTTATGGATTCATAGAAGAAGATTTTTTAAGATTTTCCTATATAACTCTATGTAAAACAAGTGACCCCTGGTGCAGGGTCATTTATCACCATAGGGCTATGATTTGTACAATCTTGGTAGTGGCCCATAAGATGATGCTTCATACCAAATATCTAAGCTCTAGGCCTTATGCATTCATGGATGAAGATATTTTAAGATTTTCCTATATAACTCTATGTAAAACAAGTGACCCCTGGTGCAGGGTCATTTATCACCAAAGGGCTATGATTTGTACAATCTTGGTAGTGGCCCAAAAGATGATGCTTCATACCAAATATCTAAGCTCTAGGCCTTATGGATTCATAGAAGAAGATTTTTTAAGATTTTCCTATATAACTCTATGTAAAACAAGTGACCCCTGGTGCGGGGTCATTTATCACCATAGGGCTATGATTTATACAATCTTGGTAGTGGCCCATAAGATGATGCTACATACCAAATATCTTAGCTCTAGGCCTTATGGATTCATAGAAGAAGATTTTTAAACATTTTCCTATATAACTCTATGTAAAACAAGTGACCCCTGGTGCGGGGTCATTTATCACCGTAGGGCTATGATTTGTACAATCTTGGTAATGGCCCATAAGATGATGCTACATACCAAATATCGAAGCTCTAGGCCTAATGGATTCATAGAAGAAGATTTTTAAAGTTTTTTCTATATAACTCTATGTAAAACAAGTGACCCAAGGTGCGGGGTCATTTATCAGCATAGGGTCATGATTTGTACAATCTTGGTAATGAACCATAAGATGATGCTTCATACCAAATATCTAATCTCTAGGCCTTATGGATTCATAGAAGAAGATTTTTAAACATTTTCCGATATAACTCTATGTAAAACAAGTGACCCCTGGTGCGGGGGCATTTATCACCGTTTGGCTATGATTTGAACAATCTTGGTAATGAACCATTAGATGATGCTTCATATGAAATATCTAAGCTCTAGGCCTTATGGATTCATAGAAGAAATTTTTAAATTTTTCCTATATAAATCTATGTTAAACAAGTGACCCCTGGTGCGGGGGCATTTATCACCATAGGGTTATGATTTGAACAATCTTGGTAATGAACCATAAGATGATGCTCCAAATATCTAAGCTCTAGGCCTAATGGATTCATAGAAGAAGATTTTTAAAGTTTTTCCTATATAACTCTATGTAAAACAAGTGACCCATGGTGCGGGGGCATTTATCACCATAGGGTCATGATTTGTACAATCTTGGTAATGAACCGTAAGATGATGCTTCATACCAAATATCTAATCTCTAGGCCTTATGGATTCATAGAAGAAGATTTTTAAACATTTTCCTATATAACTCTATGTAAAACAAGTGACCCCTGGTGCGGGGGCATTTATCACCGTAGGGCTATGATTTGAACAATCTTGGTAATGAACCATTAGATGATGCTACATACCAAATATCTAAGCTCTAGGCCTAATGGATTCATAGAAGAAGATTTTTAAAGATTTTCCTATATAACTCTATGTAAAACAAGTGACCCCTGGTGCGGGGTCATTTATCACCGTAGGGCTATGATTTGTACAATCTTGGTAATGGCCCAATAGATGATGCTACATACCAAATATCTAAGCTCTAGGCCTTGCAGTTTTGCAGAAGAAGATTTTCAAAGTTTGCATTTTTAAAATCTATTTTTAGCTCCTGTGACCTACTTTTTTAACCAATCTGAATAATTTGTACAACTTTGATAGAGGGCATCATAAGGATGATTCCTGTGAAGTTTGGTCAAAATCCCTTCAGCGGTTCATGAGGAGATGTTGTTTAAAGCAAATTGTTGACGACGGACGCACGCACGGACGACGGACAAAAGGCGATCACAAAAGCTCACCATGAGCACGTTGTGCTCAGGTGAGCTAAAAACAAGTGACCCCTGGTGCGGGGTCATTTATCATCATAGGGCTATGATTTGTACAATCTTGGTAGTGGCCCATAAGATGATACTACATACCAAATATCTAAGCTCTAGGCCTTGCAGTTTTGCAGAAGAAGATTTTCAAAGTTTGCATTTTTAAAATCTATTTTTAGCTCCTGTGACCTAATTATGCAATGGACCAGAACCATTTATACAACTTTCGTAGAGCTTCATCCAAGGAACATTCCTGCAAAATATTTTTCAAATTGGCCAAGCCGTTTAGGAGGAGATGTTGTTTGAAGAAATTGTTGACGCCGGACGCACACACGCACGGACGACGGACAAAAGGCGATCAGAAAAGCTCACCTTGAGCACGTTGTGCTCATGTGAGCTAAAAAGAAACATGTTAAATGACGCGAAACCAAATTTTCAAGAGTTGCCCCAGGCAAGCAATCTTTTTTCAATAAAGTGACCTTGACCCTAATGACCTGAATATCAATCCCAATCTCTCTCTTCCCATAAGGTATCTACCTATCATGTATGAATATTGTATCTCTAATCTAACAAGAGATATTTGATGTAAACAAAATATTCCCTACATATTAAATATAGGAATAAATTCCAAAGGGCAGTAACTCAGGTTTAAATGGTAACAACAAAATTCCCAAACCATATGAACATCTTTACATGTATGTTGTCCATTTGTGAAAGTTTCAGGTAAATAACAACAATAGTGTAGAAGGAGTTAGACACATAAGACTTGTTCCTTTTATATTCTATAGAGGGAAAAATTCAAAGTGGCATAACTCCTGTAATAAATGATAAATCATAATAAACAAGAGGGCCAAGATGGCCCTAAAGACGCTCACCTGAGGACATTTGTGCTGACCAAGTTTGAGGAAGATTGAATCAAAATTGTAGCCTCTAATGTGTAAACAAGATTTTTCTAAGATTTGACCTACTGACCTACTTTTCAATCGCTTTTTAGGTCTATTAGATTAATGATCTTCGATAATTTGTTGAAACTTCTGAAGAGAATCGTATACCTACCAAACTGAAACCGGAAATGGAGGGCTGAATAGTTTCCTAATTTTTCATTGGTTAATAATATTATAACCTAAAACGACCGAATTTGTTTTTATTACCAACAATACGATTATCTGTACTTTCATATCTTTCTTAAAGAAAACTTTTATTTAATATACAATTGACACAATATATTCTCTTAGTCTTTTTATCATTTTATTTAATCGTAGATACTGATTTTAATATAAAACATATATCAAGTATGTAATTTAAAGTAAAAAGTGATTCAATCAAGGGCAAAATTTTAACCATTATCTAGTCATAATCTCTCAAACTAGTAATATTGCAAAATATTTTTTTTTATGATTGGTCTATATGAATTATGTGGGTACGGACCACTAGACAATATTTCACATCAAATCTATAGATTAAGCTCTAGCTGGTCTTTTCCTATGTAACTCTATGTGAAACAAGTGACCACTGGTGCGGGGTCATTTATCACTGTAAGGCTATGATTTGAACAACTGAGGTAATGAACCATTATATGATGCTACATACCAAAAATCTAAGCTCTAGGCCTTCTGGATTTATAGAAGAAGATTTTTAATGATTTTCCTATTTAAATCAATGTAAAATGAAATTTTTGAAGTAAAATTAATTTTAATTAGTAAATACTTACCTGTTATTACTTCAGGTATGTGTCTATTTGTGCACAGCTTCCAAAACAGAGTCCGCAAAATAAACCATTCCCTAAACCCCCTAGTTACCGGAAGTGTAACCCCCGTTCTCCAATTGTATATGAAGCCATCGAGGGATACAACCGCCAGCAAGCGGGGAGGGAGGTGGGACTCTGTAATAACAGGTAAGTATTTACTAATTAAAATTAATTTTACTTCAAAAATTTCATTTTAATAGCATAAATACGTTACCTGTTATTACTTCAGGTATGACTTCGTCGCTAAGGCGGGAGGTTGCTAACAAAGAACCTTGATTGCAGCGACACCCGAAGTAGGAAACGACCAAAGCCGCCGCGGCGTCAGACATGATGATTAAACTATTGTCTGAGCCACTACAAGTGGACCCAAATCCACAAGGTTTTGTGATTGGTTAGCCAGTGAGCGGAGATAAAAGGAAGAAAACGTAGTAGAAGACTTCCAAGAGGCCGCTTTGAGAATATCATCCATGGGAGATTTATTCAAGAAAGCCCAAGAAGCAGACAAAGCACGGAGCTCATGTGGTCTAATTCTTAAAAAGGATAGATCCCTGTCCGAAAGATCCGAATAGGCAAACTTGATAGTTGAGGCTACCCAACGAGATATTGATGCTGCCGAAACTTCCCCCCCCTTTTATTGGGAGGAAAAGTCGAAGACGACGACCCCGTAAAGATTTAACCTTCTGGAGGTAAAACTTCAAGGCTCTAACTGGGCAAAGAAGCCGATCAGGATCTCCCCTGGTGCAAGACCTAGCAAGGCTCGGAATAACTACCGGAGGGGGACAGACCGAAGGGAGCTGGGTTTTCGCAAGGAAACCAGGTTGAAAGCTCAAAGATACAGAGCCATCAGATTTGTTAAAGCGTAAATAGCCTTCCTCAGTAGAAAAGGCATGAATTTCGCAACGACGTTTAGAAGACGCCATTGCTATAAGAAAGACCGTCTTCCATGTTACGTGCAGTAGAGAAGCCTCAGAAAGAGGTTCAAAAGGTGCCTTAGTAAGAGCCAGTAAAACACAAGAAAGATCCCACTTTGGAGTTAACGAACGAGAAACCGGCCTAGACAGTTCAAACGAACGAATAATTTCCGAAAGATAAGGATCCGAACCAAGGGAAGAGGATCTGTGAAACTTAAGAGTGTTCGATAACATAGACCTATAACCCTTGATAGAACTGACCGCAAGTTTTTTCTCGTTAAAAAGAAAAACTAGAAAGTTAGCGATTTCTCTGACAGGAGCTTTGACCGGATTAATCTGCCGTGCGATACACCAATCACGGAAGACCTTCCACTTTGCCTGGTAGACAGATCGAGTAGATTGTCTCCTGGCTTTAGAGATAATAGAGGCAACTGTTGCCGAAAATTTCTTCTGTCTAACTCGCTGTTGGATAACATCCAAGCGTGAAGACGAAGAGCGCAAGGATTGTCGTGAAGGACCCTGTTCCGACCTTGTGACAGAAGGTCCGGAACCTGGGGAAGTTCTACAGGATCGTCTATCAGAAGATCCAGAAGATCCACGAACCAAGATCTCGTTGGCCAAAGTGGAGCTACAAGGAGGATCCGGCACTGAGATCGCAGGATTTTCCTTAGAACTAAGGGAATCAGAGAAAACGGTGGAAACGCATAAGCAAATAGATGATCCCAGTTTACAGACAGAGCATCTATCGCCCAAGCCCGGTGATCCGATACCGGTGACACAAACAGCGGAAGCTGGTTGTTCAGCCTGGTAGCAAATAGATCGACAGACGGAGACCCGAAAATCGCAAACAGAGTTGTCGCGATCCGAGGAAGTAACTTCCATTCCGAAGGGAGAAGAGAATGTCTGCGGGACAGTTGGTCCGCTAGAACATTTAGACGACCCGGAAGATGTCTGACTTGAATGAGTACCGAAGACACCTGACACCAATGAAGAAGGTGCCATGCTTCCATGCACAGAGAAAGCGAGTGCGTCCCCCCCTGTCTGCGGATGTAAGAGACAACAGTCGTGTTGTCTGTAGATACTAGAACAGATTTGCCTCGAATGAGAGGAGAAAACTGTCGTAAGGCTAGTAGAACCGCTTTGAGTTCGAGGTTGTTGATATGAACAGAACTGTCCTGAGGGGACCAAAGACCCGAGGTCGTGAGACCCAGAGGTTCCAGATGAGCACCCCAGCCTGACAGACTGGCATCCGAGAAGAGGAACAGTTCCGGTTGAGGAGGAGAAAGAGGAACACCCTCTCGGAGAAACGAGGGGGAATTCCACCAACTGAGATGATGAACCAATTCCAGAGAAACCGGAAGAATGGTCTGTAAATGGTCTCGACTGGGACGCCAGATCGAGAGTAGGATAAACTGAAGAGGTCGCATGTGAAGGCGGCCCAGCGGAACAAGATCCGCTGCTGCATTGAGTACTCCGAGAAGCGATAGGAATTCGCGGGCTGAGATCGATTGCCGACGCGAAAACCCCCGAACCAGAGTTAGAAGAGACATAATTCTGGGTTCCGGAATTCTGATCCTGTTTAGGTCGGTCAGAAACTGCATCCCGACAAACGTGAAGTTCTGGGATGGGATCAACTCCGATTTCTCGGAGTTGAGGATGAAGCCTAGACGGAGAGCTAGGTCTGTCACCCATCGAAGTTTGTCGAGAAGAGCGACTGGGTCCATGTGAAGAAGAAGCCAGTCGTCGAAATACGCCAGGAGGCGTGAGCCGCGAAAATGAACCCTGGCGACCAGAACCGAAACTATTTTGGTGAAGATTCTGGGGGCCGAAGACAGGCCGAACGGAAGGGCCTTGAACTGGTAGACAGTTTGGCCATCCGTAAAACGAAGGTATTTCCTGGAATGAGGATGGATAGATACATGGAAGTAAGCATCCGATAAATCCAGGGAAACAGCCCAGTGACCGGGGAGGACGGCTGCCCTGATCGACGAAGTTGTTTCCATTTTGAAGTGTTCCTTCGGAATGAAGGAGTTTAGATGAGACAGGTCTATGACCGGTCGAAACCCGCCGTCCTTTTGGGAACCAGAAAGAGACGGCTGTAAAACCCCGGAGAGGTTGGAATCGAGACCCTTTCTACCGCTCCTTTTTCCAGAAGATCTGAAATGGCGAGTCCCAGACGAGGATGATTGGAGGAGAGATGAATGGGAGAGCGTGATAGTGGAGGGGGACGACTGAACGGAACCCGATACCCGTGTCTCACGATAGACAGGACCCATTGGTCGTCGGTGATTGTCTCCCAATGATGAATGAAATGAGTGAGTCTGCCGCCTACTGGAAGGGACAGAAACACTCTTCCTCCTAATCGAACGTCTGGAAGAGGAAGCGGAAGAAAGGACGTACCCCTAGGGCTTACTCCTACCCCTTTGACTGGTAGAGGTAGAAGAAGGGGTGGGGGGCGATGAAGGAGGAAATCGTGGTCGCTGCGGACCAGATTGGCGAGCGCCCCTGGAAGAGGGATTGCCTCTGAAAGGAGATTGAGGCTTGCCCTTTTCCGAGTCCTTCGGGGATTTACCAGAAGAAGCCGAAGGTTTCTTCGGTATCCGGAATTTAGGGGGAGCCGAAGTAGGAGTGCGGGGCTGGAAGGCCACCGCGCCGTGCATTTGCTCCTCCCTGGAGGCATCCGCTACTTCCTTGATTCGGCCCCCAAAGAGGGACGAAGAAGAAAGAGGGGCCGACCTAAGCTTTTCTCGAGAAGAAGAGAGAAGTAGCTTGTTGGGGCCGTCCAGGATGGCATCCCGCCTGCAGCGAGTCATCTCGGAAGAGAGAGAGAGAGATAGCAAAATCGAATGTTTTGCCGTCGCTGCTAAGGCCTCTAAAAGAAGCCTGACGGAAGCGGATAAGGCATCCTTTTGTTGTAGCTTGACCGAAAGAGCGGCCACGAAGGAGTCAGTATGCGACGAGATGCCGGAAAGAAAGCGGGAGCGTTGCTCCCAGCGATCCAGGACCTTCTGCTGAAGCGGTAAAGAGGAGGGGACCTTGAGCCGGAGCCGACTCGCATCTAGGTCCAGTTTCGGGGGGTGGATAGAAAAATCACCCTCCGGAAACTTGTAGGTCTTGGGGTTAAAACCCAAAGGCCGAAGGTCTGAAGTTGGAATAAACCAGCCCGGTCCTGGCTTAGAGGAGGATGAAGATTCGAAATCCTCCAGAGCCGAACGGACGACCGGAGAGAAAGGGAGCAACTCCGGTTCGACTGATTTGGATTCCTTAGGCTTACCGACGAGGTCAAGGTAACCTTCGCACCTCTTCCGGGAGGGAGGAGGGGCCGGTTTGCATACTGATGCAGGTAAGGTAGCAAAGACCTCCTGAACAGCCCTGTCCATGGAAAACCGACTGTCGTCTGACTCCTCGTCCTCGTCAGAGAGAGGATAGTCAGTACGAGGTTCGGAATGAGCGCTGGATCGGCGTGAGGTGGACGAAAGAGGCACGTCCTCAGCAAATAAGGAGTCCTAATCCGGAGCATGAAGGGAGATTTCATCCTCCAATTGTCCGCTCGGAGCAGTCCCACTAGTAGGGGGATTGCGAGTAGAGGGAGGAGACCCAGCCTCAGGGCGAGATGGGGGAGCATCCTGAGGGGGAAAGCCCATGAAGGGAAATGGAGGGAAAAAGGGCCACATAGGGGGCTGTGCGGAAGAAGCGCCCTGTGGACCCGAGGAGGGAGGAGACTGAAGGAACAGTCTGTGATCAAGGGTCTCTGGAGGAAGAGAAACCCGATCCCTCCTAGAAGAAGAAGGTTCACCCGGCATGACGGGGGAGGAGGCAGAACTGAAATGCCTGGCGTATTCCCCCATCATGTGGGACCACCATGTGGAAGGGTCAAAGGTCTGAGGTTGCGCTGAAACATCCGCACCTTGAACCTTCGAAGACGTGGTGGAGCGTAAAGGGGACCGGTCCCGAGTAGCAGAGCTAGGGGACCGGTGACCGGAAAAACCCGGGGAACGGTTGTGGGACCGTGTCTTGGGCACCCTTGAACATGGAGGAGGAGGTGGCCGAAGCGGAGAAACCGCAGGGCTACCTGAGGAAAAACTCGAGTCCGAATTCTCAGACAAAATCGGCGAAGACCGGCGACCCACACGTCTAGCGTGATGAGCTGACCTGGCCGTTGATCTGTGGCGATCTCTTGCCGATGACCGGTGATGACCGGTCTTGGGTCTCTGAGACCGATGATGACCGGTGATTGATGACCGGTGCCCGGTGATTGATGACCGGTGACCGGTGCCTGTTGACCGGTGACCGGTGCCCGGTGACCGGTGAGTAGTGGTCGGTGACCGGTGCCCGGTGACCGGTGGTCGGTGACCGGTCCTGACCGGTGACCGGTCCCTGGCAGATATACCCGGTGACCGGTCCCGTGATGGTCGGTGACCGGTCTTGACCGGTGACTAGACCTGACCGGTGACCGGTCGTGAGCTTTGCTATGACTACGATCACGTACTTGACCGGTCATGCCCGGTGACCGGTCGGAGTAGTCTCCTTGACTGCTCCCCTGGGGCTGACACAAGGAGAGCCGGGCAGGGAGCCAGGAGATGAAGGCGGCCTCTCCGGAGAGGGGCGGGAAGCCTTCTTCCTGGGAGGGGGAGAGGGACTCCGACCCCCAGCAGCGCTGAACCCGGAGAAGGAGGAGGAAGATGAGGCCTTCCTTTTCCGGGAAGAGTAAGACCGACGGGAGGAGGCTTTCTTCCATATCTCGTCTGTCCACGAAGCGCAAACGGTGCAGGTGTCGACCCTAGAGCACCCTGAACATGATAGGCAGGACTGATGGGAATCCCAGGACGCCTTGACATGTCCCCCGGGACTGCGACATATAAAAAGCAATACAAAAGAACAATGTATGCAAAATAAAAAACGGGAAGACCGAAGAAAACCCGTACAAAGAAAAATCTCGAAACGAGACAACAGTATATACAAAATCAATATAATAAAACCAGTGTCACGGGAGCCGAAGCACGGAAACCCGTGACACAAGGCAAAAGGTCCCGATACGGGACGGAGATTGGGAATTCTACACGTATATAGAATAAAACCAATAGAACAATATAAACAACACAGCCGAGGCTATGAAAAGATAAGAAAGGAGAGCTGTAGCGCACAGAAGCTATCAAGAAAGGGACACACAAGGTTACCCACTGAAACTCGATGGCTTCCAAAACACAATTGGAGAACGGGGGTTACACTTCCGGTAACTAGGGGGTTTAGGGAATGGTTTATTTTGCGGACTCTGTTTTGGAAGCTGTGCACAAATAGACACATACCTGAAGTAATAACAGGTAACGTATTTATGCTATTAAAACAAGTGACCCCTGGTGCGGGGGCATTTATCACCATAGGGCTATGCTTTGAACAATCTTGGTAATGAACCATAAGATGATGCTACATACCAAATATCTAAGCTCTGGGCCTTATGGATTCACAGAAGAAGATTTTTTAAGATTTTCCTATATAACTCTATGTAAAACAAGTGACCCCTGGTGCGGGGGCATTTATCACCATAGGGCTATGATTTGAACAATCTTGGTAATGAACCATTAGATGATGCTACATACCAGATATCTAAGCTCTAGGCCTTATGGATTTATAGAAGAAGATTTTTAAAGATTTTCCTATATAACTCTATGTAAAACAAGTGACCCCTGGTGCGGGGGCATTTATCACCATAGGGCTTTGATTTGTACAATCTTGGTAATGGCCCATAAGATGATGCTACATACCAAATATCTAAGCTCTAGGCCTTGCAGTTTTGCAGAAGAAGATTTTCAAAGTTTGAGTTTTTAAAATCTATTTTTAGCTCCTGTGACCTACTTTTTCAACCAATCTGAATAATTTGTACAACTTTGATAGAGGGCATCATAAGGATGATTCCTGTGAAGTTTAGTCAAAATCCCTTCAGCGGTTCAGGAGGAGGTTGTTTAAAGCAAATTGTTGACGACGGACGGACGCACGCACGGACGATGGACGACGGACAAAAGGTGATCACAATAGCTCACCTTGAGCACTTCGTGCTCAGGTGAGCTAAAAATGCAGGTGCACAAGTTCCCATAGTAGGAAGGATTCCTTTGAAGTTTCATCAAAACTGGTCTAAAACTGTAGAAGAAGAAGAAGCGCACACAAAATTGTGTCTTTAGACAGACGGACAACCTGATTCCAGTATACAGTATACACCCCCCAAACTTCATTATGGGGGGTATAAATATGGAAATTAGTAGTACTTACCTTATTCCTGTCTTCCTATATCATAATTTCATTCCAAAAATCAGCTTTTCATCATCAGTTTATAACTATTCATTCGTCAGTAAATTAAGTTTTAAGTAAAATATTATCTCATGTCATTTTCAGATAAATCAGAATTACATTTATATTATTTTTTTTTTAAACCCAGCAAAGATATAACTTAAAAAATCAATTTAATTTGAATAATAAAGGAACAACAGAACCTACCTATTTACACTAAAAATTCCCTTTACATTACTTTGAATGAAACTTGCAAATCTTAAACGCGTTAATTATGACTTAACCTGTCATTATTACATGTAACTAATTGACAATTTTTCACCATCTAAGCTGCGTAGTGCCAATAAGAATCCAACCATCTGTAAGAGTCTGCTCACGTCTTGAGGCGATTGGCTATTGTTGACAGTATGTCACACCCAGGGCCATAAATCATGCCCATCAATAAGACACCAATAAGGCACCACCAATTAGGCATCTCTCCGACACACACATCCAGATCAATTAACCCAGGTAACCCCCTTTTTAGCCCGACTGACCCAAAACAGGAAATTACATAATCATACCAAACAAAAACATTAATTCTTACCAAAGATATGTTAGGGATTTTACTGATATAGAAACAAGGTGTTTGTGGAAACCCAACGCAGATAATATGATATGAAGTTATGTAAAACGTTAATTAACTTTACTCATATGTTTGATATGACCAAGATCTTTATGTCAATATGATCAAATATTGTTTTTAGAATACACCCTGATATGATTTTTTTTTTATTTTGCCCCCAAATCAGTATTCAGTACGTTAAGCGACCAATTTTATAAAGTCTGAAGAATATATCTTATGGTTAATATTTTTTTATACAAATGTAAATTAATTAATTAATCTACACATTTACACCATTAATTGTTCATTGTCATCTTGGATTTAGCTTGAAATTATTTCCAGTAACTGTGAATTGTTCATTAAGATATATAAAGCTGGCAGAGTTTTGTCTATTGATGACGTCATAGCAAATGGAGAGAAGTCAGTCAATCCTTTCTTACCTGGGTCATTTTTGTAACTTTCAATAGCTAATTTCATACAAACTACTAATAATTTTAACATATGTTGTTGTACAGAAGGTTTTACATTAATTTATTGTGACAGATTATAATGAAAATGATATATTTGTGGTTGACCTTTAAAGTCTTTTCACAATTTTTAAATTTTTGTAAAACAGTACAGGCAAACAGCAAAATTTCCTGTTCAGTAAAAGAAATTATAGAGAACAATGTTCTTTTTCACAGGTGATAAACCCTCTACCAATGATTATGCTATGTTTGACTGGTATTCTTCAAAAGTGTATCAAGATATTCAACTTTTGTAAAACACGACAGACAAACAGCAAACTTTTCCATGTCAAAAGGGGCCATCACTCTTTAAAGAAAGAGAGATGCATCTTTTATTGGTTATAATGGTCCTTCAAAAAGGACTATGAGCACAAAACTTGATTGCTTTCACTCATAAGCTTCTCTTTATTTATTTATTGCAAAACATAACAAACATATAAGCAAGTCTCCTAAGTGAAAAGGGGCCGTTACTCTTAAAATAATTTTTAGAGAGGAAATGTGCTTTTCATTGGTGATAGAATTTCTGCCAATGAATATATATGCAAAGACTGATTGCTGTTTCTTAAAAACCTGTAAAGGTAAGACAAGTTTTTACAGAGGTATATTAAAATCCTGGCCCCTGGTTTCAGAAGAAAATCTTAAACTGTTTTTCATTACAAAATGGTCAGATAAATTGTCCAATTGCAGAATACTTACCGAGTGTTGGATTCAGAGATATTTCAGTGATTCTAAATTCCTGACAATCTTTAACCAAGGTTCTGACTGCGTCTTTCATCCTTCTTGCATCAAGTGAAGGAAGATCTAATTTCAATACGTCATTCCATGTATAATTCCCAACCATTGCTGATTTCCAACGAGAATTGAAGTTTGTACCTACAATAATGTAGGCCATGTTAGGAAGCATTATTTTTTCCAATTGTCAAAAATTAGAACCTTCACCACAGTACTTATGCATTTTGTTATCGCACCTGTGCAAGACCCAATGTTTATCATGATTATACTTTACTTACAAGTGATAAAGACTTCATTGCCTCCATAGAAAGACCATATATATACAGTAAGTTAATGACATTATACGCCTTTAGTATTTTATATTTAATAACAACAAGAGGGCCATGATGGCCCTGAATTGCTCACCTGAGAAATATTGCTTTCACTGCCTTTTACAACATAGTCACACTGAATACAAGAGGGCCAAGATGGCCCTAAAGACGCTCACCTGAGAAAAACTGCCTTCATTGCCTGTACAAGTTACTAAATTATAGCATAGTTGTACTGAATAAATAATCCATGAGATCATTAATAATTCCAAAAACTAAACAGTGCCTGTGGTCGAAGTCAAACTTGACTGAGAGATAATGGCTATAAACATTGTGAGTTTGGCCAAGATATTCTGGTCATAAACAATGTCTTAAGGTTTGAAGGCAATTGCTTAAGAAATAAAGATGCTAGAGTGCAAAGAGCAATCTGGATTCTTTCAAATTTAAAAGGGGCATAACTCCTGACCTTATGTGTTGATTCCAGTCATAATTGAACTTGGCCAAGGTATTATGGTTTGAAACAATGACAAAAAGTTTGCATAAGAAATAAAGATGCTAGAGGGCAAACAAAGTGAAATCTGGCTTTTTTCAATTTTAAAAGGGGCATAACTCCTGACCTAAGGGTCCAATTTCAGCCATAATCCAACTTAGCCAAAATTTGATGGTTATAAAAAAATGACCTAAAAAATAAAGATGCTAGAGTGAATGGTATGATATCAGCCATAATCAAACTTGGCCGAGATTTTATGGTTATAAACATTGTTATCAATTTGAAGATAATTGCTCATGAAATGAAGATGCTAGAGTGCAAACAATGTGAAATCTCCTGACCTAATGGTATGATATCAGCCATAATCAAACTTGGTCGTGATTTTATGGTTATAAACATTGATATAAAGTTTGAAGATAATTGCTCATGAAATGAAGATGCTAGAGTGCAAACAATGTGAAATCTGGCTTTTTTTAATTTTAAAAGGGGCATAACTCCTGACCTAATGTTCCGATATCAGCCATAATCGAACTTGGCCGAGATTTTATGGTTATAAACATTGTTTTAAAGTTTGAAGATAATTGCTCATAAAATGAAGATGCTAAAGTGCAAACGAACAAATTGTGGACGACGGACGGACGGACGACGGACATTCATCGATCCTAAAAGCTCATCCTGAGCACACGTGCTCAGGTGAGCTAACAAAATCCATGCAGAAGAACAGCAATATAATCTCAATTCCACACAAAAAGTTTACATGTGGTCAAAAAAAATAAGTTAACCCTAGCGTGGGACCAATTTTGACCCCAGGGCCATGATTTGAAAACTTGGTTCAGGTCCACAAGGTCATGTTACATACCAAAAATCTAAACTCATGATCTTGTGGTTTCTAGTTTAAACTTATTAATTTTACGTCAATTGGGAAACAAGTTCTTACAACTTATACTAACCCTTCTCAACGGTTCCTGGGTTGGACCAGTACTTTGTGCCCGGGAAGATCATAAAGAGTTCTTGCCTCCAACAGGGTTTGAACCCACAACCTTTGGATACGTTAACAATGGACCATGGCGCCATCTAAACCTGTGGATTCTGACAAGGACATCTTTTAAAAATCTTTCCTATGTAAGTCCCTGTAAAATCAAGTGACCCCTGTGGCGTGGCCAATTTTGAACCCAGGACCATGATTAAAATGGTACTTGATAGATGTCCACAAGGCAATGTTACACACCAAATATCTTAACTCCAGGCATTGTGGTTTCTGACAAGGAGATTTTTTCTATTTTTTTCCCTATATAAGCCTATTTAATTCAAGTGACACGTGGGATGGGGCCAATTTTGACCCCAGGGTCGTGATTTGAACAAACTTGGTAAAGATCCACTAAACTTAACAATGCTACACACCAAATATCTAAGCTCCAGGCCTTGTGGTTCTGAGAAGAAGATTTTTCTATTAATTTTGACCCCAGGGTCATGATTTGAACAAACTTGGTAGAGGTCACTGACAATGCTACACACCAAATATCTAAGTCTAGGCCTTGCAGTTTTGAGAAGAAGATTTTTAAAGTTTGCATTTTTAAAATCTATTTTTAGCTCCTGTGACCTACTTTTTCAACCAATTAAAAAAATTTGAACAACAGGAAATTGTTGATGCCGGATGCATGCATGCACGCACGCACAGATGCCGGATGCCGGACAAAAGGCGATCACAAAAGCTCACCATGAGTATGTTGTACCCTTTCGCCATGTGGCTTATCTATAGTAAAAATGATGTTAGTAACGTCGAACAGCTGTCACGTCATGATGTAATGTCATGACGTATTCTGCTCAGAGGTTTAGGAGGAGATATCTTTTAAAGCAAAAGTTGACAAGGTAGGACAAACAACGGACCACAATGAATGGATCACAATGACTCACCTAGCACTTTGTGCTCAGGTGAGCTAAAAAGAAAGTTAACCTTGATCAGCTGCTGGCATAGAATATTAGAAATGAACATAGAAATATACCTTAGACACATTAATTGATAATGGTGCTTCTAATCAAATATCTTGTAATTGAAATTGACTAAATTAAACTGTCAATTTCCAAAGGGAAAAACAACTCATTCACTTATACCAATTAACAAAATAGCACCTGTCATTTACCCATTTCAACACACTTCCACCATTTTGGTAGGTAGGTTTGTCAACATGAGTACTTTTACTGTACAAATGGAGTACCTACCCTTGTCAACATGTTTCAGAATGGTGTCCAGCTTGATGTGGAGAAGAATGAATTTATTCCAAAAACAAAACAGCAAAAAAGTTGATATCGATTGAGCTATGTTTAGAGTTAAACAAGAAAATGAGACAATAATGCTTTGCCAAGATATGGTCAGAACAAAATATTTGCTTGTATTTTAAAATTGAATAAAATGATGTGCATTTGTATAAAGTTTCATGATGGTGTTAAGTTACCTTTATAGAAAAAAAAAGTTTAAACACAGAAGTAAACCTGGAGCAGAATAACAAATTTTACCAAAATACAGCAATAAAATTAAATACTGCCAGTAAATAACCCATATCATGATGAATATATATATAAAATTTCAGAAGATGATAAAAAAAAAGCTTAACCAAATGCAGAACAACCAATTTTACCATGTTCATCCAACCGTGAAATATAGGTCACAGATATCTATTTGCATAAATATTAAAAAGTTTTTATCATATGTACCTAGTTTTAGAAGATGTGTAATCATCTTTATAGAATAAAAGTTAATGGCAAAGGTAAACCAAAGGCAAGACAATCAATATTACCATATTCATTCAACCATGAAATATAGGTCACAGCCATAAATTTGCATAAATATTAACATCTTCATAGAACAAGAGGGTCAAGATGGCCCTTGATCGCTCACCTGAGAAAGATGATTGCTAAAGAAATAAAGATGCTTGAGTGTAAAAGTGAAATCTGGCTTTTTTTATGGTGAAAAGGGCATAACTCCTAAATTTACTAGTCAATATCAGTTATAATTGAACCCGATTGCGAGATTATGGGCATAAACATTGTCTTAAAGTTTAAAAAAGATTGTTAAAAAAATGAAGTTGGTAGAGTGTAAACAAAGTGAAATCTGGCATTTTTTTTATATTAAAAGGGGCTTAACTCCTGACCTAATCAACAGATCTCAGCTTTAATCGAACTAAATCGAGACATTATGGTCATAAGCATTGCCAAAATGTTTGAAGATGATCGCTCGAAAGATGAAGATGCTAGAGTATAAACAAAGTGAAATCTGGCATTTTTTTTAATATTAAAAGGGGCTTAACTCCTGACCTAATCAACAGATCTCAGCTTTAATCGAACTAAATCGAGACATTATGGTCATAAGCATTGCCAAAATGTTTGAAGATGATCGCTCAAAGATGAAGATGCTAGAGTTAAACAAGTGAAATGGCATTTTTTTATTAAAAGGGGCTTAACTTCTGACCTAATTGACGGATCTCAGCCATAATTGAACTCAATTGTGACATTATGATCATAAGCATTGCAATAAAGTTTGAAGATGATTGCTCAAAAGATGAAGATGCTAGAGTGTAAACAAAGTGAAATATGGCATTTTTTTATTAAAAGGGGCATAACTCTGACCTAATGGAGGATCTCAGCCATAATCGAACTTAATCGAGACTTATGGTCATTAGCATTACCATAAAGTTTGAAGATGATTGCTCAAAAGATGAAGATGCTAGAGTGTAAACAAAGTGAAATATGGCATTTTTTAATATTAAAAGGGGCATAACTCCTGACCTAATAGATGGATCTCAGCCATAATCGAACTCAATCGAGACATTATGGTCATAAACATTGTCTTAAAGTTTGAAGATGATTGCTTAAGAAATAAAGGTGATAGAGTCACGGGATCACAATAGCTCACCCTGAGCTTTGCTCAGGTGAGCTAAAAAAAGCATAAACAAAAAGGTAAATATGAGGCAGAACAAACAATTTTGTCATGTTCATCCAACCATAAAATAATGGTCACAGCCATAAATTTGCATATTAAATTATTCATATCATGATGTATATGTGTACCTAGTTTCATAAAGGTATGTAGTTATCTTCAAACAAGAGGGCCAAGATGGCCCTGTGTCGCTCACCTGATTAAGATGGCTGTGTTAGGCAAAATGACAAAAAGTCTGGCATCTAAAGTGTTTTTCTAACATTTGACTAACTGGTCTACATTTTCATCCTACCTGAATTTACCTGGTGACCTAGTTTTTGACCCCACATGACCCAATTTCAAACTCATCCGAGATATCATGTAGACAAACATCCTGACCAAGTTTCATGAAGATTGGGCCAAAACTGTGGCCTCTAGAGTGTTCACAAGGTTTTTTCTAAGATTTGACCTGGTGACCTAGTTTTTGACCCCACATGACCCATATTCAAACCCATCCGAGATATTATGTAGACAAACATCCTGACCAAGTTTCATGAAGATTGGGCCAAAACTGTGGCCTCTAGAGTGTTCACAAGCAATTGTTGACGACGGACGACGCACGACGGACAAAAGGCGATCACAAAAGCTCACCCGAGCACAAGTGCTCAGGTGAGCTAAAAAGCTTAAATGCTAAGGAAAACCTGAGGCAAAACAATCAATTTTATCATGTTCATCAAATTGTGAAATAATGGTCACAGCCATAAATTTCCATAAATACTAAATAGATCATATCATGATGTACATGTGTACCTAGTTTCATAAAGATATGTAGTCATCTTCTTTGAAAAAAAAGCTTAAATGCAAAGGTAAACCTGGGGCAGAACAATCAATTTTATCATGCTCATCCAGCTGTGAAATAAGGGTCACAGCCATAAATTTGCATATATATTAAAAGGATCGTATCATGATGTGTGTGTGTGTGATATATACATGTATATATATACTCCTCCATCACTGAAGATTAATACAAAACATACAACTGAGTAAACAAAATATAATCACAAAGAAGAGAGAGAGTGAGAGAGAGATTATATTTACACAATTACAGGTAGGACAAGCGAATGCACAATACATGAGCATCAATACAAACAATTAATTTTCGTGTAGTCATTTTCATGCATATATTAAGCATACATTATAAAGATATGTACTTCAGCCAAATACTGTGAATATGTAAGATAGATCAAATAGAACATACCATGATGTACATGTGTATCTAATTTAATAGATGTGAAGTCATCTTCATAGAAAAAAAGCTTAAATGCTAAGGAAAACCTGAAGCAAACAATCAATTTTATCATATTCATCCAACTGTGAAATAATGATCACAGCCATAAATATTAAATAGGTCATATCATGATGTACATGTGTACCTAGTTTCATGAAGATATGTAGTCATCTTAGAAAAACAGCTTAAACACAGAAGTAAACCTGAGGGTGACAGACAGAGGGGCGGATGGACAGGCCGAAAATCCATATGCCCCCAACAAAATTGTTTGGGCATAGAGAAGAAAGAAACATAGAATACATGTAAAAAGCCTATTTGATCATACAAAGTAATTTTAGCAAATTTTATGTTGAAAAGGGGCCAAAACTGTGCCAAAATATTTATATTTATTTATGCTTCATGCCAAATATCTTAGCTCTAGGCCATACGGTTTCGGAGAAGAAGATTTTTCTAAGTTTTCCCTATATAAGCCTATGTAAATAAAGTGACCCCCAGGGCGGGGCCAATTTTGACCCCAGGGCCATAATTTGAACAAACTTGGTAGAGGACCATAAGATGATGCTACATACCAAATATCAAAGCTCTGTGCCTTTTTGTTTCAGAGAAGAAGATTTTTAAAGATTGCAATTTTTTTGTCTATTTTTAGCTCCTGTGACCTAGTTATTCAACAGACTGGAACCATTTGAACAAACTTGAAAGAGGGTCACCCAAGGGTCATTTGTGTAAAGTTCTATTTAAATCTGCCCAGTAGTTTAGGAGGAGAAGTCGTTTGAATTAAAAAGTTGACGACGCACGACGGACAACGGACACCGGACCATCACAAAAGCTCACCATGAGCACGTTGTGCTCAGGTGAGCTAAAAATAATCTAAATCCATTCAGCCTATGATGAGTTATGGATAGGACAAGGTATTTTTGTAAATTCTAAATTGAAAAGGGGTCATAACTGTAAAACAGTAAGGGATTTTGCCTTATGTCAATCTGGGCATTCATTTTTATAATATATATCGTACATTACAGTGAACACAGTGTCTAGCCAAACAAGGGAAAAGTTTTGTGTATGAAAGTGTTTAGCCACTCTGAAATTTTCAAATTAATAATTTCACGGAGCTACATTAAATGGAGTGGAAACTGTGATGTCATACAGTTAAACTCTATGTCCGCAGGTTACTCGATGTATCGTATGCTTGATTTGATGTATCCTGAGAAAAAATTACAGAGTGACCGCCATCTTAAATTTGTGATGATAACTTTACAAAATCAAAAAAAGTAGTTGCAAATACGTGAAATATCGGCTGACAAATCAATGACAAGGGGGGTTGAGATAGATGAACTAGACATATGTGTGCTAGTATTTTACTTTGATGTGATAATCCAGTGCATAATCTTGTGCATTGTTATAGAGAAAATCTTGTTCTTATCGGCTTATGTCGACACTGTTTTGCAAAGCGCTTACAATCAGTCACGAAATTTAGCCCCTCTTCAAATCGATTTCTTATGAAGTTATAAAGCTAATTTCAATATTCAATACACTTCGTTTTTTTTATTTCATTCTATTTTCTTTAATTTTCTGATGCATGTTTATTTCTAATGTTTTTTGACAAATCGAATGAAATGTCATCATACTGTCTCAAAACAGACGTTAAAAAACAAGATTTTCTCCAAAACAACGTTGAAATCGATGAAGTAGATATATTTGTGTTAGTATTTAACTTCGATTTGATAATCCTGCTGCTTGTTTTCGATGAAATCTATTTTTTATCGGTCTGTGTTGAGACTGTTAAAAGAATAAATTTAAATCCATTAAGGAATTTATCCCTCTCTTCAAACGCCTAAGGATCTATTTGATCTATATGCCAAAACATTGCATTTTTCGATACATTATAGACTTTGTAAGCTAATTTCAGTATTAAATACACTTCGTTTTTTGGTTTCATTTGATTTTCTTTAATTTAACACAGTCTTGACACAGGATGAGAGATTCTTTCTAAAACGAGGTACCTGAACTTCTAAATAAAATAAAATACTAAAACACACATATATAGTTAATTGAACAAAACCCACCTTTCACATTTTTGTCTTCTTATGGTTCACATATTTGTAGATACTTTTTGTTATTTTTACCATTTCGTAGAAATTTTGGCACATTCATAAACACATATATAGCTGATATATAACTGAAGTTTTAATAACTTCAGAACTCTTATAAACTGAGTAAAAATATGAAGCATATGTGGCTATTTCCACCTTTCCTGAATCGATATTTAACACATACAATATCAGTTTGTCTCAGGCGGATTATCTAAACAATACTCTATGTAATTTCTGACACATTTATTACGCCCCGTGTAACTCCGATGAAATCAAAACGTCACAAGACAGAAAATCTGAATTCTTAATTAATAAAACCTGGCCAACTGTAAGCGTCACCTCTTTTTGTGATAGGCTATTGTCTTGAGATTTGACAATATGTCACACCAGGGCCATAAATCGCACATCCAATAAGGCACCCCCACATACGCACGGATCAATTAACACAAGTGACCCTTTTAATACCCCCTGATTGACCCCATACAGAAAATTACATAATCATACCAAACAATAAACTTCATTCTTATCAGTAAATATGTTTGGAATTTTGCTCTTTGATAACAGGTTCACTGCGGAAATAAACGCAGATTCAGGATTTTGACGGAATATAAGAGGGATTAGAATATGAAGGTATGTAAAACATTTAATAATATTATTCATATTTTTTATATAACCTGGAACTTTCTGTCAATATTATCAATAATTGTTTTAAGAAAACATCCAGACTTTTTTTCATAATGATCCCTTCCCTTAAAATCAGTACATTTAACGACCAGTTTAATTGTGTCTAAAGAATAAGTTACCTATGCCACGAAACCATATTATATTTAAGTATTCACATCTCTGCCGATACTTTGTCCACAAACTGTATCAATGGATATCGCCGAAGTTTATTGAGAGCAGAAATTGATGATTTCTGAAAAACCGATAATAGCCGAGCACGCGCAAGGAAGTCTGGGTATACGTATGATAATATTCTATTTTTAGAGCTGCTTATCCCTCTAGGTATTCACATCTCTGATAACTTGTTTTGATGCCATGTGCTTTCACATCCGGGAAACAAGACATTCATGCATTTCATCTACTATATTTGTAAAAGTGTTTTTTTAACTCTGATTACTCTTTGATGTAAATGGGACATAAATCAACAGAAAAGACTGAAAAGATGGAAAGTATGTATCCTTTTTTTTGTTTGGTAAAACATACTTTTTCAGACCTTACCTGTAGTGTGTAAACTGGCCATTAAAACATATAAACTAAGGTGAATCAGTAGGAGTAACAAGTCTGATTATGACATATTAACCAAAAAAAATAACAAGAGCACGACTATATGAAATGCTAGTTGGTAAATCAAATGAAATCTATTTCAATTCTTGCCATTCACATACCCTGTATATAATTTGTAGTAAATTAGTCAAAGAGTTACCCTCCTTGGTTTTCTGATAACCCAGGTGAACACACCCATACACTATTAAGTCAATACCATTAACAATTTCTGAGATATAAGCTGGATAATAGCTTGCATGCAAAACTTTAACCAAACTTTCTATTGCAAGCAAAACTTTAACCAAACAGTCAAAAAGTGGCCTTAATTTGCATTATAATCAGTCAAAAACCATCTGTCTATTATATGATACCACTGAACATATTTAAGAAGGTTCAAAACAATCCTATGCCTAGTAACTGAGATATAGGCATGCAAATCCTTGCATGCAAAACTTAAACCAAAATTTCTAAGTTAAAAAGGTGTCAATATTTGTAATATATTTGATCAAGAGTTATCTACCTTGATAGTATGATACATCTAAACATATTAAAGATGTTTCAAATCAATCCCATGCCTGGTTATTGAGATGTAAGCATGCAAAACTGCAACCAAGGTTTCAAAGTTAAAAATGGTCCATTATTTGTACTAAATTCAGTCAAGAGCTATCTACCTTGGTTGTCTGATGCCCTTGAACATATTTATAAACTTTCAAGTCAATACCATAAATGGTTATTGAGACATAAGGTTGATAGTAACTTGCATGCAAAACTTTAACCAAAAGCTGCCATGCCAACTCCGATGCAAGGTTGACTGCAATAGCTCTCGTATTTTTTAAATAGTCAAGCTAAAAAGGGAGATAACTAACAAGAGCTGCCAGGGAGACAGCACGCTTGACTATTCTCAGTGCTTTATAGTATAAATAAAAAAAAAAAGCCATGCTGAATCTTTCATGTATCTGTCATATTACATGGTAGTGTCTGCTCTTTTCTATTAATTTCATTTATGTTGCTGACCAAGTATACAAAGTATCAAAGCAATTACATGACTTTGAAATATTTATGGGTGTATTTTTATATGGAATGCTGCAGCTGAACTTGGCCTAGGTGAACTATGAAGAGATATCCCTGCAAGTTATCTCCCTCAGTAAATGCATTCAGGTGTGAAAGGCTAATCTTGATAGTTATTAGGTCAGACACTATGATTATCAGGCTAATTTACATGGTTGTCATATTTTACACTCCCTCAAGAACTCCAAATTTTCAAAGTCATAATTCACTACTACAGGGGAATGACAGTGTCAGCTTCAAATTTAAGTCATCATGCCGGCACTTATACATGTATAACATACTGATAACTAATAAAATTCATCCCGTTACACAATAATGACCCCTAAGACATGTGTGTTGTTTCAAGTGAAAACCTTTGGTAATTATGGAGATTGAATTTACACGCAAAACTTCTAAGGTCACAAAGAAGAAGAATTCCGTTAAAATCCATGCTAGAGTTATGGGTCTTGGTAAAAGATGTACAATCATGACCCTGAAAACAAGTGTGAAGTTTCAAATGAATACCTTTGGTGGTTGTGGAGATTTAATTTGCATGAAAAAATATTAACAAAGAATTTCTAAGTTCACAAAGGGGAATGAATCAGTAAAAATCCATGCTAGAGTTATGGGTCTTGGTTAGTGGTGTACAATTATGATCTTGAAGTCATGTTATTGAATAGTGTCAAACCAAAAATGAGGACAGTTAGAGTTATATTTCTTGGACATTGCCCTTTCATGAACTCCCCTCCATCATTTTGTGCAATATCATATAAATCTCTGTAGTTTTAGAGATATGCTCAAAACAAGCAAAATGTACAAAGGGGATATAACCAGGGAAACCAAGCTAAATAGAGTTTTGGTTATTGTGCACTTGACTTACTCTCAAAGCCTTCTATCATTGTAAGAAGTTCAAAGTAAACCCCTTCATTGGTATTTGAGTTATACACCAGTCAGACAGATGGACAGAAAGACAGATAGACAAAGGCATGGACGGATGGACAAACACCAAAACAACATCCCCTCCCAAACCTTCAGTTTGGCAGGGATAAAAACATCTATGTATTACAATTTTCAAGTAAATTCCGTTGATAGGGCCATAACTCTTTGATAAAACATTCCAATTATACATGCTGATGATATGCACTACAAGACTTGGTATCTATAAATCCTGTGAAGTTATGTCAAATTCTAGCTAGAGGTTTTAGAGACTAAGAGTGGACAAGAATCTCTTTGGATATCATTTAGCTAAATAATCAAAGGGTCATTACTCAGTGATGATATTTCCCACTGAAGACATGCACTAATAGACTTGGTAATGATCATTCATCCAATTCAAGTCAGGAGTTTTGCCGATAAAGTGCAGAAATTGATGTATGAGCATTAAATATACAAGCATGTATTGCTAAAATACAAAAGGCCTATAACTCTGTGATAAATCATCACACCCAAACATACCAATGTTAGACTTCATATAGATCAATCTGCGAAGTTCATCTAATTCAAGCCAGGGGTTCTGAGATGAAGAGCAGACAAGATTGTGTTTACAGGACAGACAGAAAAGCTAATTCCAGTATACCTCCCCTCCCAACTTTGTTGCATGCAGGTGGTATAAATTCTCAGGTTAAGGCCAAAACTCTGGAAATATTTGGTGAACAACAATCAAAACCCTTGGTATCCAACATTGCATGCTGGTGAGAACATCCATGTGAAATTTCAAACCACTGGCTCATACATTTTCATATCTGGTTTCTGATGGAAAAAGTGTTATGGGTGAACTGACAGAAGTTTGGACAGATAATGCCAAAACATGTTCTCCCTCCTGCAACTTTGGTTCGGTGAAAATAATTTGGCAGTAGCTATCACATTTTACTTTTTTTTTTGTTAATTCAATTATTATGTAATGAAACTTAAGCCATTTAAATATTTAAAATCCTGAGCCTAAATCTAGATTTAAGACTCGGGATATTGATAAATTAGGGTCAACTACTGTGCCATTTTCATAAAGTACCTCTTTTGATCCTACATTCAATGACGTGAGAAGGGAGATTTCCTACTTCATCTAGCTGGCCAAGCAATACTTCAATATGTTGTGAAGACCCTCCAGCAAGGCATATCTTCTGGAATTTGTCAGCTAAAACACACAATAAGATGTATCAATTCGGTTATACTTGAGGAGAAATTTACATAATACTTTTTTAATCAATTTTTTTCCATCACTCTGTGCTTTTGACAGCTGTTAATTGAAGGTTGGTTGCTAAAAATTAATCACTCTGATCTATAGCAAATATTGCAATCATTTGCTTGGAGTGAAAACTAAAATATCTAAATTACAATAGTGCAAGAAACATTTTGCATTAAAAACAAACAAAACATTATTATATCTCTACAAGCCATCATAAAAAAACAAAAGGGCCATAGAGGCCCTGGATTGCTCATCTGAGTATAAGATTACCCTACTAAAACATTTTGAATCTGGTCAGTAAGTTTGAAGATGATTTTTAAAGTTTTCATGATTAATTTCTTTCCATTGCCATTGCGAACAGAGTTCTACATGGATCTAGTTTATTTTAGCAACTTTTTGTAAAGGTTCACCCATCGATCATCCCTGAAAAATCAAATAAAATTCTGCCTAGCAGTTTCAGAGGAGATGTCATTTAAAGTTTTCACTATATACTTTTATGGCAAATTAGCCCCACCCATGGGGCCATTTTTTTTACGGATCGGAATAA
Source organism: Solen grandis (assembly GCA_021229015.1). Taxonomy (NCBI): domain Eukaryota; kingdom Metazoa; phylum Mollusca; class Bivalvia; order Adapedonta; family Solenidae; genus Solen; species Solen grandis. Next base: position 7,246,992 of record CM037792.1, on the reverse strand, counting down.
TCCTAGCAATCTTGGTAGAGGGTTACCCAAGGAACATCTGTACTAAAACATTTTGAAATCTGGTCAGTAGTTTTGAAGGAGATGATTTTTAAAGTTTTCATAATTAATTTCTTTCCATTGGGATTTGCCATTGCAAACAGAGTTCTGCATGGATCTAGTTTATTTTAGCAATTTTTGTGAAGGTTCACCCATGGATGGATCATCCCTGCAAAATTTAACCAAATTCTGTCCTGCAGTTTCAGAGGAGATGTCATTTACAGTTTTCACCATATACTTTTAAGGCAAATTAGGTTCGCCCATGACAGCCATTTTATTTTATTGGATTGAAAATTTTTTAGCAATCTTGGTAGAGGAATACCCAAGGAACATCTGTACTAAAACATTTTGAAATCTGGCCAGTAGTTTGAAGAAGATGATTTTTAAAGTTTTTATATGTTTTTTTTTCTTTCAATTGCCATGGAAATCAGAGTTCTATATTGATCAAGTTTATTTTAGGAACTTTTGTGAAGGTTGACCCAAGGATCATTCCTGCCAAGTTTAATCAAATTCTGTCCAGTGGTTTCAGAGGAAATGTTGATTAAAGTTTTCCCTATATACATATAAGGCAAATAAGCCCCGCCCCTGGCGGCCATGTTTTTTACGGATCGGAAAAATTTTAGCAACTTTGGTAGAGGTTGACCCAAGGAATATCAAGTTCACTTTAGCAACTTTTGTGGTGGTTCACCCAAGGATCATCCCTGTCAAATTAAACTAAATTCTGTCCAGCAGTTTCAGTGGACATGTCGTTTAAAGATTTCACTTTATACTTTTAAGGCAAATTAGCATCGCCCCTGGCGACCATGTTTTTTTACAGATCAGAATAATTTTAGAAATCTTGGTAGAGTGTTACCCAAGGAACATCTGTACTAAAATATTTTGAAATCTGGCCAGTCATTTAAAAAAGATGAGTTTTAAAGTTTTCATTTTTTTACGTTGCCACAGCAACAAGAGTTCTACATGGATCTAGTTTATTTTAGCAACTTTTGTGGAGGTTCACCCAAGAATCATACCTGAAATATCTTATAAAATTCTGTCAAGTGGTTTCAGAGAAGATGTTTTAAGTTTTCAGTATATCCATATAAGGCAAATTAGCCCCGCCTCTGGCGGCCATGTTTTTTTATGGATTGAAATAAGTTTAGCAATCTTGGTAGAGGGTTACTAAGGAACATATGTACTAAAACATTTTGAGATCTGGCCAGCAGTTTTGAAGGAGATGATTTTTAAAGTTTTCATTTTTTTTTCTTTCCGTTGCCTTGGCAACCAGAGTACTACATGGATCAAGTTTTATTTCAGCAAATATTGTGGTGGTTCACCCATGGAACATCCCTGCAAAGTTAAAACAAATTCTTTCCAGCGGTTTCAGAGGAGATGTCATTTAAAGCAAATTATGACAATGCACGACGCCAGACGTCAGATGCAGGGTGATCTTAATAGCTAACTATGAGCATGTTGTGCTCAGGTGAGCTAAAAATCATGGACACACAACTAAGTTTCATACTTATTTGATTTTGAATAAACAACAACACCTATGTTTTATCATATGCAAAAACATCATTATTTTGAATGTAAATTGTTCAACATTCCTGTAGAAATACCAAATAAGAGTAAATACACATGCATTTTTACAGGGAGACTTCGCTTTTTTCCAATTAAATGCATTTAAATGAAGAAAAGGCTGCATATGCCTCATACATAGACTGCACAAAATTTTCTTTTTAATATGAGTTATTGCTGATCTAGTCTTTAAATGTACAGAAAATATTAACAAGTTAATTGTGATCAACTAATTACAGTATAAAACACAAAAAGCAACATAGTACTTACCTGAGTAGTTTAGTAAAATTGATTTTCTAATGTCAGTTTTACACTTCTTAGATCTTCGCCATTCTTCACTTGCAAATATCTGTATTGATATAAAAATCACAATTTCATCTTGAAAACAGAAATAATATATTCCCAAACATAAACATAAATATGTTATAATAGTGTTCAAATTAATCATCAAATAATCAGAAAAAAGTATCTAATTGCATAAATCATGTTATAAAAACATCATCCATCTCTCAACATCATGAAAATGATGAGTGCGTGAATAGATTTTTTTTATATGAAAAGTACGAAAATATTTTAATGCTGGTGAGCTTGAAAAGATTTGATGTTCCACGTAAAATCCTCTTGGTAATCCCACCAAGAAAAATCTGATTAACCGGATGTAATCTCAAAAACTAACAAGAGGGACATGATGGCCCTGAATCGCTCACCTGATTATAAATGAGCAACATATGTTGGATTTTTCATATTGACCTACTTTTTGACCCCACATGACTTGTCCAGGATATTATGGAAACAGACATTCCAACCAAATTTCATGAAGATTGGGCCAAAAATGTGGTCTCTAGAGTGTTAACAAGGTTTTTATAAGATTTGACCTTGTGACCTACTTTTTGACCCAAATTCAAACTTGTCTAGAATTTTATGGAGACAAACATTCTGACCAAGTTTCATGAAGATTGGCCTAAAAATGTGGCCTCTAGAGTGTTAACAAGGTTTTTTATAAGATTTGACCTTGTGACCTACTTTTTGACCCCACATGACCCAAATTCGAAATTGTCCAAGATTTTATGGAGACAAACATTCTGACCAAGTTTCATGAAGATTGGCCTAAAAATGTGGCCTCTAGAGTGTTAACAAGGTTTTTTATAAGATTTGACCTCGTGACCTACTTTTTGACCCTACATGACCCAAATTCGAACTTGTCCAAGATTTTATGGAGACAAACATTCTGACTAAGTTTCATGAAGATTAGATTTGACCTTCGTGACCTACTTTTTGACCCCACATGACCCAAATTAAAAATTATCCAAGATTTTATGGAGACAAACATTCTGACCAAGTTTTGGCCTCTAGAGTGTTAACAAGCCAAATTGTTGACGCTGCACAACAGACGCCGGACAAAGGGCCATCACAAAAGCTCACCTTGAGCACGTTGTGCTCAGGTGAGTTAAAAACATTCTATCCTGAGACTATGCATATTTTTAGTGCTTTGAGGGACCTTTTAGATGATATTCAGATTTTGAAGATTATAATTAATATGGTGGATATTGGCAAAAAAAACAACAACTATGGTTTCACCTTGTGTAGTTTACTGCATCTATCTCAAAAACTATTCATTTTTGTAAAAAAGTGTATGAACACAACTGTTAGCTTGATTCATGCACCTTTAAATGGTGTGTAGCTCTTTTTTAGAACTAGACCAGTAATTACAAAGTTATCAGGGGAAAAGTAAATGACATTAACATATTTTTGCCATTTTTGCTCTTTTCTCGTAGTTTAACCATTCATATCTCAAAAGATTTTAATGATAATTATGTCCATACATAGAACAAGAATTTGATTTGTGAATTTAAAGGCATTTCTAACAGTACCTAACTTTCAAATTGGACTAAGTGAAATCTAAACATTAAAATTTTATGTTTACCTAACTTGCATACTCCTCTGCATTTGTTCCTATACACTTGCAAAATAATGTATGATGATAAAGAATTACTGATAGCAGTTAAAGTTAATATGACATTTGGAATTAACTTTCAGACAGATTTGAAACAGTGTGCATAAGCAGAAAGCCCTAATGATTGTTTTGGACAAACATTTTTTTTCTTTCTTTAACATTCCTTAATTCAAATATTGAGAGATTCTGAATTTTGCAATGCAATGATCTGTTCCAAAATATTATGAAATCTGGGAAGAAGTTTACGGAGAAGAGAAGTCTTAAAGTTTAACTTCACAATAGTAGTAGAGTAATAAAATGGTACTTGTACTATCTTGCTATAGAGCTAACTTTTGTGGCAACATGGTAGAGTGTCTGAACTCCATACAAAGGTCCCAGATTTGATTCTAGGTAGGGACAGTTGGATTTTACTTGGTTTAACATTTGTTGCACAACGTAAAAGCTCACAGTTGAAGAAGGGATGGCACCCTTAGAAAGTCCCCACAAATGATCATACTCCAGGAATCTGAGGACAGATTCTTGTAAGGAGGGGTTCAATGATAGACAATTCTAAGTTGAAAAGGGGCCATAACTGTGTAGAAATAAGCAGATTTTGTCCAAAGTTTAACTAGAATTCATATTAATTGACATAAATATGTGTACCTAAATTATCTAAATCCACTGTGGAAATGATGAGTTATTAATTGTAAAAGGTACATAATAAATTTTGGGCAAATTCTAAGTCGTAAAAGTGGCCATACCTGTGTAAAAAATGAAGTTTTGGGTGGGCTACTGGACAACTTAACAGCCAATTTTGACTATTTCATACCAGCAAGTTTAGTGAAGATTGGAAACTAAGAAACTTAGAAAGTGGACAAAACTAACATGTCCATTTTTGACTAATTTAAGGGCCATATTTAAATGCCTTAAGTGATTTGGCTGGTTATCAAACTTGACTTGACTATTTGGGTTTACTGTCGCTTTGACAGTACAGTCATATAGCGACATCCAGCTAATTACAGGTGGAGGAAGACCCCTAATGCATGGAGGCATCTGAGTTATCAAACTTGGCCAAGAGTTTATACAAACATTCTCAGCAAGTTAAGTGAAGATAAAAAAAAATGTTTGATTAAGAAAGCGGACAAAGCTGAAATGTCTAATTTACCTAATTTAAGGGCCATAACTCTGAAGTGCCTTCAGCAATATGGCTGGTTATCAAACTTGACCTAGATTTTATACCTACAAACATTCTCAACAAGTTTGGTGAAGATCTGTTAAAGAGCAGACAAAGCTAGTGTCCAATTTTGACTTATTCAAGGGCCATAAACTCTAAAGTGCCATGAGCGATTTGGTTGGTTATCAAGCTTGGTCTAGATTATATAATTACAAACCTTTTCAGCAAGTTGGTGAAGATCTGATGAAAACAATTGAGTTAGAGAGCGACAGAGACAGTGGAAAGAGCTAAAATGTCCAATTTTGACTAATTCAAGGCCTTAACTCAAAAGTGACTATAGCAATTTGGCTAGTTATGGAACATGGCCTATATTTTATACCTACAAACATTCTCAGTAAGATTGGTGATGAAAACTTACTGACAGACTGACCGACAGATAGGACGATTACTTTTGGGCATCAACACAAGTGTGGGGCTTTAATAGCATAGATGCAAATGTCTAAATTTCAGTGCAAGTGGTCATTTGGGCAGAATATGGTTGCAAAGGAGATACAGTAAGATTTGGTAAGGACCTTGAGAAATCACACTGATATACTGTAAAGCAGGAAACTTTTGTGTTAAGCAATGTTCGCATTTTTATGCGTCTAGGCTATTTGCTGTGTAATACTTTCGTTGATTTGAGCAGACCAAGAATCCCGCAAAACAATACATGCTACAAACAAAATGTATTCATTGAAAAGCATGACATGCATTCCAATACACTTAACGGTTATTTTTCTGGCCAGCAGTCATTGTATATGAGTGAACAATTTTTAGTTAATAGTTTGAGTAGATTTTAGACTAGATGTTGTTAAAAGGATTACTTGTATACTAGTATTAATGGTAAGTTCAGCAAGATATCCATTCATAGTTTTTTTAAGCCAAATAAATCAAGCAAATATTAGTGCACCTCAAACATATAAACATATCATAAACTTTATTCAGCATTAAACATAACATCATAAGTTATACAATAATAATTTGTGATGGCATGTACTAGAATGTGTACTGACACCTATTGTCAGATATTGAATTTCACAGTTCATAATACACACAAAAATGTCGTCTGCAATTTGTAACACTTCCATTTACATTCTGCTGTTAAAATTCACATTCGTTCACAAACAACTGAAATAACAAACGCATACACAGACATGTAAGTTAAAATAAGTCAAACTTCTTTTAGCAACAATTTCACGTTTTTGGCAGGAGAGTGATTCACGGCATTTTACTTTTGCAGATATAACCCGAACGCAAAACTTGCTAACTTAATATGCGCAAAAGAATTTCCTGGTTTTCAGTAATATATGATATGCTACCTAGGGACCAGGAACACCTGTGCCAAATGATTTTAAAATCCTTCACTGAATGAAGAAGTTTACAGCCTGGAAAAGACCTATTGCACATTCTTTTTACCTTTAACCTTGATATACAACCTTGATCTTTGAATTATGGACCTGTTTCATGGGCTTGCATACTGTATCATCATGTTGAACAATTGCAATATCCTTTCCAAAATTCTTAAATGCATGAGGTAGTTACAGCCAGATCACGTCCTACTGTACCCATTTTAACCTTTCAACCTCAACCTTTAGAGCTACAGACCTGAGTCATAAGTCTGCACACTTTCCCATCATTTTGGAAGATTATTTCAAATATCTCAATGCATGGCAAAGTTAAAGACAAAGAAAGTTAAAACCATCTGACCGCTGCTCATCTGCCCACCTGCCTGCCAAACAAATAATAGATTTTTTCTTAGGAAGCCTGGTTCAAAATTACATAGAAAATTTTAATTCATAACAAGAGGGCCATGATGGCCCTAAATCGCTCACCTGATTACAAATGAGCAATGTAAGTTGCATTCATCAACACAAACATTTCTAACAATTTTCATGAAGATTTGGCTAAAAATGTGACCCCACCCCCTTTATGGTGTAAACAAGATTTTACAAAGATTTGACCTAATGACCTACTTTTTGACCTTGCCCCACCCATGATTGAATTTGACCAAAATATCATCAAGACAAACATTCTGATCAAGTTTGAGACAGATTCAGCTAACAGAGATTATACTAAGATACTAGAGTGTAAACAGGATTATACTAAGATTTGACCAAGTGACTTATTTTTTGACCCCATTCCACCCATGACTGAACTTGATCGAGATATGGTCAAGACAAACATTCTGATAAAGTTTGAGAAAGACTGAGTCAAAAATGTGGCCTGTTGAGTGAAAACAAGATTTAACCAAGATTTGACCTAGTTTCCTAATTATGACTCGCCAAGCCTGTGATCAAACTTGACAGACACATTATTAAGACATAATTGGCCGATATCAGCCATAATTAAACTTGACAGAGAGATTACAGTCATAAACATTGACATAAAGTTTGAAGATGATTGCTGAAAAAATAAAGATGCTAGAGTGAAAACAAGGTGAAATCTGACATTTTTATATATTGAAAGGGGCATAACTCCTGACCTAATTGGCTGATATCAGCCATAATTAAAATCATTCCAGACATTATGGTCATAAACATTGACATAAAATTTGAATATGATTGCTGAAGAAATGAAGATGCTAGAGTGAAAACAAAGTTTGAAGATGATTGCTGAAGAAATGAAGATACTAGAATGTAAGATGCTAGAATGTAAACAAAGTGAAATCTGACATTTTTTTATATAAAAAGGTGCATAATTCCTGATCTAATTGGCTGATATCAGCCATAATCGAGCTCATCCGAGATATTATGGTCATAAACATTATCATAAAGTTTGAATATGATTGCTGAAGAAATGAAGATGCTAGAGTGTAAACAAAGTGAAATCTAACATTTTTTTACATTCAGAGGGGAATAACTCCTGACAGAATTGGCTGATATCTGCCATAATCGAACTTGACAGAGAGATTATGGTCTTAAACATTATCATACAGTTTAAAGATGATTGCTTTAGAAATGGAGGTGCTAGAGTGTAAACACTAAAATTGTTGATGACGCATGACGGACACTCTAAGGATCACAAATGCCACCCTGAGCTTTGCTCAGTTAAGCTAAAAACCATTCTGCTGCCATCTTGCATAAGGTCAAAGACATTATTCCCACTCCTCGGTCACAATGGAGTTCAAATGTGTTAAGATATGTACAAATTTTACATGATCTGTTTGACTGAAACAAGAAATGTTTTGTTTTAAGCAATGCAAAGCAGAAAATCCTATCGTTTGTTAAGACGATTTAGTTCTTAATGATTTCATTTAGCAACAAAACAACAAAAAAATACTTTTTAAGAAGCTTTATGATGCATAATCTTTATGCATCAATATCATTCCTAGAGGCCCATTATAATCATTCAGTTTTCATGAAAAAGAAAATTTACAATAACTTATGACATATTATACACTTACACAAATGGTACATTATGTGGAAACATCTGCTGCAAAATAACAGTTAAAGGAAATGAAATTTTTTATCAAATTACGCCATTTAGTATTTTGGATGGATGTCAAAATACTCTCATTGTTACTTTACATTTGCATTGGCGAGTATTCCCAAAGACGGTTTGTAATCGGATTTATTATCAAACAAATGATCTTAAGTGAAATATTCTATTTTATTTATGCACTGTATTAATGTCATCAACGAGTATGTACAAAATGCATCTGTTAACAAATCTGTAACACACACTTTCTGTTACATTTATAATCAGAAATTCTAGGGCATCTGCTATGGTTCAACATTTCATTATTTTATAGATAGATAGAGGTCTTACATTTAAATTTTTTTCTATTTTCTATGTGAATGCATAAAGAATAATTGACTGAGCCCAAAGACAAACTTTGTTGTATACTGTATATAATACTGTTTAATCTGTAGTGATTTTAAATGTATTTTATTTGTAATTCAAAATAAAGTCATTAATCAAAATGCCAATTCTTATCATTTTTAAACAAAAACAAATTATGAGATTTGTTTGGGAAATAAAAAGGGCAAGTAAAAATATAGCTTTGTCATTAAGTGCTTGTTATAAAAGATGAGTCAGACTACTGATTTAAAAAATATAAATGCATATTATGGAAACCATTTGATCACCTAATACACAACAAAATGTGTTGTGCCAAAGAACAAGCTTTTGAACTTTGCACGTTTTTATTTTTATTTCTTCTCAAAAACCACCGCAGTGAATGTAATTGACTCCATTTTAGATCACTTCAAAGTTTCTTGTGAATGACTGACTCACTAACTCCATGCAATGCAGCAATTCCCGCACAGCTGTTTCTTCTGTTTTCGTTTCTCATTTTGATCAAGATCTCTTAACACTGACTGCCGGCCGATACTATTTTTTACATGAGGGAAATAATTTGATCATTTATAAACTAGATATCTCTGCATTTGCAGTTTAATCCTTTGAGATGAGAACTTCTTAAAAGTACACTGAAAATCATATTTCAGGACCGATCAAGAAATTTTTAACTGGGGGTCACACATATCAATACTAGGGGTTTCGGGGGCATACTTTCCCGGGAAAAAAATTGTTTCTAGTGTAAAGGAGACGCCTTCTGAAGGGGACTGGGGAGGAAAATTGAGTTTTTAAGGTAGTCACACACATTCATAGATAGGCAAAACAACTATCAAATGCCATGAAACTGGAGTTGTGGGTTCAAAATCCTGTAGTTTCATACTTTTGCTATTC
>CM037792.1:7187464-7237464 GCA_021229015.1 Solen grandis | reverse complement strand
AATATTACAGATATAGTATCCATGGTATGAATCTTGTTTTATTGACATTTGCACAGGATTGTGTTGTAATGGATATGCACTGCATTTCTAAACTCTGGAAATTATACCCTGCTTCATAGAAGTTTGGGCTGTATAGAAATCACTTTTGTCGCGTCCTGTCCGACATTGGGACAAGGTGGGATGAGAGGTATAATGTATTGTTATGTTTTAATGCCCCACCAAAAATGGGGGGGGGGGACATATTTATTTGCCTTTGTCCATCCGTACGTATATACGTCTATTCTGAAACTTTTTGACATGCATAACTCCAAAAGTATTTGTTCTACAGACTTGAAACTTCATGGATATATTATTCAGGACATGAACTTGCACACCTGGGTATTTTCATCGAACCACCATTGAAGTTGACAGAGTTATGGGCCTTTGTTTTTGAAAAAAATATGAAATCTTATGCTTGTGACGCATGTAACTCTGAAAGTATTTGTACTACAGACTTGAAATTTCATGGATATATTATTCCAGACATGAACATGCGCACCTGGGTATTTTCATTAAACCATCCTTGAAGTTGAAAGAGTTATGGGCCTTTGGTTTTGAAAAATATGGAATTTTATGCTTGTGATGCACGTAACTCTGAAAGTATTTTGTACTACAGACTTGAAACTTCACGAATATATTACTCAGGACATGAACTTAAATTTGCACCTGGGTATTTTTATTGGATCACTGTTGACATTGACGGAACTATGGGAGTTTGTTTAGAAAAAAATATGGAATTCTAATTTTATTGAGCCCATTACTCCAAAAGAATTTATATTACAAAGTTGAAGCTTCGTGGATATATTATTCAGAGCAAACGCTTGTTCAGCTGGGCAATTTAATTGGCCAGTTTTCACTTAGATAAGCTTTCACTTTTTTCTGGGAACACCGATTCCACTACTTTGGCAGCAGTGAAAAATGTTCCCCCATCCAAGCTTTAGTGCAGGATAGGGGTCATTATTGGAATAAAGGCGGAGGCTGAGCATGTATACAGGGCATTCCTTTCAGGAACATCTCGAGGCATCCGCATTTTATCGAAAAATTGAATTACCCACACAACCCGTGACTATCTTATACACATGCGCCAATCGCTTTACCGCAAACAACAAAAAGCTGAATTCATATCTTTAAAGAAAGTTTTGTTTGCAAAATACCCACAACAAAGGGAGGGATCATGAACATAAAAAGGGAAGGGTGCATACATGGTCAGCCTCCAGCTTATTCCAATAATGACCCCCATCCTGTACTAAAGCATGGATGGGGGGACATACAGAATACAGAGCATATTTAAAGGCAACAAAACATTAAGAATCAACACACTTTATTTAACAGCTACTGTAATATACAGTCGAAAAACTTCCCTTGATAATACGTTTAGTCTCCAAATATCGCATCAACATAAGAAAAAGAACTCTCCACTAAAATTTGTCCTAAAGTTCACATCAGACTTCCAGTTGGCTGTGTCCAAGATAGTTCTAAGAGAATACTCTTTACTGAAAGCAGCTGAGGCCAATGCCCCTCTAAAGGAATGTGCAGAAAATCTGCTAACATCAATACCTGAAGCACCTAACACATCTTTCAACCAACGTGCTATAGTACTAGAACACACTGGTTTATAAGTCTGATAAGAAACAAACACCTGTTTGGAAAGACATAACTGTCTCATCTTCTTCACATAAAACAACAAAGTATGCATAGGACACAAAGCTTCATCTTGAAAATGTTTAATTTTCAAAGAAAAATTATGTCCATCCCTAGAGGTCTTCAAAAATGTTCCAAAAACAAAAATGATCTTATTTTCTTCGACCAGCATCTTATCCAATGTCACTAAAGCCACAGTCTTAAAAGTTAACAACTTAAGAGAAGGTTAGACAATGGCATTAACACCTTTAAGTACCTTAACACTATAGACACATCCCATGTGACTTTATATTTAGGACGAGGTGGCTTAGTAAGAAAAATACATCTCATAAATCTCTTAAACAAAGTTGGTTTATCACACCAAGAATTTCCAAAGAAGGGCATGGTTTGTAACAGCATTGTTTTATGAGTATTTACAACCGATTAAGATTTACCTAATCTTACTAAATAAAACAAACATGTAAGTATTACCTGCTCAGGGCAACAAAAGGGATCACTTGACCTAACATAACACCACAAATACCACTTTATCCAAGTGTAGCCATACTGTTTCTGTGTCCCTCTAGCCCATGAACTGAGGATGAAATCTGCAAGCTCCTTTGAAAGGCCTGAATTCTGCATTGCTTCCCTGAGACAGCTGCTGTGATCAACTCCAGTCTCTTCCACATTGCAGGATGGCAATCTGAGCTGTGAACCAGCTAAGTAGGTCCCTGTGCCTAGGCAACCTGACAGGAAGAGAACAAACGCTCTTTAATAACAAAGGAAAATATGTCTGTGAAGGCCAAAATGGAAGCACAGTTACAGCTCTCTCAACCTTATCCTGTATCAGTTTATTAATTACCCTCCCAATTAAATTAAAAGGAGAAAACAAATAAGGGGACAAGTCACCCCAGTAACAGGAGAGAGCGTTAACCGCCTCAGTACCAGGTTCTGGAAACCAAGAGACAAACTTAGGTAACTGCTTGTTCAACCTAGAGGCAAATAAATCCACGTCGGGGATAAAGAAATGCTTACAAATCTCTTGAAAATATCTGGTAGAGTCTGAGAAATTTTCTACTATAAAAATCAACAGAATTAACTTTGCCAGGAATATATATACTGCTGAAATATGTATGTGCCGATGTATGCACCAATACCATATCTGCTTAGCTAAGCCATCTACAAAACTCATTAAGATAAGAAACTGCAGTCACCGAATCTGACTGAAACTCAATATGCACCCCTAACTTTTCGGAACAGAAAGCCTGCAGGGCAAACCAAATTGCCAAAAGCTCCAAATAATTGATATGAAACTCTCCTCACAAGGTTTCAACCTTCCACGCAGAGTTTTGCCAGTACTCAATTCAACAGCACCATAACCCTTTCCTGAAGCATCTGTAGGGATTCTCTTCCCTGACCTACCCCGTCTTAAAGACGATTGACCCCTGGATGGGTATGGATACGGTTGAAACCTGCCAGTGTATCCAGGCTGCTGACAATATCCCCTCCTAGGAGGTCTATACACACTAGATGTCCAGTTCCTGCTTCATGTCATATTTTTCCCTAAATTACCATGGGAATCACAAGACTTTATCTCCTTAGTAATGTAATTCCCAAAAAGCATCATGTAATTGGCACAGACATACTAGAAAGCCCTGAATATCTCTGGCGAAGGGCTGGTCTAATCATATACCTTCTCCTAGGAGATAAATTAAACTGGATCTGTCCTAATAGTGTCAAAGAATCTTATAAAAGATACTTAATTTTGGGGTGCTGAACAATTTGGCCTTTCAACATGCATATTGGGTAACCTAGAAATGTCACCAGCATAAGATGGTTCATCGTCAACATAATCGTACGACACAGGCTCTGCAGAATGAAATCCCAATACCGCCAGAAGGCTCTCGATATCTGCGGGAGACAAATTGGACAAGTCCAAAAGTTTGCTTTGGTTTTTGGAACGAGAGTCCAAAGACTTAGACAAATGTTCTCTACTTACCAACTCCGAAGAACCACCGGTTTTGGAAATGTTTTTCTTACTACCCGAAGGCTTTGAAACCACAGATTGCATAGTTTGACCCGAAGGTTTGGCACGCACTGGTACAGTTTTGCTTTTCGGTGGGGACTTCTCAACATCTCAACTCACTAAAACCATGAAGTCCAAACTCTCGGACAAAGAAAGCAAGTCATACTGCACCAGTAATGACTCAAACGCCTGAAAGAATATGAATTAAGCTGTTGTTTCCGGTATAGTGATTGGCGCATGTGTATAAGATAGTTAAAAGTTGCGCAGGTAATTCGATTTTTTGTTAAAATGCGGACGCCTCGAGATGTTCCTGAAAGGAATGCTCTTTATACATGCAAAAGCAGAAGGCTTTATGAAAAATGAAAAATATTAAAGCCATGGGACATGACTTGTGCACCTGGGTGTTGGCCTTTGTTTTGGAAAAAGCAACAGGTGGGGGGCATATGTGTCCTCTGGACACATTCCTAGTTATTTCTCCCCCCATATTTATATGGGGGAGAAATATTGTTTGTCTGTCTGTCCGTCTGTCATGCTTTTTGTCTGGAGCATAACTCAGAAGGTATCAAAGTATTAACTTGAAACTTTACAGGTGCATAGATCTCAGAGAGGAGAAGTGTCATTCACAAGAACCATAACTCTGTGCATTGTATTTTTGGAGTTATTGCCCTTTTCATACTTAATTTTTCTCCGGAGCATAACTCACAAAGTATCAAAGTAATTAATTTGAAACTTCACAGGTGAATAGATTTTATTGAGGAGAAGTATCATGCACAAGAACCATAACTCTGCACATCATATTTTTGGAGTTTGAGTTTTTGCCCCTGGAATGTAACTCAAAAGTATAAAAGCTATAACTTGAATTTAAACAGGTGGATAGACCTCATGATTGAAAAGTGTCATGCACAGGAACTGTAACTCTATAATCATATTTTTGAATTATTGCCTTTTGTTAAATTTCATACTTATTTTTTGTGAAGAGCATTTCTCACGCACTAGGAGACATATAATCTTTAAACTTCATAGATGGATAGGTCATATGGAGGAAAAGTGCAGTGCTCAAGAACCGTAACTCTGCACATAATATTTTTTAGTAACTGCCTTTTGCTCAATTTAATACTTGTTTTTTTTTGTGCTTTTTTAAAGCATTACTCATGCACTATGAGACATATAACCTTGAAACTTCATAGAGGATATATCACATGGAGGAGAAGTGCAGTGCACAAGAATCTGTTGCATAGAATTTCTAAAACTTAACATAGTGACAGAGAATACAGTACCAAACATTGAGTTGAAATTAAATGAAGTATTGCCCATAATACTGAGTTATCTGCCCTTGAAAATGACTGGGAGAAAAACTCACTTACAGGGGCAGATAACTCAAAAAGTATATTGGTGACCCCCACTTTTTTCCCTTAAATTTGTGTCTAGTATAATTTTCTATAATCATGCAAAGTTTTAGAAAATTATCATGGCTAGTTTTAATTTTCCTTCTTTGTCAGTATAGAAAATTCTGCATTGTGCATGTATGCCTTTAAGTGACCTGAATGCCTTTATTAAGGCTGATGGGTGTTTCAGGGCCACTAGGGCTTTCTTGTTTCTATCAGAAATGAAATAATGAATTATATTGGTAAGAAATAATACATTTAGCAAAAGCCTTAATTCACACTGTCTTTGGCTACTGAGTATAATAGTTACCTATTTAAAAAAATAAATTAACTAAAAATGTGGACTGAAATCTGAATGAGCTCAGGAGTATTTCGAGCATATTTAAGACTCAGTTGTTACCATTTAAGGAAAGCATTGTTCTCCAAGAACTGCGGTAGTTTTTTCTGCTTCAAATTTTATTCAGTATTGATAAAACTATTTCAGAGAAAACAGATTAGTTTCAATCATTCATCATGTTCAGTCATTTCTATATTAAGCCTTTCCCTCATAGAGGAAGCCATGAAAAGACCTATGCAAACAGCATAAAACCAGATCAGCCTGCGAGTAACTCGCAGGCTGATCAGGTTTTATGCTGTTCGCTGCTCCTCAGTGGTCTGGAAATGAAAATAATTATACCCCCGAAACGAAGTTTGGGGGGGGGTATATAGGAGTCATCCGGTGGTTGGTCGGTCGGTCGGTCGGTCCAGCGGTCCGATGAGTTATTGGAATTCAATACAACTTCATGCAATGATCAAGCACATGGAGAGGAAGTGCAGTGCACAAGAACCATAACTCAATCTTAACTTATTACAGAGTTATTGCCCTTTGTTACTTTTCCTTGTCCGGAGCATAACTTGAAAAGAACAAGTTGGATTTCAAAACAATTTCATATAATGGTCAACCACAATATGAGGAAGTGCAGTGCACAAGAACCATAACTCTATCTAGAGTAATTACAGAGTTATTGCCCTTTGTATTTTTTTTCCTTGTCCGGAGTATAACTTGTAACCTTGTCCGGAGTATAAGTTGTAAAGTACTGATTGGATTTCAAAACAATTTCATACAATGTTCAAGCACAATGAGAGGAAGTGCAGTGCACAAGAACCATAACTCTATCTATAGGAATTACAGAGTTATTGCCCTTTGTTACTTTTCCTTGTCCAGAGTATAACTTTTAAACTACTGGTTGGATTTCAAAACAATTTCATACAATGGTCAAGCACAACCTGTGTAACCCGGCCAAAAATCTGGAAAAAAAACTAATGTAAAAATGTCTTTTTCATACTCTTCTTCTTAATCCTAATAACTTCATCATTTCTAAAGCAGTATTGCGGGGGTATTAATCACATTTAGTGATAGTTCTAGTTAAATTTGGTAAGGTTTAACTGTGGTTTTCTGCAGATCAGGCTTTATGTGGTACCTATTGAGTGCGTCAAAATGAGTCTATATGAGGGAAAGGGTTAATATATATAATTATATATACAGAGGATTCCTTCCTCATATTGTCTAAAGTTAACAAATTTAATGACTGACACCTAGCAGCCAATATCAGTGCCATTATATTTTTTTATAACATGACAAGTTTTAAGGTGAAACATTTTAAACACAAATCACTGTTATCTGACAAATGTCTTATACAAGGGATGTTCTAATTGAAATGCAATTCCTAGCATATCTAGAAAGGATTTGTTAATTTTCACAAACCAACTATCAGATTCCTTCAAAGTATTCACCTCCGCGAGCTATGCACAGTTTCAACCTTTTGATCCAATTTTTAAAGGCAGTTTCATAGTCGTTTCTGGGTATACCCTTGAGACACTGTAAGATGGCTGAACCAAGATCTTTTTGTGTTTTGTATTTTCGTCCAGTGAGGTACTTTTTGAGCCTCGTGAACAGGAAGTAGTCACAGGGGGCAAGGTCTGGGGAATACGGCGGGTGCGGAAGCCTTACAAACTTTTCCTGCCTTAAAAAATTGCGTACAATAGCTGCTTTGTGGCTAGACGTGTTGTCATGCAGCAACCTGACCGCCGACAAACCTGTCGCTGGCCTGCGTCTATTGAAATATTTCTTCAACTTTTTTAGAACAGCCCCTCTGTAGAACTTGCTATTGACCATTTACCTTTACAGCAATTTGTATAGCAGGCCCTTGATTTGTGAAGAAAACTGCATACATAACCTTTCTGACGCTCATTGTGCGTTTGGCTATACATGGCCTTTTCATGTCTTTTGTAGCCCATATCTTGTTTTCATGTTTTTGTTTGGGCTCATAGAAATGCACCCATGTCTTGTCACCTGCGACGATATTGGCAAACAAGCGATTATCATATTTTGGGTACATTTTCAGCAAAGATTTTGCAATTCACGCGGAGGCGCTTCTGCTCCTCTGTGAGCAAATGGGGTATCCATCGCGCAGTTATCTTATTCATTTTAAGGTGCTTCCTTAGAATTGAATGAACTGCCCCTTTTGAGATGTCTACCTTTCGGGCTATTTCCCTAACAGTGAATCTTGCATCTGTCAATACAATTTCTCTGACTTTTTCTACCATTTTGGGACTGGTTGCTGTCTTTCTGCGATGGCCACATAGTGCATCTTGCAAGGACGTTATTCCACTTGCAAATTTCTTGCACCACCTATTAACCGATGCATAGGACAGCTCACCAGGTCCATAAATTGAGCATATTTCATGAAATATCTCTTTTGGACCTATACCAAGAAAACAGCAGTTTTTAATGTAGGCCCGTATTTGGGCGGCGAACGCAGATTTTTTACCAACCATTTTATCAATAGTATGTATGAGTATGCAATGTTTCTCGTTGTGTAGCCGAGGCTAGAGATGACAGATTTACACAAAACTGGTATCAACCGAGAGATAATTGATGCCCCTAGGCGATCCAAGTAGGTTTTTGTGAAAAGCGTGCGTAGTTACATAATATAACCCAAATTGCATTTCAGTTTGAACATCCCTCGTATACAATAATACTGTTGAGACATCCCATGTCTCATCATACCCTGCTTGAGGTGGATTCATATTATAAATACCCTTCATAAATCTAATCACCAAGGGATGTGTACCAACAGCAAACCCCTCAATAGTAAATCCAATGACTAATAATGATGAACGAGCAGAATTAATGGCTCTATAACTTCACCCTTTCTCAAATAGTTCTGCCAGAAAGTCAAGAATAGCATTTAAAGATGCTTATAAAAGTTATCAATCTTTCTTTTACAACAGCATTCAAACCATCTTTTAATATACAATGAGTACTGTTTCTTAGTACCATGTCTCCAAGAAGACAAGATGATATTGGTAACTCTCTTAGATAATTTTCTGCATCCAAGACCCTTCCTGATAACTGGCAAGCCATTAGAAAAAGTTTGTTGTGTAAGGATGTACTTTCCTGGTCCCAGGAAGAGTCAATAATGAATCTGTCACAGGAAGAATCACTGGGTCGCTCATTAACAGTTCTGTAACTGGAAACCAGGTCTGAGTCAACCAATTGGGTGCGATGAGGATACAATCCCTTGTTTCTCTCTCAGCTTCAAAATCAGTCTTCCAATCAAACTGAAAGAAGGAAATACATAGAAAACAACATTCTGCCAATTCATTTGAAAAGCATAAATAAAAATAACTCCTGGTTCAGGCTTCATGAAACAATTAAACTTGTCTAATTGTGCATTCAATCTGGAAGCAAAAATATCAATGTCAGGTCTTCCAAACCATTGAAAAATTCTTTCAACAACTACAGAATCTTGTTTCCATTCAATATTATCATTATAATGGCAAGATTCATAATCTGTACTATTCTGAGAACCTGGAACATGAACCGCTGATAACCAAATATTTCTATTCATCTAATCTTTCTGACTTGATACCACCAAAGTTGTTCACATATGCCAATACATACGAATTATCAGTTTTAACTTGGACATGTTTGTTACAGCAATTAGTGCAAAATGACTTCAATCCCAAGAAAATTGCCATAAGTTCCAAGAAATTTATCTGGTTTTCCAACTCCACAAAAGTCCATATACCACCATTCTTGATTCCATTACTATTTGCTCCCCCAACCTAATTTCGAAGCATCACAAGTAATGATAATATCTGGCAACCCTGTGAAATAAGCCTTTCAGATCTCTCAATGTTTTTTATCCACCGTTCTAAGTCCTGTCTCATGGCATTCGAGATCTTCATTTTAGCACCAAAATCACCTTTATTTTCTGCTAAAGCTTGGTTGGGTCAATTCTAAATTTCAGTTTGGAAAAATGGGGTGAAAGATATTGAGAAAATCCATAGTAATTTTCTGAGAAGAATACTAGGAGTAAGAAAGTCCACAAATATTTCAGCACTATACGGGAAGTTAGGGCGCTTTCCATTTCAAGTTATACAAAAATAAACATGATCAAATATTTAAATAAAATCTTACAGCAAAAAAAACTCGTCAGTTGTAAAGCAAACTTATAAAATGTTAAAAATGATTGTGATGTGATATTACATATAATGGGAAAAACTGATATGTTAATAAGTCATGCTTTTATTGATGTGTGGACGAATCAGTCTGTTATTCAGATTCCTTTTGCAATAATAAAACAAAGAATTAAAGATCAAGATTCAGAGCATCTTCACTAATCTTAATATAGAAACTGGTAGATTTGAAAACATATCTCAAGAACAAAGATTATGTAAGTCTTGTACAATGAAGAAACTGGAAAACGAATATCATTTTCTTCTGGTCTGTCCTCGTTATCAAGATCTTCGTAAAAAGTATTTTAAATCTTATTACTGCCACTGGCCAACAATCTTTAAATTTGAAAATTTGATGTCTGCTTCATCTAAGAAAAAGATTTATACTCTTTCCAAATATATATATTTTGCCAGTAAGCATTGATTAAATTATGTCAGTATTTACACTCTTTTCCTACAGTATGTTAGATTTTGAATTATATCACTGTAACCAGCTGCTATCTTAGTTATTTTGATAAGATTAATAAATAGGAAACTTATGTACATGTACAAAAATGCAGTAGCACTATTTTTGCAATGTTTTGGACATTATCATTAGGATCAGTAAGATTTTCATATTACGAGGACGAGTCAATAAATAACCAGCCTATGACATCTCCGATCAACTGAGACATTCACGATTTTCACGCATTGTTTCAATACATGTGGTCTTCTGCACCATCTTATTCTCAAGTTAAATTCTGGGTTGGGGAGTTTAAACGCGGTAGAACGTCTTTAGAAGATGAAGCCAGGTCTGGACGCCCAGATGATGCCACCGACGAAGAAATGTGTAATAAAGTCAGAGATCTGGTATACTCAGATAGGCAAAGTCAGGTTGAAGAAATAGCACAGGCATTAGGCATTTCACATGGTACCGTTTCAACAATCTTGAATGATCGTTTAGGGATGCGCAAGCTTACAGCCCGTTGGGTCCCAAAATCCCTTAGCAATGAGCAAATGGCAACAGGAGCATCAGTATGCAGTGCGGTTGTTGAAGCGTTTGAGGTCAAAAAATGAATTCTTTTTGCGTCTAGTTACTGTGGATGAGACTTGGGTGTATTATTATTAACCAGAATATAAAGCCCAGAGTCGTCAGTGCGTAAGGCCGGGATCCCCGAGGCCAAAGAAGTTCAAGACTCAACCATCTGCTGGCAAAGTGATGGCCACAGTATTTTGGTACACAAAGGGCGTTATTTTGTTGGATATTTTACCCAAGAGAAGTACAATAACCAGAGCATACTCTACAAACTTGCTAGACCGACTGAGGAACGCCATCCACGAGAAAAGCCGTGGTAAACTCTCCAAATTTGAAAAAGGATATACGTGGACGTCATTTCCAGTCTGACGAAGAAGTCGTGGCGGTAGTTGAGGAGTGGTTCCATGGAAAGGACCCTGACTTCTTCACTTCTGGGCTGATGGCACTTGAACACCGTTGGTCCAAGTGCATAGCCCTGGAGGGAAATTATATTGAAAAAGAAGAGGTAGATCTCAACCCGAAATAGGTTAGGCTGGTTATTTATTGACTTGCCCTCGTAGCTCTTCTTGAAAAAATTATGTTAAACCTCATATTGATACTGATACATGCTATAAACATTGTATATGTTTTATGCATAATAAACGTTTGATAGTATAAAACATCTGTGCATTTAATTTTATTGTTTTAATTTCTTTTGGCTATATGTTATATTAATCATCTTTAAGGTAATATAAATAATAGTCAAGACATACGAGCTTGGTACTATTTATTTTCCATTGTCCAGTTGTGTTTCCATATCTATTGTATATTGCCAGGTTGTGTTTTCATATCTACTGTGTATTGTCCAGCTTGTATTTATACAATTTGTATCAATTATATTGCTAAACTTCACCAATGGCAGAGTTTTTTTATAATTTGTATACAATCATTGAACTATTCTCAATCAATGGCTTTATGTTTTTATTTTGTAAAATTGTAATTTCTTTTTCATGTGATTAGATATGATAATGGTATTTGTTGGGATTAGACCATTCTACTGTAAGTGGTAGTATTCATTGTATTTTACTGGAATGTTATTTAGAAATAAGGGAGATTTCTCAATTTTTCAGTTCACATCCAGCGTTGGTCATTGTCCAGTAATTGGCACTATCTATGATTCAGTGACAGGAGCTGTATGTGTCTATTTCCTTGATGCTTTCGTAAGTATAGACAGTCTGAACTCATGTACAAATTGATGAATATCCATTAACTTTAAGGTATGTGTCTATTTCCTTCATGTACAAATGGATGAATATCCATTAACTTTAAGGTAATTTGTCCCTCTTTAAATTATAATCATAGTCCCTCAAATGCTTAAAATGACTTCAGTGCAGGTGTAAGTATAACTGACATGGCTCTTTTGCTCAAAGTCCATAAAGATTTGCATTTACCGGTACTATAAAATTCCCATTGTTCTCTGATGCACATTAACAATTTAATGATGGATGGATTACCTTAAATGGTATCTTTCAAAGCAGTGCAGACTGCAAGGTCTGAGCTACAGTATTGTATAATCAGAGGATGTGGGTCTGCTCTGTTTGCCAGGACATACAAAAATGAGGTAAAGACCAGATTAGACTGGGAACATTTCTTATGGAACAGCTTTCTTCAGATACTGTTGTGTAATAAACACTGTCAGATGAAATTTTGCTGACTGATTAGGTTTTACTCTGGGTCAATAGGTAATTTCTTAGGTTGCTCCATATGTTGAATGTTTAATTTATTTGAATATATTTGATAGTATTTGTGACATGCAAGATACAAAATGTTTTACTGTAAATAAAGGCCACTGGCCCACAATACAGCAATACATTATTTTACAATTGAAAAATACACATAACTGTTGTGAATTTCAAACCGTCCTTTACCGTAATAAAGAAATGTATAATATATGTGGGTTTTACAACAGGTAATATAAAAGGTCAGTATATTTATTACCTGAACATTTGAAACATGCTAAACTTCTTTTATAACTGTTCTTTTATAAATGTTAATTGAAAGATACTTTTCAGGTTCAAATAAACTTTATATTTTTGTAAAATTCACACCTAGAAGAATTCTCAGCATCATGGTGCCATGCTTGCCTCATACAATCCTCTAATTCTTGTCTGAATGGAAATATAAATAAATTTACATCTTCAAAATCTTGGGATATCCAAACAAATCCAGATCCATATCTAAATAAAAAAAATTTTACCTTTGCAGCCCAATTTGTTCTGCCAAAATCATCATGCAGTTTCAACATTTTATAACAATTTTTAGCTCACCTGAGCACAAAGTGCTCAAGGTGAGCTTTTGTGATCACCCGGCGTCCGTCGTCGTGCGTCGTCCGTCGTCAACAATTTGCTTTAAACGACATCTCCTCTGAAACCGCTGGACAGAATTTAATGAAACTTGGCAGGAATGTTCCTTGGGTGAGGCTCTACAAAAGTTGCTAAAATAAAGTTGATCCATGAAGAACTCTGGTTGCCATGGCAACAAAAAGAAAAATAATTTGAAAACTTTAAAAATCATCTTCTTCAAAACTACTGGCCAGATTTCAAAATAATTTGGTACATATGTTCCTTGGGTCAACCTCTACCAAAGTTGCTAAAATTATTCCGATCCGTAAAAAAACATGGCCGCCAGGGGCAGGGCTTATTTGCCTTATATGTATATAGAGAAACCTTTAAACAACATCTCCTCTGAAACCACTGGACAGAATTTGATTAAACTTGGCAGGGATGATCCTTGGGTCAACCTCCACAAAAGTTGCTAAAATAAAGTTGATCCATGTAGAACTCTGGTTGCCATGGCAACAAAAAGAAAAAAAAATGAAAACTTTAAAAATCATCTTCTTCAAAACTACTGGCCAGATTTCAAAATAATTTGGTACAGATGTTCCTTGGGTCAACCTCTACCAAAGTTGCTAAAATTATTCCGATCCGTAAAAAAACATGGCCGCCAAGGGCGGGACATATTTGCCTTATATGTATATAGAGAAACCTTTAAACAACATCTCCTCTGAAACCATTGGACATAATTTGATTAAACTTGGCAGGGATGATCCTTGGGTCAACCTTCACAAAAGTTGCTAAAATAAAGTTGATCCATGTAGAACTCTGGTTGCCATGGCAACAAAAAGAAAAAAAAATGAAAACTTTAAAAATCATCTTCTTCAAAACTACTGGCCAGATTTTAAAATAAATTGGTACAGATGTTCCTTGGGTCAACCTCTACCAAAGTTGCTAAAATTATTCCGATCCGTAAAAAAACATGGCCGCCAGGGGCGGGGCTTATTTGCCTTATATGTATATAGAGAAACCTTTAAACAACATCTCCTCTGAAACCATGGACAGAATTTGATTAAACTTGGCAGGGATGATCCTTGGGTCAACCTTCACAAAAGTTGCTAAAATAAAGTTGATCCATGTAGAACTCTGGTTGCCATGGCAACAAAAAGAAAAAAAAATGAAAACTTTAAAAATCATCTTCTTCAAAACTACTGGCCAGATTTTAAAATAAATTGGTACAGATGTTCCTTGGGTCAACCTCTACCAAAGTTGCTAAAAAAAATCCGACGTAAAAAACATGGCCGCCAGGGGCGGGGCTTATTTGCCTTATATGTATATAGGGAAAACTTTAATCAACATTTCCTCTGAAACCACTGGACAGAATTTGATTAAACTTGACAGGAATGATCCTTGGGTCAACCTTCACAAAAGTTCCTAAAATAAACTTGATCCATATAGAACTCTGGTTGCCATGGCTACAAAAAGAAAAAAAATAGGAAAACTTTAAAAATCATCTTCAAAACTACTGGCCAGATTTTAAAATAAATTGGAACAGATGTTCCTTGGGTCAACCTATTTATCTCAGGTGAGCGATTTAGGGCCATCATGGGCCTCTTGTTTGGATATCTAGTCTCTGACATTCTTAAAATATATACATTGGCATTGTTGATATATCCCTGCTTGTTTCACAGAGTGAAGTGGGGCTGATAAAGAATCCTTGCTTTGTCCTGTCCTTCTTTACCTGTTCTTCTTTACAAAAAAGTCTTATCTTCTTATATTGTTGAGTTAAGGCAGTATAGCTGTAGCTTAAATCATATAATGTATTTGAACATCTTTTTCAGAATGTGTTTTGGGCTTCGTTATACTTTGGTGGATTTGTGTGCGTCATACTAATGGTGTCAAGCTGCAAAATGACAAAGTATTTCAGGTAATACCAATCTGGTTTTTAGCTTCACATGCTGAAGAGGTCTTCATGTTGAGGTACATCTGATCTGTTTTCAAGCCTTAGTCTTGTCAATTTAGAGATGAGAAATTGGAAACCTTTTTTTGTACATTCAGTATGCAGTTTTATTCTGATAATTTTAATTACAAGATAGGACAAAAGATGTATTTTCTAATCATTTTTCATTCCATTACCTTGAGTTAATTGCTATCAGTTGTCAAATTTGACATTTAAGTTCACCCTTATTGATATATAAATGAATGACTGTTCACTAATTATAAAAGTTTTGGAACTGCTTGTTTGTTTTTAAAATTCCTCACTGCTTTTAAGCCGTCGATAGCGAAGATGAAATATTTGATAATTCATCCCTGTAATGTATAATATTGTAATAGAGGTCATGGTAAAATGTCAAACTTGAAGAGCTATATGATATATAATGTCACTCCATTTTATTGTGGTGTTTTTATTATACCCTCACTTGACAGATTTTAAGGCTATAAAGGAATCTCGCTTGTCACCTCACGATCCATCACTAACATTTTAGAAGGTGAGGTGCAAGGTATACCTATACATCATCTTTATCCTAATGACCCTGCCGTGTTTTGAACCTACAGCTATAAGGTGCTGAGAAGCGTTAAGTCAACAGTTTAACTTGCTTGGCTTTGGAGGCCCCTCCTTGAACAAGAACTCAAATGATTGACAGTTATATAAAATATACTTTGAAACATCTTGTAAATTAATGCTTTCTCTTTAAAGAATAATGAAAGTCAACACGAAATGTTTAGAATTCTTAAGGGATGTATCTCTAGTTTAGTCTAGTTTGTCAAAAACTGAAAATATTGTATAATGGCTGTTCTTACACAGGATCCTCCTCTGTCTTCATACAATTTATTTACAATCATGTACATGACCAGCATCGTTAGAAGGCCCGCTCCGATAAGGAGCTCTGCATTTAGAAGCCTTACAGCTTTGCTCCCCAGACAAGCTCTTCCTCTCCATTCTCTAGGCATCTCTCATCTCCCTTCTGACCTTCAGCTGGACAGCTTTTATATTGAATTGTACACAACTGACGACAACTTCATAAAATCAAAAAAACATATAATTAGCATACAAAACTTGTTACATAGAGTGATATGATTAGACTTGACCTATAGTGAAAACTGTTCATGTTAGATCCACATCATACTAACAGTTATGTAATCAGGATGTATTGCAATAAACAAAAAAGAATAAGCCTCAAGATTGTGTGCGATGATATCACAAAAATAACAAAGTGAGATTTCCCAATTCTAATGGATAAAATGTATTTCTTATAAATGCTAAATATGGTGAAAATGAATATTTTCTGTTGTGATATATTTGTTTATTTTAATTATGACTAAACATAACTTTTTAGTTTGGTTATTCCCAGTCATTTTAGAGTGGTTTATAGGCTAAAGAAAGCTTTGACCTTCTTGTAAATTATAACAGGCAGAGATACCTGAGCAATTGTTCAAATTTTAATGTCATCAGCATTTTTATGCCCCAGCATCGAAAGATGGGGGTGGGGGAGTATATTGTTATTGGTTTGTTTGTCTGTCTGTCTGTCTGTTTTTCACAATACTCTACCCACCATGTGACCTTGACCTTAAAATGACCTTGGCCCCCAATTTCTAAGGCCCCCAAGGGGGCAAAGCCTTCATGCAAATGTAGCATTTGTTATGACTTCACCTATCACTTTGAAATACTGAGTAATAAAATATAATACACAGTCAATCCTCACAATCATTTTCTTCTCATCTATGTTAAATGAAATTGGCTTTGCCAGTTTTTAGCTCACCTGAGCACAACATGCTCATGGTGAGCTTTTGTGATCGCCTTTCGTCCGGCGTCCGTCCGTCCGTGCGTGCATCTTGCGTCAACTTTTCCTTTAAACAACTTCTCCTCCTAAACCACTGGATGGATTTTGACCAAACATCACAGGAATCATCCTTATTATGACCTCTATCAAAGTTGTTCAAATTATTTTGATTGGGTGAATAAGTAGGTCACAGGGGCTAAAAATAGATTTTTAAAATGCAATCTTAGAAAATCTTCTCCTGCAAAACTGTAAGGCCTAGAGCTTTAATAATTGGTATGTAGAATTGTCTTATGAACATCTACAAAAGTTGTTCAGATCATGACCCTGGGGTCAAAATTGGCCCAGCCCCAGGGGTCATTTTATTTTTCATAGGTTTATATAGTGAAAAACTTTAAAAATCTTCTTCTGTGAAACAATAAGGCCTAGAGCTAAGATATTTGGCATGTAGCATTGTCTAGTGAATCTCTACAAAAGTTGTTTAAATTATGACCCTGGGGTTAGAATTGGCCCTGCCCCGGGGGTCACTTGTTTTACATAGACTTGTATAGGAAAAACTTTAAAATCTTCTCCTATGAAACCATAAGGCCTAGAGCTAAGATATTTGGTATGTAGCATCATCTAATGGTTCATTACCAAGATTGTTCAATTCATAGCCCTATGGTGATAAATGACCCCGCACCAGGGGTTACTTGTTTTACATAGAGTTATATAGGAAAATCTTAAAAATCTTCTTTTATGAATCCATAAGGCCTAAGGCTTAGATAATTAGCTCACCTGATCACAACGTGCTCATGGTGAGCTTTTATGATTGCCTTTTGTCCGGCGTCTGTCGTCCGTCCATCTGTCTGTGCGTGCGTGCGTCTTGCATCAACTTTTTAATCCCCCGCCGCGAAGCGGGAGGGGGGTTATAGGAATGCCCTTCGTCCGTCCGTCCATCCGTCCGTCCGTCAGTGTGTCCGAAACATTTTCGTGTCCGCTCCATATCTCATGAACGCTTGGACACATTTTCTTCAAACTCGGCTAAAGTGTTAACCTCATTGAGCTGATGTGCAGAAGGCATGAGGTGGTCACGCTGGCTCAAGGTCAAGGTCATCCTTGAAGGTCAAATGTTATTTTTGTGTCCGCTCCATATCTCATGAACGCTTGGACACATTTTCTTCAAACTCGGCTAAAATGTTAACCTCATTGAGCTGATGTGCAGAAGGCATGAGGCGGTCACGCTGGCTCAAGATCAAGGTCATACTTGAAGGTCAAATGTTATTTTTGTGTCCGCTCCATATCTCATGAACGCTTGGACACATTTTCTTCAAACTCGGCTAAAATGTTAACCTCATTGAGCTGATGTGCAGAAGGCATGAGGCGGTCACGCTGGTTCAAGGTCAAGGTCATCCTTGAAGGTCAAATGTTTAAGCCTCCACTTTTTCATGTCATCTCGATATCTCGTGATTTATTGTACTCGGTAAATAATAGTATGTTCACAATCATACAAATTATGTCATGATATATAAAGTTTTTAATTGAGTTACACATGTATTTTGTGGTTACCTAACACATTCTATACTTCATTGATGTTCACTTTTTGTACTGTTTCCCATGTAAAACTTGTCAGTAAACTTTTAATATATGTGCCTCCGAATTCTGAGATTCATACATAACTCCGGAAAGTTAAATTGTCTTAAACTGATCTCTATGTCTGCTAAACATGCCAGGTTAAGGTGAACATATCTTATGACCAAACAAATTTTAATATTTGGCCAGCGGCGGGGGATACAGCTGTCCTTTGGACTGCCTTGTTCCATTAAACAACATCTCCTAATCCACTGAAGGGATTTTGACAAATTTCACAGGAATCATCCTTATGATGTCCTCTAATAAAATTGTACAAATTATTATGATTGGTTGAAAAAGTAGGTCACAGGAGCTAAAATAGGTTTTAAATGCATTTAGAAAATCTTCTCCTGCAAAACTGTAAGGCCTACAGCGTGTAGAATTGTCTTATAAACCTTTACAAAAATTGTTAAAATCATGGCCCTAGGGTCAAAATTTTCCCTGCCCCAGGGGTCACTTTATTATACCCCCCCAAATTTCATTTGTGGGGGTATATAGGAGTCACCCTGTCGGTCGGTCCGTCGGTTGGTCTACAAATATTTGTCCGGAGCATTTCTCCAAAACTACTGTACCTATGTTGATGAAACTTCATAGGTAGATAGACCTTGATGAGAGGAAGTGCAGTGCATAAGAACCATAACTCTGCATGTATTTTGAAAGGAGTTATTGCCCTTTGTCATTTTTAATCTTTTGATTTTGTCCGGAGCATAACTCCAATACTAAAGTAGCTAGGTTGATGAAACTTCATAGTAGATTGACTTGATGAGAGGAAGTGCAGTGCACAAGAACCATAACTCTGCATGTATTTTGAAAGGAGTTATTGCCCTTTGTCATTTTTAATTTTTATTTTCGGAGCATAACTCCAATACTAAAGTAGCTAGGTTGATGAAACTTCATATGTAGATTGATCTTGATGAGAGGAAGTGCAGTGCACAAGAACCATAACTCTGCATGTATTTTGAAAGGAGTTATTGCCCTTTGTCATTTTTAATCTTTTGATTTTGTCCAGAGCATAACTCCAATACTAAAGTAGCTAGGTTGATGAAACTTCATATGTAGATTGACCATAACTCTGCATGCATTTTGAAAGGAGTTATTGCCCTTTGTCATTTTTAATATTTTGATTTTGTCCGGAGCATAACTCCAATACTAAAGTAGCTAGGTTGATGAAACTTCATATGTAGATTGATCTTGATGAGAGGAAGTGCAGTGCATAAGAAAACCACAATGTAAATTCTTAAAGACAGGATTTTACAAACAATAAATATGGATGTGAACCATAATTAGACTGCATTTTTATTCTCCTCAGCTACAGATCTTGGGGGCAAATTGTTTTCTTCTGTGTGTCTGTATGTGTGTCTCTCTGTCTGTCTGTCTGTCAAAACTTTTTAGCATTGTCCAAAACTTTTGAACCATTGCTCACACTAACTTTAAACCTTACATACATGTAGTCTTTCACTCACGCAAACTTTTGAAACTGTATTCCTACACATGACAGACTTCCGGTGTGGGTATTGATCACCTTTAGTGATAATATTTTTTTTTTGGTATGCTTATAAGCCCAAATCCTATGTGTGAACATTCGTTTTATGTGTCATGTGAATACATCCTGTGTCAAAGATGGGGGTGGGGGTATGAATCACCTTCAGTGATAGTTCTAGTTTTACATAGGCTTATATAGGGAAAACCTAGAAAAATCTTCTCATCAGAAACCACATGGCCTGGTGTTAAGATATTGGGTATGTAGTATTGTCTGGTGGATCTCTACTTAAGTTGCTCAAATCATGGCCCTTGGGTGAAAATTGGCCCTGCCCTAGGGGTCACTTGATTTTACATAGGAAAAATAGAAAAATCATCTCCTGAAATACTGCAAGGCTTAGAGCTTGGATATTTGGTATGTAGAATTGTCTTGTGTACTGCTACAAAAGTTGTTAAAATAATGACCTCTGGGTCAAAATTGCCCTCGTTCCAGGGGTCATTTTATTTTAAAAAGGCTTATATAGGGAAAAACTAGAAAAATCTTCTTATATGACACCACATGGCCTAGAGCTTAGATATAAGGATTGTACCATTGTCTAGTGGATCTCTACCAAAGTTGTTCAAATCATGGCCCTTGGATCCAAATTGGGTCCGCCCCAGGTGTCACTTGATTTTACATAGGCTTATATAGAGGAAGAAAGGAAAATCTTCTTCTCAGAAACCACAAGGTCAAGAGTTAAGGTGTCTAGAACACGCTCCATTAATTTCAAAGCTAGATCAGTAAGCTTAAAGGGAAAACCTTGTAGAAACCATACGGCATTGTGCATGCAGCATTGTCTAGTGGATCATTACCAAAGTTTGTTTTTAATCATGGCCCTGTGTCAAAATTGGTCCCACTTTAAGTATGTTCATATTATAAACCATTGAAAACAATATTTCTCAGGTGAGCGATTAAGGGCCATCATGGCCCTCTTGTTTTTCAGTATCAGTATTTTTGTTTTCTTTAAGTATTCATGCAGTCTTGAGGTCTGTTTTCTCTCCTATCTGTTATAGTCAGTGTCACATTGAGTTCCAAGAGATGCAAATAAGGACTGTGTACTTTCTGGTAGTGAACAATTACATTATTGTTTTGCTTAGATTTTTGTCACATTTGTACAGTTCATCATTTTAACCCTTTCCCTCATAGAGGAAACCATGAAAAGACCTATGCGAACAGCATAAAACCAGATCAGCCTGTGAGTAACTCACAGGCTGATCAGGTTTTATGCTGTTCGCTGCTCCTCAGTGGTCTGGAAATGAGGATTTTGTAATTAAATTTGGTAAGGTTTAACTGTGGTTTTCTGCAGATCAGGCTTTATGTGGTATCTATTGAGTGCGCCAAAATGAGTCTATATGAGGGAAAGGGTATATCCGTAAATATGGATTAATCAAGGCACACTTAAGATGTCACACAACAGCTCAGTAGTCATCACAGAAGCAAAGGAAGTGATCAAAAATCTCAACTTTGTATGTGTCACTAAAAGGATGAAAATCTGTCTGGAAACAAAGTCGGAGCAGAATAAGGCTTGTGTGTCCAAAGTCTTTGTTGTAAATAAAACTGCTCATTTTATAACTGTATTTATGAGTACCATTTATTTCTTTATTAGAACTTTGCACATTCAGTTATTCATTTGAGAAATAATGTTTTAATAACATATATTATGCTACAAACATCTTAATTGCTGTCATATTTTGGCTTTTCCAATATGACAATCATTTTCATGGTCCCGGCAAATCTGACATTACGAGGATTGACTGTATTTTAATTATGCAACTTCATGTAAAGGTTTCTAGGACAGATTTTTTAGCTCACCTGAGCACAAAGTGCTCAAGGTGAGCTTTTGTGATCGCCCTTCGTCCGGCGTCCGTCGTCGTGCCTCGTACGTCGTCCGTCGTCAACAATTTGCTTTAAACGACATCTCCTCTGAAACCGCTGGACAGAATTTAATGAAACTTGGCAGGAATGTTCCTTGGGTAAGGCTCTACAAAAGTTGCTAAAATAAACTTGATCCATGAAGAACTCTGGTTGCCATGGCAACAAAAAGAAAAATAATTTGAAAACTTTAAAAATCATCTCCTTCAAAACTACTGGCCAGATTTCAAAATAATTTGGTACAGATGTTCCTTGGGTCAACCTCTACCAAAGTTGCTAAAATTATTCCGATCCGTAAAAAAACATGGCCGCCAGGGGCGGGGCTTATTTGCCTTATATGTATATAGAGAAACCTTTAAACAACATCTCCTCTGAAACCACTGGACGGAATTTGATTAACATTGGCAGGGATGATCCTTGGGTCAACCTTCACAAAAGTTGCTAAAATAAACTTGATCCATGTAGAACTCTGGTTGCCATGGCAACAAAAAGAAAAAAAAATGAAAACTTTAAAAATCATCTTCTTCAAAACTACTGGCCAGATTTTAAAATAAATTGGTACAGATGTTCCTTGGGTCAACCTCTACCAAAGTTGCTGAAATTATTCTGATCCGTAAAAAAACATGGCCGCCAGGGGCGGGGCTTATTTGCCTTATATGTATATAGAGAAACCTTTAAACAACATCTCCTCTGAAACCACTGGACAGATTTAGATTAAACTTGGCAGGGATGATCCTTGGGTCAACCTTCACAAAAGTTGCTAAAATAAACTTGATCCATGTAGAACTCTGGTTGCCATGGCAACAAAAAGAAAAAAAAATGAAAACTTTAAAAATCATCTTCTTCAAAACTACTGGCCAGATTTTAAAATAAATTGGTACAGATGTTTCTTGGGTCAACCTCTACCAAAGTTGCTAAAAAAATTTCCGATCCGTAAAAAACATGGCCGCCAGGGGCGGAGCTTATTTGCCTTATATGTATATAGAGAAAACTTTAATCAACATTTCCTCTGAAACCACTGGACAGAATTTGATTAAATTTGGCAGGAATGATCCTTAGGTCAACCTTCACAAAAGTTGCTAAAATAAACTTGATCCATATAGAACTCTGGTTGCCATGGCAACAAAAAGAAAAAAAATATGAAAACTTTAAAAATCATCTTCTTCAAAACTACTGGCCAGATTTTAAAATAAATTGGTACAGATGTTCCTTGGGTCAACCTATTTATCTCAGGTGAGCGATTTAGGGCCATCATGGGCCTCTTGTTTATTCCTTTAGATGATTCTAAAGATGCATTAATGTATTTGATGACTCTTAATTGTGATAGAATTAATGCTGTCCGAAATTCTGTTTTGCCATAGACACAAAAAGTATATATAATATCCTTCTTACCTGAGTAATATGGACTTACAGTATTGTCCTTTATCACTTGGACTTACAGTATTGTCCTTTATCACTTGGACTTACAGTATTGTCCTTTATCACTTGGACCTACAGTATTGTCCTTTATCACTTGGACTTACAGTATTGTCCTTTATCACTTGGACTTACAATATTGTCCTTTATCACTTGGACCTACAGTATTGTCCTTTATCACTTGGACCTACAGTATTGTCCTTTATCACTTGGACTTACAGTATTGTCCTTTATCACTTGGACTTACAATATTGTCCTTTATCACTTGGACCTACAGTATTGTCCTTTATCACTTGGACCTACAGTATTGTCCTGTATCACTTGGACCTACAGTATTGTCCTTTATCACTTGGACCTACAGTATTGTCCTGTATCACTTGGACCTACAGTATTGTCCTTTATCACTTGGACCTACAGTATTGTCCTTTATCACTTGGACTTACAGTATTGCTTTTATCACTTGGACTTACAGTATTGTCTTGTATCACTTGGACCTACAGTATTGTCCTTTATCACTTGGACTTACAATATTGTCCTTTATCACTTGGACCTACAGTATTGTCCTTTATCACTTGGACTTACAGTATTGTCCTTTATCACTTGGACTTACAATATTGTCCTTTATCACTTGGACCTACAGTATTGTCCTTTATCACTTGGACCTACAGTATTGTCCTTTATCACTTGGACTTACAGTATTGTCCTGTATCACTTGGACTTACAGTATTGTCCTTTATCACTTGGACCTACAGTATTGTCCTGTATCACTTGGACCTACAGTATTGTCCTTTATCACTTGGACTTACAGTATTGTCTTGTATCACTTGGACCTACAGTATTGTCCTTTATCACTTGGACCTACAGTATTGTCCTGTATCACTTGGACCTACAGTATTGTCCTTTATCACTTGGACTTACAGTATTTTCCTTTATCACTTGGACCTACAGTCTTGTCCTTTATCACTTGGACTTACAGTATTGTCCTTTATCACTTGGACCTACAGTATTGTCCTTTATCACTTGGACTTACAGTATTGTCCTTTATCACTTGGACCTACAGTCTTGTCCTTTATCACTTGGACTTACAGTCTTGTCCTTTATCACTTGGACTTACAGTATTGTCCTGTATCACTTGGACCTACAGTCTTGTCCTTTATCACTTGGACCTACAGTATTGTCCTGTATCACTTGGACTTACAGTATTGTCCTTTATCACTTGGACCTACAGTATTGTCCTGTATCACTTGGACCTACAGTATTGTCCTTTATCACTTGGACCTACAGTATTGTCCTTTATCTCTTGGACCTACAGTATTGTCCTGTATCACTTGGACTTACAGTATTGTCTTGTATCACTTGGACCTACAGTATTGTCCTTTATCACTTGGACTTACAGTATTGTCCTTTATCACTTGGACTTACAGTATTGTCCTTTATCACTTGGACCTACAGTATTGTCCTTTATCACTTGGACTTACAGTATTGTCCTTTATCACTTGGACTTACAGTATTGTCCTTTATCACTTGGACTAACAGTATTGTCCTTTATCACTTGGACCAACAGTATTGTCCTTTATCACTTGGACCTACAGTATTGTCCTTTATCACTTGGACCTACAGTATTGTCCTTTATCACTTGGACTTACAGTATTGTCCTTTATCACTTGGACCTACAGTATTGTCCTTTATCACTTGGACCAACAGTATTGTCCTTTATCACTTGGACCTACAGTATTGTCCTTCATCACTTGGGCCTACAGTATTGTCCTTTATCACTTGGACCTACAGTATTGTCCTTTATCACTTGGACCTACAGTTTTGTCCTTTATCACTTGGACCTACAGTATTGTCCTTTATCACTTGGACCTACAGTTTTGTCATTTATCACTTGGACCTACAGTATTGTCCTTTATCACTTGGACTTACAGTATTGCCCTTTATCACTATAGAATTTATCTGAATGAAAAGAATAAAAGAACTGTTGACATGCATTTTATGTAATTATAAGATATGGATCAAAAAGAAGAATTGAAAATTCCTGAATATTTACCTGTAATTTTTTGAATGAAGATTTAACTTTTTTGTTTTATACAAGCTAAATCTAATATGTTCATTATCTTCAGTTGCAAAAGAAAATCAAAATCTAGCTACCAGTCTATGTTTGTTAAAGAGAAGATATTTTATGGAATCTTGTTGGCCTTGTAACAAAAGAATTGACAAAGGGTTAGTGTAGGCATGTTATCTTCAACCTTAATCAGTTGTTTTTTCATTAATTAAAAGTATTCCTCTTGGAGCAGATTAAGTAACTGTTAATGGAAAATCTAGAAAATTTATTAACATTAATGTAACTATCAAATGGTAATTAAACTGTCAACAAGACAGCTGCTGGCCGTCCTAGCAGACACAGATGTAAATGAGGCAGCATCATGCAGTCTGCCAAGAAACTTTAGATAAGTAGATTTCTAACAAGTTGATGTCAGTCCAGTGTGCAGCATAATTTACAGCAAACATTGTTATATATGGTAGTACTTTCTCTATCCCCATAACTATTTACTTTTTATCACTTGGCTTCACCATGTTTAACACACAAAAGCCAGAGTTGTCTGATAGCAAATCAAGCTTTTAACATGTCTTATTGTATTTTCTCTCATCTTAAAGGTATTGTACATGCTGCTAAAAGGCTGATTTTATTTTATGTAGGTCAAATGAAACTCATGCATGCTTTTGTGTAACTCATAGCTACCACTGTCACATGGTATCCCAGTATAGCCATTATTGAAGATTGTCTAATATTTACAGTAATTTGAATTTTACAAACATTTATAGATGCGATTTAACCAAAATATTTCCTTTTGCTTCATTTGATTTCTATATACTTTTTGTATTTTTCAGAGAATTAAGATTTATTTTATGAAAATATTCTGAGATTTGATAGGTCAGTTTTGGAGAGTTATTTTTTTTTGGGGGGGGGGGGATATTTTGTGTAGTTACAAGGAAATAAAAGAAAAATTTTTTTTATATAAATTTAGTTGCTGTCAAAGCTACTGACATTAACCATAGATATTATAATAGTCTCTGTCCATCAGTCCGTCCGTCCGTACGTCCATATCTTGTGAATGCAACTCCTCCTTTGTTTCTGAATGAATCTTTTCAAAACTTGGTCAATGTCATTACTATAATGGGTAGATGTGCATGAAGTGGCCATTTTCCGGTTCATTGGTTTTTACAAGATTTGTGTCCCTTGAAACTTAGTCTCTGATTGATATTGAAGCCTTGTGAACACAACTCCTCCTACATTTCTGAATGAATCTTTTCAAAACTTGATCAATGTCATAACTAAAATGGGTAAATGTGCATGAAGTGGCAATTTTCCAGTTCATTGATTTTTGCAAGATTTATGTCCCTTGAAACTTAGTCTCTGTAGCTGATTGATATTGCAGCCTTGTGAACACAACTCCTCCTACATTTCTGAATAAAACATTTCAAAACTTGATCAGTTGCATAACTATAATGGGTAGATGTGCATGAAGTGGCCATTTTCCAGTTCATTGATTTTTACAAGATTTGTGTCCTTTGAAACTTAGTCTCTGATTGATATTGCAGCCTTGTGAACACAACTCCTCCTACATTTCTGAATGAATCTTTTCAAAACTTGGTCAATGTCATTACTAAAATGGGTAAATGTGCATGAAGTGGCAATTTTCCAGTTCATTGATTTTTGCAAGATTTATGTCCCTTGAAACTTAGTCTCTGTAGCTGATTGATATTGCAGCCTTGTGAACACAACTCCTCCTACATTTCTGAATGAAACGTTTCAAAACTTGATCAGTGGCATTACTATAATGGGTAGATGTGCTTGAAGTGACGATTTTCCGGTCCATTGATTTTTACAAGATTTGTGTCCCTTGAAACTTAGTCTCTGTAGCTGATTGATATTGCAGCCTTGTGAACACAACTCCTCCTACATTTCTGAATGAAACATTTCAAAACTTGATCAATGTCATTACTATAATGGGTAGATGTGCATGAAGTGACGATTTTCCAGTTCATTAATTTTTGCAAGATTTGTGTCCCTTGAAACTTAGTCTCCTTAGCTGATTGATATTTCAGCCTTGTGAATGCAATTCCTTGTATGTTTCTGACCTAATCTTTTCAAAACTTGGGCAATGTCATTACTGTACTTCGTAGATATGCACAAAGCAGGGATTTTCATGTTTATCAATATTTGCTTTAGTTATGCCTTTCTAAACATAGTCTCTTGAAAACACAACTTAAGTTTCTAAACAGGTAAAAGTGCATAAAGCAGGGATTTTCTGGTACAGTGATTTTTGCAAGAGTTATGCAGAGAAAGAAGAAAGGATTCATTTTGATACTGCTATTTGACCTACTTTCATATTGGAAGCCTTTTTAGGGTTCTATCTCTGTTCAGCTAAATTAATTGGTCTCACAGACTTCATTATGAGCATATGCTTACAGAAATGTTAAAAGCAATGATTAAAAGGACACAAAATATAAAGACCAAGAGTCTTTATATTTTGTGGCAGCGTATATTGTGGCAGCACTGGCACTCTTGTTGAGTTATTGCCCTTTGTTATTTTTCAGGCTTAATTTTTGTCTGGAGCCTAAGTAAAAAAGTATTTGAGATATCAACTTGAAACTTCATATGTGGATAGGTCTTACTGGGGAGGAGTGCAGTGCACAAGAATGATAACTCTACTTTTCATAATTTTTGACTTATTGCCCTTTGTTATTTTCAGACTTAAATTTTGTCTGGAGCATAAGTAAAAAAGTATTTGAAGTATGAACTTGAAACTTTGTAGGTGGATAGATTTTTTTGAGGAGGTTTGCAATGCACAAGAATGGTAACTCTACCTTTCGTAATTTTTGAGTTATTGCCTTTTGTTATTTTTCAGGCTTAATTTTTGTCACAGTGACCTTGACATTTTACAGATAGATCTCAAAATAGGGGAATTAGTAGGTCTTCACATGGGTTTCATATCTATAATCACCTAAAACATCAGTCCTCATCATCAAAAATTTTCTTTAAAAAATGAAATAATTACTCTCTAACACATCTTCTTCAGAGCAAGCATTCGGTGGGGGATGGCCATTTCAACATGGCTCTTGTTTACCTTTTTCAGGAGGCCCAATGACATGTTGCACATGGGAATGCAGAATCACCTTAACAGAACATCCCATGCCATTCCTTCCAGTGCTGATGGGCCTGTCTCAGTGTTCATCAACATGTCAGAATTATCCAGTGTGCCGACAGATAATGGAACCAGGAAAAGGACTAACCTTCCATTACTGGCTAGGACTGAAAACATGTACAGGGTGGTAAAGGACAGATTTCAGAGGCACAGAAGACGTTTCTCTACAGGACCTGCCACACCACAGTTACTGCGGATTCAGAGACTGAGTGAGGACATGAGAACAGCAAGGCAGCATCATATGTTAGCAACCACAGGTGATGCATGTGTTGCCGCAGCTAGTCAGGAAAACCCAATACAAGGTGAGCAGTCCTGTATCCTGACTGGTATTGAAATTGTAGCTGAAAGACATGACACTTTTGATGAGAAAAGTAAAAGTAATGATAATGTCACAGCTGTGTTTGTCAGTAGTCAGATCCAGGGTAATTCAGGTATAAGAAATTCTAATAACAATTGCCTGGAAGAAACTGATGCTGTTGGAAATAATGATGGTGATGATAATAATGAGGAAGTGAGGAATTTTGGAATTATGCATACTGGAGCTCCAGAACCTTTTATTGCTAGTGGTATAGAGAGACACGGTTTGGATCAGGAAGGTTCAGTATCAGTTGAAGTGCCTTCCACAATGATTGTACAGAGAAACCCTTGTATTAATGACTTAAGAGGAGCCACTTCCACATGCATTAAGGTTGTGCAGCCGAATCATAGGACTTCACCAAGGCAATTGATGTCCAGATTGACAAATCTGACTAAGCCATATAAGATGGGTAATGTGGTTGACTCATTTTCACAAGATATTTATAAAAAGTCTGAAAACTCAGAGTTAGACAAGGTAAATCAGCAAAGAAATGGAGGTAACTTTGCAGGAGATAACTTTGCTAGAGCAGTTATTGACCATAAAAGCCATGTAGAAGTTTCAAATGAAAACCTATATACCACCAGTATCAGATGTGCATTATGCAAGTATAGTAAAGTTTCTGTTTTTCCAGAGGGTCCACAAAGCCACAGGAAAGATGGTGACAGTTTTGCCTACCAGTATACACGGCTAAGGGATTCTCTAGGAGAGGTTAGCGGTGTTACTGACAGCACTGACAAGGATACAAGAGAAGGTTCCACAAACCTGTTTATTGAGACTGAAGTCTCTGTTGATTGTACTGGAGAACCAGGTTTGTCTAATGGAGAATCATTTCCTCTTTGCACTAACACAGCTAAAGTATTTGGAGAACTGGAGGAAGGTGAATCTTATCTTCATGATGCTTTTGACAATCACCTTGAAGAATTTGAGAAAGTCTGTGAAGATATGACCAACAGAGGCAAAGCATCCAGAAGTTATGTCAGTGAATTAGAAACAAATGGAAATTACACTGACTATTCAAAGAAATACAACTTGAAAAAGGTTTTGCATATCCCTGTGAGACCATACTCAGAGTTGAGAGCTAGTCAGTCATCAGAACCTGACCTTTCATCAAGACTTTGGAATGAAAGTGAGCATACAGTATCAGACCAAGTCCCTTTGTTAGGCAGTATGCTTGAAAAAAAAAGGAATGAGTCAGGCAGGGGTTATACGGAGAGTGTTCATTATCAAAACAAAATTACAACAGGTATGCTTACAGACACTGCAGAAAGCCTTAGCACTCTGCTCCTTCAAGAGGTTCAGACAAAGCACACAAGCCTTTCAGAAATGAAGAACAATATCTGCAAAGTTGCTGACAATATTGGCCAGTATGATGATCTAAATCAGGACGTGAGGAGAAGTGGAGAAAGCAAGCTTCTTCAACCAAAGTGTCTGTCTGTGCTGACTTCAAGGGTCTTACTGAAGGACAGCCTTAACAGAAAGTTCAAGGCTTATCAGAGACCTACTGTTGAGAGTGCTTCAACCCAGAAGGACTCAAATAAAGTAACATACTTGTAGGCGTTCATTTATAGTGGAACTTCCTCAGTAAAGTTTGTCTCAGATAATAAGTCTATGATTAGCTTGAGTACTTACTTCAGACGTACATCGTTGATCATGGGTCATGTGAAAGAATTAAGAGTTATCCCAAGTTATATTTTGGCCAGTTCTAATTTTTTTGGCTAGTTCTAACAAGTTAATAAGCTTTCTTAATTATGAAAATAAGCACAATTTCCGTTTATGTTAAATTGTTAATGTTTTATTGAATATGTTATTTGTGAAGTTTTTCTGTACTGGAAATTTGTTACATGTTAAAAAAATGTTGTTGTTTTTTGGGGGGGGGGGGGGGTTCTAGTGAGAGTCAATTTATTCAATCAAACATGAGCCCCAAAAAGGTTGGGTTGATTTCCAACAATAATTTTAAACAGAAACCTGAAAATCCCTCTCTAAAATCATTGTGACAAGTGTATCACCCACCCCAAGCTTTTAACATAAACTACTTCAGCTTTATGAAACTTGGCATGTACATACATGATCACCATAATTGGTAGTAGTAAATGTTATATTGTGGAGATTGCTCATGCATGCCTTTTAGGTTACAAACTTTAGAAGTTTCTCTACATCAAGTGATATTATTTAAAGGTCCGATCTACATATATGATACAGATTCTAAGATAAAGATTCTGTCTAGAACTACTTGAATTTTGGAGATTTTTTCCTCTGTCAAAGCAGTATGTGGGTTATAAATTACCTCCAGTGATAGTTCTTGTATTTTGTGCATAACAATCATTCCTAATAATTTTTTCATTGCTCTGTGCAAATTTGCTTAAGTTAGGTAATTACGTTTAAAGAAACAAAACAACAACAAAATCTTCCCTGGTGACCAAGTGGTTAGAGTGTCTGCCTCGGGAGCGGGAGGTCGTGGATTTGATCCCCGGTCATGACATACCAAAGTTGTAAAAAATGGTACTGGTTTAGTGCTTTTGATTGACACTCAGCATATAAGGGTAGTTCCAGGACTGGTCAGCCCGGTGTCAGGATAATGTGATTGGGTGTGGTATCATGCCACATGTCTACAGTGTGAAACATTAAACCAAACAAAATATAAAAACAGAATGGATGGGCCTTGACGTTCTATACATTCTAAATTAAAACTCTCAAATGTTTGTTTCAAGCTTTCAGTGTTACTTGGACAGTATAATTAACTCAATGCTTAAAAGGAAAATAGCTGAAACAAGTATGATCCATTTAAGGACGAGACTTACTTCTGGAAGGTGGTCCTGGTCAACAACAACAGTCAAATATTGATCGAGTCTGCCGGTTGTTGGGAAAAAGATTGGTCAACATGACCTGCTGTTATGTAGGTTGATGTTTGTGTCATCAAGGGTTACTGACACTTAGGATGTTACAGTGTAGGCTTCACCTTAATGTTAAAATTGCTTGATGGTGTTTTTATTGAGGTAAAACTATGACTGATTGTTACTTTACATGCAAAATGTATCGGCGCTCACCATTATTATTATCATGATAAAATTGATATGTTTTTTTGAGTGAATTAAGGGTTTTTGCTATTATTGGTTTACAATCTATCTTGAATTAACACTTATAAATTTGTTGCGTGTTTAGGTACTACATTACATATATACATTTTTGATTTGTTTAACACTTTTAACAGAAACATCTTTGTTTCCGAAGAGTATAGGTTTTCATAGTATCCTCTCCTTGCATATATAGCAACAGGGTTGGAGTGTTTAGGTGACCGCACACAAAATTTGTGAAGTTAGGGTATCACTCGTACAGTTAACCCCCTGGTCCAGGAAGGAAGTAAATGTACTACAATGATTCTTGGTCCTTTTATTTACCACTTGGCCAAATCATAAATAATAAGACTAACAATGAATATAGAACAAAGTCACAAAAGTTAGACAAGTTTTATTTCTGGATGGGGTTATGGTCAAGGTCATTATTGCTATAAATAAAAGTGCTAGGAGTGACCACTACATTTTGGAGGTTGTAGTGTAAATCCTAACGAAGCAGTGTTGCAAAGGTGTGACGGATCTAGCATCGTTTTTTTTATGCCCCCACAAAGTGGGGTGCATATAGCGTTGCACTTGTCCGTTCGTCAGTCCATCAGTCCGTCAGTCCATCAGTCCGTCAGTCCGTCCGTACGTCCCGAAATCTTGTGAACGCAACTCCTCTTAAACCGGATGGCAGATTTTGCTTAAACTTCCAGGGATGAAAAACCTTAATGTGTAGATGGTAGTAAAGAAAGGAATTTTCGCGGCGACCAAATTTAACAGAATTATGGCCCTTTGTTGATTTGTTCACTATATACCATATAGAAATTTTGTGAACGCAACTCCTCTTCAACCGGATGGCAGATTTTGCTTAAACTTCCAGGGATGAACAACCATAATGTGTAGATGCTAGTAAAGAAAGGAATTTTCGCGGCGACCAAATTTAACAGAATTATGGCCCTTTGTTGATTTGTTCACTATATACCATATAGAAATTTTGTGAACGCAACTCCTCTTCAACCGGATGGCAGATTTTGCTTAAACTTCCAGGGATGAACAACCTTAATGTGTAGATGGAAGTAAAGGAAGGAATTTTCGCGGCGACCAAATTTAACAGAAATATGGCCCTTTGTTGATTTTTTCACTATATACCATATAGAAATTTTGTGAACGCAACTCCTCTTCAACCGGATGGCAGATTTTGCTTAAACTTCCAGGGATGAACAACCTTAATGTGTAGATGGAAGTAAAGGAAGGAATTTTTCGTGGCGACCAAATTTAACAGAATTATGGCCCTTTGTTACTATATACCATATAGAAATTTTGTGAAAGCAACTCTTAAACCAGATGGCAGATTTTGCTTAAACTTCCAGTGATGAATAACCTTAATGTGTAGATGGACAATGTACAGATCTTACCAGCACAGTATACGATACGCAACCTGACATAATCCTAGGTGATTTCAACATCAACGTTGATTCAGTTTGGTACAGAAGACTATCTGAATCTCTGCTTAATTATCGCCAGTGTGTGACATTACCAACACACTTAAGTGGATCTATTATTGATCTTGTCTATGTAAAAGATGAGTTGCCACAGCCAAAAGTAACTGTATACCCAACATATTTCTCTGATCACAGCATTGTGTTCCTGCAATTTTAGGAGACCAGACATGTGTTTCAAAGTTTTGTTTTATTCAGACACTAATATTGTATTCCATCTGTAAAGAAACCAAATATGATGCCTCAAGAGTTAGGTAACTTTTTTATCATTAATACATAATTGAGGAAATTTCAACTGAAACGCTATAATAAGAACAGAATTTTGTAGACATTAAATGAAGCTGCTCTTGTTTACGAGCACATCTGCACAGTGGGGGCATCCGTGTCCTTTGGACACAGTTCTAGTTTTTTTTTCGTTTTTTTTTTTTCAGTGAATCCCTTTTCAGTAAAGGTTGTCACAGAAATTAGGTATATCATTTAGTTTGAGTACTTTATTTTAAGCCCGAAAACAAAGTTTCAGAGGAGGTCTGTTCGTCGGGATGTCCGTCCATGTCAAAATCAAATAGTGTTTAGGTCACAGTTTTACAGTAAAGGCCTCATAGCAGGAGTATTTGTCAACTTCATTGATAGTTCTAGTTATTCAGGATCTATATACAGAGTATTAAGTTACCCTGCAATATTGAAGTGAAAAAGAAACCTAGAGTAAAAGGCATGAAACGTTATTGATTATGTGCCGGTATAGATATATTCATGTGATTGCTTAAACAAGGAATCCTGGATGGTACTCTTAATAAAAGACGCAAGTGGTAAAAAAATCATATGGTTACATCTTGAATTAAACTGTAGCATAATTTGAACTTCGTTGATCTGTGTCTCATTTTATACACTGCTGTTTTTGTTATGATTGGACCAGTTATATGATCATTATGTTTACAAGGAAAGTGGCAGTAAACAGAAAAATTCCTTGCCGAAGGGTCTAGATTGACAAATAAGCCGGCTAATGTTCATGTTTATACTGTTAACACTATCAGCATATTGTTGTTATATATAAAAGTCTAGGGGTTCCAGTGTTCGTGTATGAAGGTTACTCGGTTGACTCTCATTTATACTAATTTTTCCTATTATGCGAAAAACATAGATGTTACTGTTGATGAGTTGACGTTGAAATAAAGTTTATATCATCCTTTAGTGTTTTTCTT
This sequence comes from Solen grandis, assembly GCA_021229015.1. NCBI lineage: Eukaryota > Metazoa > Mollusca > Bivalvia > Adapedonta > Solenidae > Solen > Solen grandis. The sequence continues at coordinate 7,203,048 of CM037792.1, read as the reverse complement.
TCCAGCCTATTCATATTCAAAGCCTTTTGTTCTATGATACTTGTACACTGCATTGAAGTAATATATATAATTAACACAGTTTTCCGGATTTAAGCAGGAAGTTGCAAAACGTGCCGACATTACCTCATCAATAAATCTAGCAGTATATATAGTATTGCAATCTCAGCAGTATATATAGTATTGCAATCTAGCAGTATATATAGTATTGCAATCTAGCAGTATATTTAGTATTGCAATCCAGCAGTATATATAGTATTGCAATCTAGCAGTATATACAGTATTGCAATCCAGCAGTATATATAGTATTGCAATCTAGCAGTGTATGTAAAGTATTGCAATCTAGCAGTATATATAGTATTGCAATCTAGCAGTATATATAGTATTGCAATCCAGCAGTACATACAGTATTGCAATCTAGCAGTGTATATAGTATTGCAATCTAGCAGTATATATAGTATTGCAATCCAGCAGTATATATAGTATTGCAATCTAGCAGTATATATAGTATTGCAATCCATCAGTATATACAGTATTGCAATCTAGCAGTATATATAGTATTGCAATCCAGCAGTATATATAGTATTGCAATCTAGCAGTATATACAGTATTGCAATCCAGCAGTATATATAGTATTGCAATCTAGCAGTATTGCAATCCAGCAGTATAATAAGTATTGCAATCTAGCAGTGTATATAGTATTGCAATCCAGCAGTATATATAGTATTGCAATCTAGCAGTGTATATAGTATTGCAATCTAGCAGTATATATAGTATTGAAATCTAGAAGTGTATATAGTATTGCAATCCAGCAGTATATATGTATTGCAATCCAGCAGTATATATAGTATTGCAAGTATCCGACTGTATGTTTTAACATTACAAGTAAGACCATGTTTCAGAAAAAATAAGCAGACAAAAGTTTACAATAAACGCTATTTGGTTCTGGCGGATCAGGAATATTTACTGATATATATCATTATAGTGACAATTTTGCTTTTAGGTATCTCGGGTCAACCTGAACAGGTCTACATAAAAACTCAAGTAAGCTTGTAAAAACTTATTTGGTGTGACCAGGTACATGAAAAAGCTATTCTGTTCGGGTGTTTATACAAAAAATTCCATTCTTTGAATTGTTGATTTCCGGCATCTGGCGTTCGCTCAGGTTGACCTTTTTTAATCTGCTATATATAACTAATATGTCCTTCATTGGATTGCTTCAGTATTTGGACAGTTAATTGCTTAAGTGGATGGACCTCTTCATTATGCAGTTGACCTTGACCGTTGACTAAATTTTGATAAAAAAGCCCGCAAAATCCGTCCATAATACCATCAGGTCTTTTTCAGTTTTCTTTCTTTGAAATCCTATTACAAAAATGTATTCACATTCAAGTTTAGTCAATACATATCATCAACCTAATAAAGATGACAATGCATTTATAATAAAATCTGGTCACTTGAATTTGACAGTCGAAAAGTAAGTTGAGCTTGTTACTGCGTGGTTACTTAAGTATATTCCTGATTCTGGGGTAGGCCCTTATTCTCAGAATTCAAAAGTCATTCAAACGCAGTCATTAGCTACATTACAAAACTTTTTGAATAAATAGGCATACTTAAAAATAATGAATTAATGTGTTTTTGAGAAACATGGTCTTAACGTGTTTTCACTGTAACCAACCGTCGGTGTATGTCGTCTACAATTTGCTGTAAATTATTTGAAACCTGGCAAGAATTAGCCTAGATGTTTATAACATTCCTTGCTAAGATCAATTTTATCCATTCAGATCTGTGGTTGACAAGGCAACCTAAAGAAACATACATGTACTTTGAAATATAAAGTTATTATATAATCAGAATTTAGTTTCAGTGTACACAAACGGTCCTCTACGATAAAAGATAAACGAGTTTGGTCTTTAAAAATGAAGCTTCTGGGGTAGGTTACTTTTCTTAAGTACTTCTGTATTCTTAAAATAATCAAAACTCTGAGAGAACAGGGTTTGTAATGTGATGACGTCACATTACACTTGTTTATCAAAGTAAATTTGATTAATGAGGATCCAATTTTCAAGCGATGCCAAAAAATCCAATTTTATAAACCTGCTTTAAACCTTGCGTGAACACTCATTACAAGAAAAGCTGAACACAATCTTTGCTTCAATGGACTGCTACCAATAAGCACAGTGCCATTCATACTCTCCCTATTTTTTCAGGCCTACAGTTTATAAAATTTATATCAATACATATGTATCTAAATCAAAAAGAAGCAAATCCAAAACAACAAACTTTCATTATTTATGTATGGTATGTATTTTTAGCTCACCAGAGCAAAGCTCAGGGTGAGCTATTGTGATCCCGTGAGTGTCCGTTGTGCGGTGTGCGTCGTCAACAATTTAGTGTTTACACTCTATCACTTTCATTTCTTAAGCAATCATCTTCAAACTTTAAGACAATGTTTATGACCATAATGTCTTGATGAGTTTGATTATGGCTGAGATCGGTCTATTAAGTCAGGAGTTATGCCCCTTTTAATATAAAAAATGCCAGATTTCACATTGTTTACACTCTATCACCTTCATTCCTAAAGCAATCATCTTCAAACTTTATGACAATGTTTATGACCATAATGCCTTGATTCAGTTTGATTATGGCTGAGATGGGCTTATCAGTTCAGGAGTTATGCCTCTTTTAATATAAAAAAAATGTCAGATTTCACATTGTTTATGCCATAGCATCTTCATTTTATAAACAATCCTCTTTAAACTTTGAGACAGTGTTTATGACCATAATCTTTCGATTGAGTTTGATTATGGCTAAGATAGGCCAATTAGGTTAGGAGTTATGTCCCTTTTAATAAAAAAAAATACTGGATTTCACATTGTTTACACCCTAGCATATTTATTTTTTGAGCAATCATCTTCAAACTTTAAGGCAATGTTTATTTCCATAAACTCGAGGTCAGGTTCAATTATGGCTAATATCTGCCAGTCAATGCAGGAGTGATGCCCCTTTCAATATAAAAAGCAAGATTTCAGTTTGTTTACATTCTAGCATCTTTATTTCTTAAAGCAATCGTTTTTCTCAGGTGAGCGGTTCAGGGCCATCTTGGCCCTCTTGTCATTCTGTACACATATGTTTTTAAATGTATACATTGATGATATTCAGTATCACAAATATATATGTGTGTGTGTTTAAAATCTGTAATCCAAACTAGGATAGATTACACATTAATTCCACAGACAGCTGCCTCTTAAATTAATTGATAGTCCATATGCAATAATTCTTTTTTGTATCGATTCATGTAGAAATAAATTTCTTGTTACCTTAAAGAGGATGTATTTGCCTTTCTAAGGATGTAAATTTCATACGTAAGTTTTTACTCAATTTCCCTTAATTCGGTATTAATTTTAGGGAAAAACTAGATAGATTGTTATTGAAAATATCATAACCCTTAAATTAAAAAATATTAGTTATAAAGAAAATGTATCGGACCATTTTTTCATAAATTATCTATAAATGTTTCACTACGGTCGCGCCTCTGGGCGCCTATTGACGACATCAAATCAGACATTTTTCGACTTTTATAGCCTAATCAACTCGTGTTTGTTTTAAAGTTGAAATAATAATAATAAAGATAATAACTTCACAGATTTCAAATAAAAGTAATATTTGAGATATTGAAAGAATTCGGTAGAATGTTAACAAACAAATAACCATCAATAACGTTGTTATAAATAGTTCAAGCATATATTTGAAATGTTTTAATGTGTGTTATTTCCATGAGACATGTAGCAAAGATATACTCGTACATCACAAAACATGGCTCATTTGTTCAACATAACTTCAAGTATTGTAACTTATTATATAATCAATACTGATATCAAGGAAAACAGTGACAATGATATTGATGGACATGTTTTTTTTTCATGATTTATAATAGTGATCAAATTATAATGACAATAACACAATATGTAAAATTTAGCAAAAAATGAAATAAAAAAGTTATTTACTCATTGTCAAAACTACTTTGATAAAGGTAAAAAAATACATAGTTGAACATTGATATAAATCACCAAAGTCTGTTTCAGAAAGCCAACAACATCTGTACAACTATGGATATGATCAATTAGTGTGATTTATAGCTGTTATTTATTGAGAAAGACCATCAGACATACAAATATCGTATTATTTATGGAGCCGCCGACACATCGCAGACCCCTTCATGATGTCGTTCGGCAACATTCGAATTTACGTGGTGTTTAAAGAGCCTGAGTTTTATTGTCAGCCTAATGCCGCATGTATCATGATTTATTGGCTTTCGTCATTAAGATCGTGTTTGAGAATTTCTCTAAAGTCATTACTCACCTTGATGATTGATTTCCTGTTTCTAACTCTCGGAGCTTGTCAATTAAGGAATACTGAGCTTTATACATTATCACAGTGTTCAAGGCGTATGCTTTTTTTTTTTTTCTTCAAAAGAATTTTTAAGCTCACCTGAGCACAAGGTACTCACGGTGAGCTATTGTGATCGCCTTTTGTCCGTCGTCCATGCATGCGTCCATCCGTCCGTGCATGCGTCCGGCGTCAACACATTTCTTTAAACAACATCTCCTCCTTAACCACTGGGCCAATTTTGATGAAACTTTACAAGAATGTTCCTTGGGTGATGCCCTTTCAAAGTTGTTCAAAATATATTATTCCATGTAGAAATCTGGTTGCCATGGCAACAGAAAGAAAAGAAATATGAAAATTTTGAAAATCTTCTAAACTACTGGCCCGATTTCAAAGTAAATTTGCGCAGATGTTCCTCGTGTCACTCTTTACCAAGATTGTTCAAATTATTTTTATCCGTTGAAAACCATGGCCGCCAGGGGGGCGGAGCCTGTTTTCCTTATATGTATATAGTAAAAACTGCAAAAATCTTCTTGGCCAAAAGTGCTGGCTGGATTTCAAAGTTATTTGGCACAGATGTTCCTTGGGTCACGCTCTACCAAGATTGTTCAAATTATTTTGATTCGTTGAAAAACATGGCCGCCATGGGGCGGAGCCCGATTTCCTAATATGTATTTAGTACAAATTTGAAAAATCTTCTTGGCCAAAAGTACTGGCTGGATTTCAAAGTTATTTGGCACAGATGTACCTTGGATCACTCTCTACCAAGAGTGTTCCAAGTTATTTTGATCCGTTGAAAAACCTGGCCACCAGGGGACTAAGCCAATTTTCCTTATATATATACAGTACAAATTTGAAAATTCCTTTTGTCCAAAAGTACTCACTCGATTTATGGCTGGCAGAGGGCAGAGCCCATTTTTCACAATATTATATTTGCTGTTTCTTTTCCTCCCACTAATATCTTGTTCTCAGGTGAGCGACCCAGGACCATCATGGCCCTCTTTTTTAATTTTCCCAGTTTTCAATTATCGCATAAAAATGAACATTTGATACCCTACGAATAAGCGTTTTTTAACCATACGAATAGAAATGTAGCATTTGAAAGAACAAAAATAGAATGTAAATGAACGAAATATAACTTACAGGAAAAATATAGAATATAAATGAACATTTGATACCGCCTCGGGAGTTCGATCCCCGGCTGCTACATACCAGTCATAAAAAATGGTACTGTTATAGCTCACCTTGCTTAGTGCTCAGCATATAAGGGTAGTTCCAGGACTGATTAGCCCGGTGTCAGGATAATATGACTGGGTGTGGTATCATGCCACGTGTCTACGGCGTGATACTGCAGTGTGGCAGCACTGTATCTGTCTCAAGTAGAAATCGTCTCAAAAAGACTGAAATACTGTGGGTGGGACGTTAAACCCAACAAATATACATTTGATACAATACGAATGAGCGTTATTTTACCATACGAATATAAAATATAGCATTGAATGAACAAAATAGAATATAAATGAAGAAATATAACTTGCATGAAAAAATAGAATATAAATGAACAAAGAATATAAATTTAAAAAAAAAATACAATATAAACAAAATAGAATATAAACGGGAAAAGGGAAATATAAATATCCAAACACTGAATATAAATACGAAATGTTGTATATAAATATCAGAATTTAGAACATAAATGATATTAATTGCACATGAATAGAACATATCTAATATTGCAATGTAATACATGTCCTACTAATATGGTTAGGCAGCAGCTGTTACCGGTATGGGCTTTGTCTAATATTCATTCTTATCTTTATCATGTACACTGTATATAGCTGCTATTGGCTATGTTGCACCTAACACGATTGTCCTGGTAGACAGATCTTGTTGGAAACCTCCACCGACTACCTCCAGATACCTTAGGCACCGAATGAAACTTTTGCAGCAAGAAAATGACCAGTCCCGCTTCATTTGTATGGATCATTCTTCTTGGTGCATTTTTGATTGTTTTGTCTTTATAATTTTACTCTTCCCTCCAAACAGACAGAAAGGTTTATTTTCCCCACTAGTCTATGCTTCTGAGAAGTTTGAAGTTTAAACTTATTTATTGAACGTCGATTTGGAAACAAGTTCTTGCAACTTATACAGATCCCCCGACAGTTCCTGGGTTGGACCAGTACTTTGCGCATGGGAATGTCATGAAAAATTTGGCCACTTACGCGATTCGAACCAGCAGCCTTTGGATTCGCAGTCTGGTACGCTACCACTAGACTACGGCTCCAAATATGTTGCCTTCTATATTCAAACACACCATTCAATTAAAAAAAGTCTAGCTTGTATTTAATACTGTAATTGTTACCGGTAATGGAGAAGTGGTGTCTGAAGATTGTGGAATAATCAAAGACATCCTATTGTCAACAGAAACTATTGTATAGCTGGATATAAGTAGACTCTTTAAATATTAAATGTAACGAGATTTATTATTTTCAATCATTTCAAAATATTGAAATAAACACAACGTTGTTTAATGAAAGTAAGTGGATTATTCAAAATTTGAAAATCCTCATTAGCGTGTATGTCCTACGTCTGTATGGCTTCTGAATTTATATCAATGGCTAAAATTTATGAACATACATATTGTCTTGCAGCTGTTGCCTCCAGTTCGCTCAGCACGTTGGTGATTGAAACACACCTGTAAAATTCAGCATGAAAGAATGGTGGTTTTAATTATTTTAAGACAGGTGGAGCAAGTACCATGCGATACCATCCATTAGATGTAAATTATAGAAAATGATATCACAAACATGTGTTACAGTAACGAGGAACTCACATATGACTTTCTAAACCCATTGTTTACAAATTGATTCTTTCTTTGACATTCAATCCGTTTTGTGTCTTTAGAAAGGACACCTATGTAAGGGGAGATTTCGGCTAGCACGTACAGTTAATTTATATCGTCCTGAAAATTGGGTTGCACGTGCACAAATTATATTTTTTTACAAGATTGGAATAGCGATTGGTCAAGAGGCAGTGTACAAACATTTAACCTTTGAGAATTATCTTGAGTAAAAAAACTATTTTTTCTGTCAATACGTCTTGTTACATTCTTTGAAAACTGAGTCGGGCAGATAGGTAAAATTAAATTGATAGAAACCTTAGATTAGAAGATGAGTACTATTTTTATGTGCACAGACTAAAACGAAATCAGAAAACGTTGAAAATTTTACTTAAAACTAAATTTTGCCAGATGTTAAATTCAAAATTCAGATGAATTAGTGGTATTTATAAATTTCCCTAAATACATGAAAGAAGCTGAGTTTTACTCTCGCATTAAGAGTTCTTCATGATTAACATCAGCTAGATAGTAAAATCATGAAGCTTACTCATGAGGTTTATGTTATTATTTTGTTGTAACCTGCGTTTCTTTTTCTCTGCAGTATATTACAGTATATGACTCTTGTGCTATGTTTCTGCTTTTATAATGACATTGTGACGACGCCTTCTCCTAAACAGTTTCAGTAGAAATCTAATATGTATACACAAAATAATATGTGCTCTTACGAGTAGGTCCCATAGTCTTCTTTTTGAACTTTACTTGCTTTGGATTGCTAGCAATTCCTGAAACTACTTAAAAGTTTGAAATATAATCAATATATTAATAAAATATACATCATATGGTCATGAAATACTCAAAAACCTGATACCAACTGGCAAATAACAATTTAATCTATTTAAACATGAAAACCACCCAGTTGAAAAAATTAAACATAAAAACTAAGCATTTGAAAAAATAAACAGTTGTGAGTCTTTAGAAACGTAGTTAATCTTGTAGCAGACTCGTCCCGGTGTAACGTTGTAAACTGACTCCCATAGAATAATGACCCTCCAGTCATTAAATTATATAAAATAGTGACCCCTTTCTATAAAATACTGACACCCCTTATAAAATAATGACCCCCACAGATGAATGACCCCTCCTAACCTGTTTCTAATATACTCTATATCAATTCAAGTCATTGTCGTGTTTCAATCGCTTATATTTGTTGCTGTTGTTATTGCTGCTGCTGCGTCTACTGATGACACAACAACAGTATATCTTAGAGCCCCGCTAGGAAGTAAGCGTGCATTTATTGAAAATAAAAGCTAAAATTGTTTACATTTGTACTTGTCGGTTAAAGGTAACTTAAAAATAGAGAGAAACGGTATTTAGGATGGATGATAATTTTGGTTTTGTTTACAAACGGTGTATTATCATCAATAATTAGACATCTAAAATGATTTTGGTCATTGATTTTTCTTGAGACATTGAGATCATCCTTTAGAAAGAAAACGTTTTCGAAAGTAAAAAACATTTGGAAACATATTTTATATGCTGGTTCGTCATCAATTTTGGGCCTTTAGATAACCTATTTTACGGAGAAAATTTATTTACATGTATTTGCTTCTCCATGACATTTTATAAACACTGAAACCTTAAGAAAAGAAAGAGTCACATAAAGATATATTAGTATTCTGCCTCAAATCACAATTTTACTGGTCATTCATTCTTATTGTTTGTTGTGTATATTCGATTTCTGTTGTTTAAGACTTTTTATTTTTGCATATCAGCTAAAATATTTGTTGGTAAAATTACATTTTTCTGGTTTGTTTTCAACTAAAATGATAACAATTTCATCTGAGTGACGTAAGATAACCTTTGTTCATTACACGGTGGCATTGTTGTAAAACAGCGCTCAATGCGCCCACCCGTCCCGCTGGCCTAGTGGTTAGAGCGTCCGCATCGGGTGCAGGAGGTCGTGGGTTCGATCCCCGGCCGGGACATACCAAAGTCGTAAAAATGGTTGTGTTATAGCTCCCTTGCTTGGCGCTCAGCATATACGGGAAGTTGCATGACTGGTTGGCCCGGTGTCAGGATAGTGTGACTGGGTGTGGTATCATGCCATATGTCTACGGCGTGATACTTTAGTGTGGCAGCACTATATCTGTCTCAAGTAGACATCGCCTCAAAATGACTGAAACACTGTCGGTGGGACGTTAAACCAAACAAACAAACTCAATGCACCCAAAAAGTAAGCCAGGCTTTCACTATCGATGCCATCTCAAAGGTGAAACTGGTTAGAATACAAACCTTTAAGCTTAACTGGTCGTAATCTAAGGGATCGAGCATTTTTCATTTAAAATCAAAGCGATCATTTTGTCCCAGTGCTAGAGGTAGATGGTGAAGAGTTCTCAAGAAAGCCATATAAACAAATTCGGAACCACATTCCAGAAAAGTATCACACACTAATAAACGCTGACCTATTAGATGCTGCTTTAGTGAATTGTTACGCAGACGAAGCGTTACTATTAAAACGTGACATCAGTGTAAGGACTGTATATTTGAGGGCTTTTACTAACACGCCCTACGATGTTGAGGGGTTACGGGGGTTATCTGAGGATGTGGATGCAAATATTTTCAATATTGTATGCGACTGGGGCGATGTCGAAAACAAGCTTAACTGATGTTGTGAAAAATGCACGTAATGAATCAATGGAGAACTAAACAATTTATGCCGAATTTTATTTAAAACAGCATTTTCGTTGTGCTTAAAAAAAGTTGTGTGAATTACTGCTAGATATAGCCTAATATCTAAACAGATGATGTGATGTGATGTTTACTAAAACAAACACCCAGGAACTTCTTGTTACAGTTGTACTCCATACAGTTTCAATTAAAAAGTTCTTTCGTTCTATAAAATCAGCCTTTTTTATGCATAAATCTCGCTCATAATAATTTTTGGGGTCTTTTTTACCGAACATTAGCCTTTAGACTCCCGAAACCATATCGCTAAATAATTTTCTACGATATGACTAGCATATTATTACTGCTTTAATTTTCAACGACAATGCGTCATTTACTTAAACAAGATGAAGCAAGCAAGCAAGCTGTAGTTTATTGGCTGTATTATCTATACTAAGAAAGGTATATTTTAAAGAATACAATTATTATTATATCAATATAAGGCATACATTTGTAAATCGGTTGTGGGGAAGTCCCATGTTTTATGAACTGCGACGCACATGGCAATAAGACGTTGTTCGAATTTAAGGGCTATAACTCTCGAATAGGTGGAGCAAATTCATTTTTTTCTTTGTGCACAATTAGGCATCGGTAGTAGTAGGCCTAATTCCTGAAAGTTTAAATCAATTCCGTCTAATAATGAATGGAGAGTGGTGGTCACAAAATACTGTTGCGCATACGCACGTACAGACTGGTGCCATTACCATTTTCTCCTCCGATGTCTATGTAATAAATGATATAGATTTGGGATAGAGGGTCGTTATTCTATAGGGGGTCACAATTCTACGCGTGGGTCGTTTTTCTACGTGTGGTGGAGTCATAATATTATGACCCCCGGTCATAATATTATGACCGGGGAGTCACTATTTTATATAATTTAATGACCGGGGGGTCATTATTCTGTGGGGGTCAGTTTACAACGTTACACCGGCTCTAAGTCGGAATACTCGCAGTGTATACATTCGCTTACATAAGCCATATATAGTGAAACGATTTTAGGCTTTTATATTATAATCTTTTGGCTTAATTGGTGCTGGAATAATTGTTTAATTCTTTTTATATGATTCAGTTTTGTTATTTTAGTTTTATCTACAAGGTGGTATTTATTAAATATTTATATTTTCTTGCATTACCTCTCTTTAATATATTCTAATCCCTGTGGAAATATATAAATCTTCCATATACTTTAATAATTCTGTGCGTCTGTTCACGATCAAGGATGTTTCCGATACATGCATACAAAACACTTCCTTTAATTCTTACACTGTTTGGTGAGATGTAAGATTTGAGGTGAAGATCGAACCTGCTGGTCGGATAGCAGAAATACGTATTTTAGGTAAAGTTACTACTGCACCCAGTAAGCATTGCGCTATCTGGTGTGGTTAATTGGAATTACGTTTAGGCTATTGGGGTAATTTTGTGTTCAGTATTAAGTTAGGGAGTTGAATTCAGTTTGTTTTTTATCTTCGATTCTCAAATTAATTAAATGTTGATTATCTTATAGCATTATTTTAAAACCACAGACCATTTAAAACTTGCCAGCATTATTATTTAAATATATTATATTGTAACACTTATACTTTCTGATTTTTTTCCTATGCCGAATATCTTTTTTAAAGATATTTCTTGTTCAACATGTGCTTTGGGTATCTCTATATTCAATTAAACGTTGAGCTTATTTTTGTTAATGAAAGGATTCAATGCCTCAGTATAAACATGCTACCTTGAATGGTTGCAAGATTTTTCTATACGAATTGGAGGAAGAGGGCTTTATTAGACAGGGTGTGGGGTTATAAGCGGGAATATACGTTATACATGTATTTATATTTGATTATATTGAAATATGTAGTTATTCCCTTCGTGCGATAAGCAATGACGTCACAAGAAAACGGTCGACCGGTTTTACAATAAATAACTATGTTATTTCAAATAATTGTTTCGAGCTTCAGTAACCAATATTATCCGATGCCTTACTTTTCAGATAAAGACGAAATCGTCTTTAAATTTTTGCATATCTTACAGGTCACAATACAGTCAGTCATTGGTAGGTCGTCGTTGTCATGTGCTTATTTCAGCTGTTCAAAACACTATGTACTATAAGAGAGATCACCTACCATCATTCAAACCATGCAGGGCTGTTTTAGTCCCTGACATTTAGGCAGTTCAAAAGGCGGCTTAGGACAAAAGAAAAAGTGCTTTATCTAGGATCCATATACATTTGTGAAGAATTAGATTATATGCAAATGCTTGTATTTCATTATAGTAAGCCATTAATTTTGTACCGTGTTCACAAACAAAATTTTGACTTAACTAAAAATCAAAATTAAAAAAAATCAACAACAAAATGTAATACCTGATAGAAAGCATATTTGCCATTTGAACTCCGTTATCTAGATTTTAATTCACTAAAGACCTAAATGTGATTTTGACATAAAAGTACGAGTAAGATAGGTTTAATGATTTTTCTCTTTTTCTCCCCCCTCTTTTCTTTTGCTAATCGAAACGTTTTCTTAGTTTTATTACATATATTTGTTTTATTCTGAATGGGGAAGTATAGCAAATATGTCCATCTGCGCAACAAAATAATTTTAGATATTGTTAATTGATATTTTTTTGTACTTTAAAGCCATTGCAGCAGTATGCCTGCCTGACTGAATATACTTATATGTTGTTTCAAGACTATTTCTCCCATTTAACTTTTATCATGAAGTGAACTTTGTGTTTTCAAGGACAAGGAGAGATTGGTAATTTGACTAAAACCGTATGCCTCTATTCTCAAAGGCTGAGTATGTTAATCTTCTATTGCAGGGGTCCTGCTTTTTTTTTTTTTTTTTTTTGCTGAAATAAAAAAAAAGCATTGGAAAAGACAGTGGTTGGATACAAGAAAGTCCGGCTGCGATACCCTAGCTCATTTCGCGATAAGACGCATTGGTTCTTTAACGTGTCAGGGGAATAGCACCGACCAATACACGGGAGACGTCATTCATTCGTTTTATCTATTGGGCTATCTTTCCCTCCCGTGTGACCAAGAGAACACGTGAGGGCATAAGTTTCCAGTGGGTACATTTAGTTTTTACCGCCAAACACTTCGCTCGCATGCTGCTATCATTCTCTCTCATTTGCGAATATGCACATATAAATTATATCTTATGTTAATAAAACGGAGATGGGGTCACCGGATGTTTTAATACCCTTGAAGTTCCCTTATTTTCCTTATTCTTAGTTATGCCCTTATTTTATATTTTTTTAATTTCCTAATGTTTCGTAGAATCATTTTTTATTTGAATTCAGATAATACAAGTCATATATTTTGTATAATTATCAAGCGGGGAAAATCAGATAAGATTTAAAGACGGAAAAACTTCTTTTTCGATCAAATGTGATCATCAGTATATGGTTATACATGTATTTCATGGTGGTATATAGCGTTCATATAGACTTATTATTCGTTCGTTATTCTGTTGTATGCAAGTAATATACTAGACTACTTGGCAGAATTAAATTGTAATTTATAATTTTGAATTCTATAATTTTATCAAAATTTTTTGGAATGGGAAATTTTTTTTTAACATAAAATGGTATGAAATTGGCACGCTTTACGATATCTGTCTCTCTCTGAACCCGTTATAGTATTTATAGTGCTGCCTGCTGTTATTTATATGTATTTGTGTGATTCACGTGCGTGCAGCCGATTTTAAACGAACATTCATCGGTTGTCATATAAGACTAACAGTATGAGTTATTTCGAAAATTTATTTTGTATTATTTATTTCATAATTATGCTACTTTGGTAGCAATACGTATTTAAACTCTCATGTGACTCTTAAAACTTTTAACCATGAACACTAATTCCCAAGGGGGGGGGGGGGGGGGGGGGGCTAATTATTAAACTTACAAGCGACTTCCTTACAAGTGACTTCCTTACTCAAAATAATGTTCCAAGACGGTAGCTGTTGATATTTATTTGTTTTATATAATGTCCTGTCTCCGTTTTTTTCTTTAACATTTACATACGCATTGGAGTTCATTTTAAATATATATATATATATGGGTTTTCTCATACTAACTTTCTGATTTTGTTGTTTAGAAACGGTCCACGGTTCGAATTAGGACCGGACACGCAATCATGCGCACGCACTAATATATTCTCAACACTTTTGTTAGTTTAGTTTCAATGAAGCGGTTCAAGATATTGATGTATGTTTATAGACTATGCTATTTACGTAGCATTATTTGCGATACAGGTGAACTGGAATCATTCATCTACGACGAGCTGTTACATGTTTGCACGCAGCGGGGGCGATTTTTAACGTGCTGAACGTGAAAAAGAAAGTAAGTGAATAAAATCGATTTTTTTTTACTATACTAACGTTATCTATTTACAAACGAACTGAAATAATGATGGTTCGGATGAGCATTGAAGAGCGTGGTTGCTTGATTTGCATGTTAATTATAATTTTAATGCATATTTGACATGGTATGTCTATTTCGTTCAAGTTTGGACAATAAATAAATGATGGTTGATTCCAGTTCTGCAAATGTAATGCAAATAATGCTGAACACCATATCTTAAATATATGGAAGGGTATTAACGCATAAATTGCATCTTGCATTCGTACATTACAACTTGCATTCATACATTTACATCTTGCATTCGTACATTACAACTTTCATTCGTACATTTACATCTTGCATTCGTACATTTACATTTTGCTTTGTGACTTGCACATCTTACTTTGTGACTTGCACATCTTGCTTTGTACATCTTGTATTTGTGATATGAACATCTTGCTATAAATAGTGTCTGTTATTCTCGTTATTTAACACCATCAATTAACATTAATTTGATGAGATGAAGTCATGTTTAATATTCTTATTTAAATAACCCCTTCCTCTTAACGAATGACAAATGTCAGAGAGCATAGCAGTAACAACTAGATTTGCATACTGCAAATGCAACGGTTTTCGTGATGATCAACAGTTTCAAACCTGATCAGCCAAGTTAAAATACCAGAAAAACAACAAAATGCAAAATGCTTTATATGTGACCAAAACTTAAAGGCATCTCAAAAGGAATGTGATGTCCCACTGAGCCAGGCCCCCATCTGCTGTGATCACACCTGCTAATTGCTGGTCATCACTGCAGGGAGTCTTTAGCCAATATAGTACCTATATGTTACGGTAAAACCTCTGATGGGTTGATGCATAACTAAATTATCTGCTACAATGGAAGTGAGATAGTAGGCTAGTTTTACACAAAGCAATAAACATATAATGACTTGACTATTTGAGTTTACCGTCGCTTCGACGGTATTTCAGTCATATAGCGACGTCCAGCTAATTACAGGTGGAGGAAGGACACGAATGCACGGAGACATCCGGGTAGAACCACCGACCTACCGCAAGCCAGCTGGAAGGCTTCCTCACATGAAAATCCGAATGACCCTGCCGGGATTCAAACCCACGCGGTGAGGGGCAGAGTGAGTGTTAAAGTCAGCGACTTAACCCTCTCGGCCACGGAGGCCCCAAACATATAATGAATGATAGTGATAATATGTGGGTTGTTTAGTTTATGATCCCTTACATAATTATTCTTTATTACATTTATTACTTGGAGTCAATTTTGTAACTGCAT
>CM037792.1:7137364-7187364 GCA_021229015.1 Solen grandis | reverse complement strand
ACAAAAATGCTTGAAAGATCACTGTTAACAGTATGCAACAAGCCAGTGAACGAAGAAATTTTTTTTTTTCGAATCAGGCGACTCGTGAACGGTATGAAATTGCTTTCGCGAAAACCGGTGAAATCGCGAATGCGATTCCAGTTAAATATATTCTTCCCTATATATAATATTGTTCTTTTGTATTTGACTTCTAACTCCTAATAGATTTTTGCAATAATTCAGATAAATTTTCTCTAATTGTGTACTTACGTGTAATCCTGTTACTTCTGAACTAAACCATAATAAAGTATAGGAAGGATAAGCTTATCAAACAATTCTAGTTTATGTTTAACTGTTAAACCAGGAAACTTAATTAATTCAGACTGGAGATTATACACAGCTTTTAAGGCCTGTCCAGACAAATATTCAAAAGTCTTTTTGAAGGAGCCCCCAGATGTAAATACTATCCCGAAATATGTAAAGCTATCAACTATCTCAAGGTTTTTTCCCTTATATGGAAAATTGATATTATTCCTAACTCTTCCACCCTTTCTAAAAATCAATACTTAAGTTTTTGATGTATTAATAGTTAGCTTCCATTTATCACAATATTCATTTGATAATAATAATAAGCTTTTATGTAAACCATCTTTAGTTTCTGACATAATCACAATATCATCTGCATACAGCAGAAGAACTGTTTTAATACATTTAAATCCACCCCATCAAAACCATTTATCCTAAATTGTTCTTCAATATAATTAAGAGACATTGAAAATGACATGTAAATTTATCACTTAGCATATTTTGATATTATACTCTTGATCTGACACTATCATACACTGATTTAATGATATCTAACATTTTACCCCTGACACCATATTTAATTAACTTAATTAACTTAATCTGTCATTTAAAATCTTCGTAAAATCCCAAAAGTACTTAATTATGTCATCCCTCTTATATTACTACTCTACTCTAATCATTAATATCTCCCTTTTATGTAGTGGCACAATTAAACCTTCAATCCAATCTGAAGGAAAATATATTAAATCAAATAACGTATTAAACAAATTACATAACAAATGCACAAATGCATTACAACATGATCCATATTTAAAAAAAAACAAACTCATTTAATAGATAATCAGATCCTGCGGATTTTCTTGTATATAAATTTTGACATGCTTTAATAATTTCCTCATTTTTAAAAGGTACATCTAATTAAAATAAAACATAACATCTAATTCTTCATTTAAGTATCTTTCATTAAAATGTAGAATATCTTCATCAGGTTGATAAAACTTTGAGTCTTGGTCATTTACAGATTTGAAATAAGATTGAAAGTCATTAACAACCTTATCTTGACTTTTCCTATTCATAAATTCATCCAAAATATAATCATCCGGTAAAACATTTGACAGAAAAGAATTCTCATTTTCTATAAAATCTGTCTTTTCCCCTGTTCTGTCACTTAAATCACCTCTGATAACAAAATAAAAATTATGCCCAAACTTGTTTTCAAGATATAGCATATCATCCGCAAAAATTTTGAGTATTGATTGATTATCAAAGACTTCCCTCTTATTACCTTTGGGTGTATTATAAGCCAAACACGATAACAAGTCATTATCTAAATTAAGAAATGCTCCATTTACTTTTATC
This sequence comes from Solen grandis, assembly GCA_021229015.1. NCBI lineage: Eukaryota > Metazoa > Mollusca > Bivalvia > Adapedonta > Solenidae > Solen > Solen grandis. The sequence continues at coordinate 7,185,720 of CM037792.1, read as the reverse complement.
CAAATAAATGAATCCCCAGATTTTTTCAAAAATTGAACATGCTGCTTAAGTTTGTCATGCACATAGATACTTATTCCCCTACTGTCCCTTTTTGCCCCTGTAGATTTTTTTTTCTATGTAATGTATATGAATGGAAATTTTTTACATTATAATTATATGTATTATTATTTTCATTTGACCATGTTTCAGTATAAAAAAAAAAGGATATTTTTAATAGATTTTGCATTTCGTTACTATCTAATTTGTTAAAACGTTTACATAATCCCTGAACATTTAATAAACAAAACTTGACATCTACTTCGCTCTCCTATTTCTTTTCACCTTTAGTATTGACATCACGCCGGTCATGTCTCTCCCTGGCCTCTGATTGGTTGTAACTCGGGGAACTATCAGAGTGTCTATTTTTGTCTACGTCATGTCTGGTATTCCCACGTTCCTCTGACCTGCTTTCTCGTCGAGCTGTTTTTTGTACCTGAAACTGAATGTTTATATGTTTTTGAATCGATATTAAGCGATTTTTCGGCACTTCTGCTTTTGTGCTTCTAGGACTTACTATTCTTTTCGGATACCAGACTGTTGCTAGGGCTAGGTGAGTTTATCTGTGTTTTATTCTTCTAAATGTTAGTTATGCGTGTGACACTTCTTTGTTTACTAAAACAGCTGATTGCTCAGCTGATTTCCCTCTGTCAGTAGCATTGCAATAAAGCACTTCTTCGTCACTCGTGTCTTGTGTGGAAGAAAATATTTTCTCGATTTGCTTTTCTCCAATACGATCTTGATCTTGATCCATAATTGCAAATCAGTCAAACCAGTTGATGAGTTATTCATCAATTTATCATCAATATAAAGCCTTGCTGCGTATCTGATCTGGACTTATATAGACTGCTCGGACACGTTACAAAAATTGGTGGCAGTGATGGGATAATGTCAACTGTCAGACTGGAGTCGCCTTACCCATGTGGTTCCCAGACCAAGTCTCGGGTTGAGACTTCTTGGAGTTGAAAATAATGTGACGATACGTCGTCACAGGTATAAATACAGTCTCTGACAAGTGCGTCAGGGAGTCGACTCTTTGGCTCAGGGGTTAGGGCAATGAACTTGCAGGTGGGCGGACAGGATTCGATCCTGGACCTGGTTGAGTTTCCTATAAAATTTTATTCAAGAATCTTAAACTAAAGACACCAGGAATTAATTTATACATGGTTAGATTTCAAGCTATATGGGAAAATAAATAAAGCGTAACTGTAAATGTACACACTGGATAAGGTTGGGGCTTATCTTTATAAATAATAAACTATCAGCAAAAATGAAAGCAAAAGAATAAAAATCCTCGATAATTTAAAGAAATGTACAGCTGGCTGTCAGAACTACCAATACTGTATTTGGACAGCCCGGTACCCAGCGTACTATTATAACGATACCGTAGCGTCCGAAGTAGTTAAAACAGACTAAATATCTTAATAGTATGGTTCTAAACCTATTGTTCTAACGATAGCGTAGCGTCAGACCGTAGCCGCAGAAGCAAGTAATCCAGACTAAATATCTTAATAGTCTGGTTCTAAGCGTACTATTCGAATGATGGCGTAGCATCAGAATAAGGTAGCCAAAATTCTAACGATAACGCAGTGCCAGGTGCAGATTATCCAAAATTAATATCTGAACAGTCTGGCTCTAAGCGTACTATTCTAACGATAGCGTAGCGTCAGGAGCGGGAATTATGACAAAATATACAGTCTGGTTCTTAGTGTAATATTTTTTCGTAAGCGTAGCGTCAGATGCAGGTAATCCAGGTAATCAAGACTAAATACCTGAATAGTCTATCTCTAAGCGTACTATTCTAACATACGTAGCGTCAGGAGCAGGTATCCAGCTAAATAATCTAAACCTACTATTCTAACATACGTAGCGTCAGGAGCGGTAATCCAGCTAAATATCTGAACAGTCTAGCGTAGCGTCAGGAGCAGGTAATCCAGACTAAATATCTGAACAGTCTGGTTCTAAACCTACTATTCTAACGATACCGTAGCGTCAGGAGCAGGTAATCCTGACCAAATATCTGAACAGTCTAGCTCTAAACGTACTATTCTAACGATATCGTAGCGTCAGGAGCAGGTAATTCCTAACAGTTTGTTCAAATACTACTCCTGAACAGTCTGGTTCTAAACTTACAGTTTTAACGATAGCGTAGCGTCAGGAGCGTGTAATTATGACAAAATATCTTAACAGTCTGGTTCTAAATCTACTGTTCTAACGATAGCGTAGCGTCAAGAGCAGGTAATCAAGACTAAATACCTGAATAGTCTAGCTCTAAGCGTACTATTCTAACGATACCGTAGCGTCAGGAGCAGGTAATCCAGACTAAATATCTGAACAGTCTGGTTCTAAACCTACTATTCTAACGATAGCGTAGCGTCAGGAGCAGGTAATTCCGACTAAATATCTGAACAGTCTGGTTCTAAACCTACTATTCTAACGATAGCGTAGCGTCAGTAGCAGGTAATTCCGACTTAATATCTGAACAGTCTGGTTCTAAACCTACTATTCTAACAATATCGTAGCGTCAGTAGCAGGTAATTCCGACTTAATATCTGAACAGTCTGGTTCTAAACCTACTATTCTAATGATAGCGTAGCGTCAGTAGCAGGTAATTCCGACTAAATATCTGCACAGTCTGGTTCTAAGCGTGCTATTCTAACGATATCGTATCGTCAGGAGCAGGTAATCCTGACCAAATATCTGAGCAGTCTGGTTCAAAACCTACTGTTCTAACGATAGCGTAGCGTCAGGAGCAGGTAATCCGACTAAAGAGCAGGTAATCCAGGCTAAATATCTGAGCAGTCTGGTTCTAAACCTACTGTTCTAACGATAGCGTAGCGTCAGGAGCAGGTAATCCAGGCTAAATATCTGAACAGTCTGGTTCTAAACCTACTGTTCTAACGATAGCGTAGCGTCAGGAGCAGGTAATCCAGGCTAAATATCTGAACAGTCTGGTTCTAAGCGTTCTATTCTAACAATAGCGTTGCGGCAGGTGCAGGTTATCCAGACTAAATATCTGAACAGTCTGGTTCTAAGCGTACCAATCTAACTACAGCGAAATTTAAGAGGTAGGTATTTTAGACAATGTATTTGAACATTCTCGTTCGTAGCGTACTTTTATTTTGGAAGTATATTCATTTTTTATAACACTAAACTTAATTGTCCTTATGTTTGTATGTTTCGCATTGTCTGTTGTTCTCCGTGAGCACTGATAACCATTTAAACTTGCATTAATCACAGTTTATATAAAAAAGCTTCTTTACTTTAAATTGATTATATCAAATTTGAACAGTATCAGAATTAGATGTGTTCCAGGGCGTTAGTATTATTAAAAATATACATAGAATTGTTGCCCAACAATTTTAGAATAATTTGTTATTTGTCCGGTTCCATTTCATTAATTCAGTAAATACATACCCTTTTTGATCATCTTATTGATGCAGACTACGCATTTAATGGTACAAAAAATCATTGTATTTTATCATATACATAATTATAGAAGTATGACATTTTAAGACAATGTTTCACCCTTGAATACTTAATTGCTATATAGTATACATGTATACATAATAAATATAATTTTAGTACTGTATTGTGTTTGTTTGATTTTACGTATTGCTGAAAGTGTTCCAATCAATTGGAGACTCAATTTTATACGTCTTTGGCTTGACTCGGACACCGGAGGAAAGTACCTTGGGTGGGATTCGAAACCCAGACCTCCCGGGCGCAATGAAGTACCTCTACTACTGAGCCATTGTGCCGGTAAAACTTACATTTATCTTCAAACTAGGCAAACCATTTTTATATTATACTTATTAAGGAGGAAAATGAATTTTAAAAAAAGCCATCAGCACTTAAACAATATATTCCTCCATCTCCTCATAGCAAACAATGAAAAGATAAAATGATAAGTGAGAAAAAAAAATGTATTCCAAAAAAAAATATTGTCTGCATCAAGGATTCGAACGCGCAAAATTGTTATTACAAGATCGCTGAACTTAACACTAGGCCACATTTCCATTTAAAACAAATGGTTTTATCGTAATAATTCACGGAATCTAACAAGAACGTCCCGGAATTTAATCTCAACTCAATTGTGCCAGCCAATAATTGTTTGTGTTGTGCTATTTAAATAATCATTGGTCCCAAGGGAAAAACATATCTGGTTTCACCGGGGGACCGAAACGTAGGCGGCCTTGGATCAGCAAGCCGACGCTATAACCACTTCACCAATGAGTTATTTGAGAAGTAGAGCTGCTGAAAGTGTATTTATACTAACATATAACAGAAAGTGATGTGCAGAGAGTCTGCCTGTGCTTCGACAAAACCGAAAGTAGGGGGTTTTCAAGAAATTTACATTAACATCAGCCAATTTGTAGAATATACTTAAAAGAATACATTCGATGGTCATATTTTAGACCTAATCAAAGCAATAACCTGCTGAAACCTGTAGAAAGTGCCGAGGTTGTGTTCCATGTTGGTACATCACTGAACTGTTCGGCTGAGATTCAGGTCGCAGTCGCTAATAACTGAAAAGTTTACACGCATATATATAGCTAAGATACTCAATATTCCGTGCAATACTTAATATTGAGCAACTCATCTTTGAAAAGTGACCGTTGGTCTGTTTCTTTCCCTTCCGTCCAGCGTTTTCTAGTGTTTATGGCAGAGTATGACCGGTGCGAACGCAGAGAGCCTGTCGATATAGCGATTTCCGCAGAGAGCCTGCCGATATGGTTATGCACCGTGATACAGGAATGACGTCATTCAGATGGATATCCCCGACTGCGTGGCAGTTTCGATATTGAAGAGATGATTTACATCAAAAGCAAAATCATTTTATTTCTTCTAATCCAGGTAATGTGTATTATATTTCAATAACGTCAAGATCTTACTGATATCTGTATGATTGGAAAAAAAATATCTCTATATATATTTATTTGCAATTGAAAATGAAAAAAGAAGAATGGGTGGGGTACGTGCTTAAGATAAGATAAGCTTTATTTTGAGTCGGCAAGACATACAAATAACATACACTTTTAAAAAAAAATTTAACCGACTAAATAACCGTGGTACAAGGTTAACAAATGTAAAAAGGCTACAAATAAGCGAAGTTAATTTTCAATTTCTGTGTCATATAACACGGAAAAAAAATGTAACACATATCAAAACAAAGTTATTCATACATATTGTTACATCATATATACAGTGCACACACCGGATGTAAGATAAGAGAATAAAATGGTCTTATAGTTAATCCCCAGCATACTTGTGTTTTGATGGCTTAGCTTAAAGCCACTGACGAGTAAGAGAATTTCCGTCCGTCTGCCTGTCTATCCGTCTGCCTTTCGTATTCGATATCAAATCACGAGGAGACATCCATGCGCTTGATTCAATATCATTTTGTTCGGTGGCAAGACATATCTATCCCCAAATGCGTTGTTCGCGTTATTCAAGAGATGGTTTTCATATTTCTGCTGGTCCAATTAATTTGTCTTCATTCTGATTTAATGTATTTTTATTATGTGTAAAAGGAATAAACCTATTTGATATTTATATAACTGTTTGCCTTGAAATGTGGTCCACGTCCATTGGCATACAGTTAAACTGGTTCATTAATTATATATATATCATTTGTCACGTTGATAGCCCTAACATACATATTTCACAAATATCCGCAACTAGCTCTAGTGCAGCAGCTTTGAAGGTCATCTGCATTTGGATTCATTTACACGTATAGTTGGCTATTTCCGTTCTCAACCGACACATTACATTGTGACATTAATTCCTTATCCTTCCTGTGAATCAATTTTGATATGAATATCATTGCTTTCGTGTATGACAGTGTTTGCTTCCTTCCCTTAAATGCGCATCATTTTGTAGTCACTGTGTTTCGGGTTGTATATATTTGTATTATATTACGAGTTTACGATAACCTAAATACTTTATATATGCATTTCTTTAATTTCTATTATATATACATCAACATCAGATCGAGAGTTTTCACAAAAGGCGTTCGATGACCTAGATAAACTGAAACTGCCGAATAATTTTCCTCTTTCATCCGATTTTAATCAAAATTTTACGAAGGGGGACAAATTATATTTCCTGACTGATTGACATACTTTCAAAAAGTTTTGTAAACGTAAAGTTAACTTCAATTTCCTGTCTGCATAATTTGCAATTTTAAATTTCTCAGTGGTAGAGTGTCCCCATTACGTTCAGGAGGTATTGGGTTCGAATACCAGCAAGAGCAATTCCTCCGGTGACCGCGTCAAACCATGGTACCAGATGCACCCTTGCCTTGAATTCGGCAAAATGGGGTTGTTATGGAAACTCGTAGTACTCAATACTGGTTCTTCCCATGAACGTGTATCGGGTACGGGAAAGAACAAAGGGGCTATTCATAAAATAAGCTAGGGAATCGCCCCGGACTCCCCTGTATCCAACTACTGTCTCATCCGACGCTGTCTCTTCAACAAAAAACAGGGCCCACACGTAAAACTCCTTGACCATAAGGTCTAAAATAGGACCATAATACTGTGAAATCATTGATTTTCGTGGGACACTAATATTCGTCGATGTCGTTTCGGGTTTTATCCACGAATATTAATACCCACGAAAACTTGTGTCTTATAAAGACCTCACGTTTTTTAGAACATAGATCCACGAATTAATGTACCCACGAAATTTCCTAGTTATATAATCAACGAAATTAAAATGTAAACTAAAATTATGATATTACAGTAATCAGAAAAGTATTGCTAGCCATTACAATAAAAGAAAGAAAAAAAATAAAACATCAATATCATCTGAACTTAAAACACAACCTACCAAAACACAATAAGAAATCCCCTGAACAAACCTAGTAATTTTTTTCTTCAGATATTAAATTCTTTGTTTGATTTAGTTTGATTGAATTGGGTTTACTGTGGTAAAAAAAAATAAGTGTTTGTAATATTTCGGCCAAAAAGTAATTATATTTAAACTTTAGTGTCATGTCTACAGCATCTTGATAAGTACATTGTACTTCCTTGTTTATTGTTACATACAAGCACCGGATGTAAGACAAGAGCATGAACAATATAAAATGTTTAACACACTTGATGCAGAACTGGTCTTACAGTTAAACGTTAAACCCTCTCATACACATGTACATTTCTTCTTCTTGTTGTTTTTATTTTTGGCTTCTCTCTCTCTCTCTCTCTCTCTCTCTCTCTTCTTTTAGGTGTGTGTGTTGGGGGCGGGGGGGGGGGGGGGGGGGTAACCCTCTAAAATAAGTTTCCATTATGAAAGGATACCGCAACCCTAATTGCAAGCGTTCGTAAATATCTTTTATCTGTCATTAAATAATGTTATTTGACTTTCATTTTAAGTTAAACAAAAGGTGACTTTGTTATATGTAAAAAAACAGAACGTATAGTAGCCTGGAGCCATTATTTCCTTATCACGTGACCATCATTTCCTTATCACGTGACCATTATTTCCTTATCACGTGACCATTTTTTATGACATCGTGACGTCGCAGTGTTCTTGTCAGCGGGTAAGTCTTGGAGAAAAAGTTTTTTTTTATTTTGGTTAAAAAAAATTTCTTTTAAATTGCAAAGTGTATTTTAATTTGATGACAGTATGTAAATCTAGTGTTTATTTATAAGCATTTCATTTTTAGAGAAGTAAATGTCATTTTCATTTGTACTCAAAGTTTCCTTACTTGAGCAAGACAGTGATGAAAGTTCTGTTCCTTTGACCTTGCAATCATTTTATAAAGGCTGCTTCTAAAAGGAATCCATGAGAACTATAGTATGAAAATGAAGTCTTAAGATCCATTTAAATGGCTCTCAACTAAGTCACTTGAATGACAGCGAACATTTTCCACACTGGAGGGCATCACTACACATTCAATCATTCACGCACATAGAAAAAGGTATAATTCCTCCTCGGTACAGTCTTGTTCGAAGGTTTACTTAGGGAGTGAAACCTTCCATTATACAATTTCAATCTTTCAAACTTTAGAGAGAGTGAAAAGTGTGATGCTGATCCAGATGAAATATATTATAAAATATGTTACGTAATTTACACATGCGCACATTATTCTTACATTCATAATAATTTATGTAATTAATGAAACTGAGAAATGGGCGATATGTTATGCTAAGGAAAATAAGTATTGCAGTTGTGAAAATATCCAATTTCGTGAAAACAGAACTTAAATGGCTAGATTATTCAGCGAGTTTGATATTTAGAACAATATGAAAAGAAACACAATCATTAAAGTTCGCCATTCTGTACATAATGTCCCATAACTGAGAACGTCACCCATGAATAACGTAAGAAATAATATAAAACATGCATTGCAACTATGCATGTAAGCAATTGATTAGCTTTATATATATATACTACCTCGACACATATCTGAAAAAAAATCTGCTTGCCGACTGACTTTTGCCATAGTGAATATAGTCTCTGGCAGCATGTTGTGTCGATGTCACTGTCAATGTAAACGCATTTGATTTTTCCCTCACAAATTCTATATTTTATTTGATTTGTTTTTAACGCAGGTTTTTACCAGTGAACTTTATTAAAATTATTATACGTCCTCCACACATATGCTTTAGATGTACAGTAACAACAATGCCGTCTCTATACTTATGTATTTAAATCTGGACATGAAATGTTGTACATTTTTATAAAACGCATTGTGTTATAGGTTTATTTGTTATACTTCATCTCTCCTTATGCCATTTTGAGAAATTGCGCAAGTAGGCCCAAAACTGGAAAAAAGGCGAATTGACCCCCCCCCCCCCCCCCAAAAAAAAAAAAAATAAATAAATAAATAAATAAACGAAATTAAGTTAAATACTTTTAAGTGTTAACAATCGTATCTTCTCGACAACACTTGACCAAATGATTAGCGCGTTATTTCGAATGATGTTCAATTAGTGCCACGATTTCACGAATTTAAACAGGAATTTCTTTCCTATGAAACCATAGTTTGAGATATGCTTTCACAGGTATTACTATCAAAGTGTGATTTTAAAATTATAATCAACTTAATCCCATGCTTGATTTTGAAAACAAGTAGCAAATGGCACACTATTTTTTAATAATTCTAAATGAAACACAGCCTTTTTAGCTGCCCGTCCATTCGAATCTGCATCCTTCTCTTTGTCCGACTATTTTCTAATAATAACCGATATCGTGTTCCTTGAACTTGATTCAAGATCATATTGCTCGAGGTAAAGACCTCAACCAGGCTTGTTTTTAGGGCTTTGACTTGACTTAACTATTTGAGTTTACCGTCGCTTCTACAGTATTTCAGTCATATAGCGACGTCCAGCTAATTACAGGTGGAGGAAGACCCCGAATGCACGGGGGCATCCGGATAGAACCACCGACCTACCGCAAGCCAGCTGGAAGGCTTCCTCGCATGAAAATCCGAATGACCCTGCCGGGATTCGAACCCACGCAGTGAGGGGCTTTAGTGCTTTGAATTAAGATGCATAATCCCCAAGTCATCAGCAAGTAGCTCCGGGAAAGGCATTGTTTAATTTATTGTGTGTCGGTTTGGAAACAAGTTCTTACAACTTATACTAATCCCTCTCGACGGTTCCTGGGTTGAACCATTACTCTGCGCCTGAGAAGGTCATGAAAAACCCTTTCCGTCGTCAGGGCTCGAACCCATAACCTTCGGATCCGCAGTCGGATAAGTTATAAAGTCACGAATGTTTACATGAACATTCACGGGGGCCGCCGTGGCCTAGCGGTTACAGTCGTGGACTACAAATCTCTTAGCCCCTCACCGCTGTGGGTTCGAATCCTGGTAGGGACTTCGGGTTTTTCATGTGAGGAAGTCTTCCAGCTGGCTTGCGGTAGGTCGGTGGTTCTACCCGGGTACCTCTGTGTACTCGGGGTCTTCCTCCACCTGTAATTAGCTGGACGTTGCTATATGATTGAAATATTATCGCAGCGACGGTAAACTCCAATACAACAACAACAACATTCATGGTGTAAAGGATTAACTACTTTATTCTCAAGGGTATATCAAAATCTTTGCAGCCTTCATTATGAACACTATCTTTCCAATCACTATATTTGCCAACAATAGGATTCATATCGATATCCGGTTGAAACAGATGAGGCGGAAAGATAAATGAAGTATTATTTAATCTCTCAGGCTAATGATTCGTGCATACATATCTATTTCAAAGGCGTACATACATATTGATTCACACTACTCTGATATTTTTACTGCGCCTAAACACAATTGATCTTTACAGACAATACACAACGACGACTAGTTATGTTTTTGCTCATTTGTGTACATTAATATATCTTTATACCTTACTATAGCTGATATGAGGTCAAACTTCCAGCCGGATTATTAAGACTACTGACAGCTTTCACTCTTGCAACCATTGCTTAAAACGTGACGCCTTTATTTCAATCAAATAAACTAACTTGCCATTTGATTTGTTCACATCAAATTAGGATAAAATAGGTGGCTGTTTCCAGTGGAAGAATATACCGCTAAATTGTCGTTTTCATTACAATCAAATACATTTTACTTGATTATCTGTCTCACAATCAATATTTGATTTTCATATTAAAATATCGTGTGTCCCAAAGATTTGATAATAACTTATGTAAGATAGGTGTTATCAAAATTATGCAGCTCTCTCTCTCTCTCTCTCTCTCTCTTATACTTTACTTAGCATTTTTTCAAGAAGACAGACTTCATTATAAATCTGTCTGGGAAGGTACTGAATATTATTTTGTGGCATTCATGTTTCAGTAAAATGTCGTGTTATGTTACGACTGAGAACACATGAATTTTATAAGGTAATTTGTCATTTTAATGCTGTATGAAATATAAATAACAGTAAGACAATCTGTTTCGGTTATTTCAATTACTGAACACTTTGTACCAGCAAGAATTCGATGTTTTAACTATTTGACCCTTCTCTTCGAATTTATATCATCTGTAAGGTGAAATATTCTACCAAATGATGTTCCTTTTTATAATCATGAATGTCAAATCTGGTACACATGCATAGATAGCACCACTTTCACCGACCCTCTATAGCGCACTTTAAATAACACTTAAATAAAGCTGGAACACATGCATAGATAGTCCCACTTTCACCGACCCTCTATAGCGCACTTTAAATAACACTTAAATAAAGCTGTAACACATGCATAGATAGTCCCACTTTCACCGACCCTCTATAGCGCACTTTAAATAACACTTAAATAAAGCTGGAACACATGCATAGATAGTCCCACTTTCACCGACCCTCTATAGCGCACTTTAAATAACACTTTAAATTAAGCTGGAACACATTTTTATTTACATAATGAAAAAGCGTCATTACAGTATGTATTGTACCTGTTTATTTTATTGTCAGTCCGTAAAGTATCGTTGTATGGCATTGTAATCCTTTACTTACACAAGAGTGGACAAATATCTCCACACTGTTTTCGAACTAGACAAAGAGGACATTGCCATATAAATTATATATATTATTATAATCAAATAGCTCACCATGTAGCAACAATTGACTTAGAGGGATAACTTTATTGATCCTGATGTGCTTTCGTCTATAATGCGAGTAATTACTCTAAAGATATGTTTTTGTATAACCCTTGATTCTCATTGTACATTTGTATAGACTACAGAACATTCATGATACAGAGGCTTTATTGAAGCACCCAGATGTGTAATTTAATAAGGTAATGTTACAAAAAGACCACGTGACTGCATTGTTTATGCCTTGCACTTACACTAAGGTATACATGTTTTTTTTTTTGTTTGTTTTTTTTTTTTTTTTTTTTTTGCAGTATCACATAAGTTCAGCATGTCCCGACGGAATGAAGTTGTTTCTGGATAGTGAAGGCCTTCCGGAATGTTTTTCCTGTAGAAACTGCCCTTGGGGTTCCAAGAAAGTTGCGAACTGCACGTATAAACACGACACCATTGCGATGAATGCACTAATGAGGAGTACTACGACGACAGAAGTCTACATTGCAAGACATGCACAGTTTGTGATGCTGGATATTACGTCAAAAGGAACTGTAGCACTTTCAAAAACACACAATGTGACGTTTGCCCGAGGGGAACCTTTTCATTGTTTGCGGATTCAAGCCGCTGCACGAAATGTAACGACTGCAGAGGAGCAAATATCACTCAAGTGTGTAACACAACTGCAGATACAGTTTGTGAACAAATTGATGAAGAGAATGATGAAGGTATACCTGTATATACTGTCAATACATACACGCGTGCACTTGTCTGCATTTTTGTTGTTTGGAAATATTGATATTGTTATGAAATCATTTTGTTCAAGAAAAAGAAAAAACTTTTAGATGAAGAAAACTCCATTTACTGACATGCATACATTAGTATAATGGCTAAAATTTAAACTACTGCAGCTCAAATAACGCCATGCCATTAACATCAAAATTATCTTGCCTTTTAAAATGTTATACGCATTAGAAGAATCATTTATATTTATGTATAAGATATATAACGGCACTTGTAAAATAAGTCTGAGGTATTGCTTACATTGTTGACTATTAAAGTTAATTTCTTAATTCCTCGTTCGATCATAACCCTTAATGAGAATTTCCGTGACATAAACAGAGCCGTACGTTGTTTTTCTTCTTTTTCTGTGAGTGTTGTTGTTATTGTTTTAAACTGACTATTTTTTCCCGGACTCTGACTGCACTGACTTGGTCTTTCCTAACCGAATCTTACATTTAGGAACTAATCTCTATTTTCCTTTAGATTAAAAATGTACAAGAAGTTACCTAAATCTTGAATTAAGTAAATTATACAAATCTAAAATTATTTTTGCTTAAATACTTATATAATGGTCGGAAATTTTGTTATAATCAATTTCTTTCTTCCATTTAACGTACAAAATCTTGTTTTTATTTATTTTATTCTAGAAAAACAGCGCGTTGGTTTGGAAACAGACGCTTTCAAGTATCTTTTTGTTGTTGCCATCCTAGTATCTGTTATTGCGCTGGTGTTTTGCGGAGAACATGCCCGTCGGAGACAGAGGAAAAGACGGACGAACGAGAAAAGAAGAGAACAGAGTAATTTTGGGGATCATCAACCCTTGCTGAGTAAGCTACAGTGTATTTGAATTTTTTATCTGTAGAAAGAATCAGCTGTTGTAAAGATGGCAATATATATGTTTTGTATTTGCATAAATGATAACACTTAAAATCTATTAAGAGATTATCCTTCTTGGTGCCAATGGTTAGAATTTATTTTTTGTTTGCACATATGAACACATTATGGTTATATACATACATTGTTGAGATTCCATGAGGTCATCTACTTTCCTTATTTTATCAATATATCAAGTTAAAAACTGCCTATTTTTTAACTTTTTTGACCAGAATTAAATAAATGTTTTGACAATTGCTTAACACCATATTATTTACCATAACGTAGGTCTGGTCATATGCGATTATGTATATAAACAATGTCAGATGGTCATTTTTTTAATTCTGGTTCCTGTTGAAAGTCATCAGGTTTTATGCATAACCTGACAATACTCAGGTTAACAAAGTCGTTCTGAAACTGAGTTCTATTTCAGATTCTATACTTATTTTGAACAAAAAATTATTGCTTATGAATTTCTTAACAAATTTTAAGAAAGTTTTACATACCAGGTATAATACACTAATTTAACAACCGACATGGAAAAAAATCCATAGCTTAGATATAATTCGTGTCGGTTATCACTCTGATTATTTTCCTCAAAGTCTAAATTTAAACTAAGCAATTTGCCCGACAAACAGACATATTTCGGCAATGTCTTTAGTGATGTGAGGGAAAAAACGCTTGATGATCTGATCAAATAATATTAAAACTCATAGTTACGCATTCCTTTAATTTCATATTTTGAAAAAAATAATGTCATTATCGCTATATATTTTTTATTTTTAATATATTCAAATATTTATTTTATATATCTAAATTCATTTTTGTGAATGTCATAACTTCTATGCAGTATGTCATTTCATTGTTATTATGGTGAGCCATTTGACTAAATACTTTAGAAAACTTTATAGGAAGTAAAGAAATAATTTATTGCTTTTTTTTTTAGATTTACCATATAGTCAGGAGACACATAGAAAAGACGACAGCAGTTTACAAGGTTGTTGTTTTTTGTTGTTGTTGTTGTTTTTTTAATTTCTACCTCAGTGAAGTTGCTAAATTATATGAGATGTACCAAAATAATCGTTTAACTCCATAAAATTACTCTGCATACTGGAAGTTAATTGAGACGACCAAAGAAATTTATAAAAGTATATAATAGATAAGTTTTACATATATTGAAAATATAGAACACATGATAAGTAAGGCAACTAAATTTTCGATCCGACTGATGACTATCAGGTATGTATTTCAGCTATAAAAGAGATATCCCTTACATCATAAATACGAGTACATTTGTATATGTCTGTATTTCATGTACTCTGCATTGTGGATTAATACAGTCAAGCACAAACATGGATGGATTTAAAAAAAATACAGAGGTGTTCTTCACAACACAAGGATGTGCCGCGCGCATCATACATATGCGTCCTAGAAATGTCATGGTCACGGTTGTTGTTAGAAATTGTCTTTGGTATTTATGAACTACATCCTTGTGTCCCTTTCATAACTTGAACATCTATGGATTGAGCGGGAGTATAAATATAATGTCTAACAATTAGTCAGCACCGCAAACCTTATGAGAACAAATCCCATTGCTTATTTTCAACATAAGTTATTTATATTTATGCACGTGAATCAGACACTCAAGCAAAAATACTGAAAAGTGGTATATGTTTACATAGTTCATTGTACCGTTTGTATGAGTATTTGAGATTTAAGCATTATAATATTTGCAATGATTTCACCAGTTTCTTCTTTCACCTAGATACAGCACAAATACATGGAATTACTGAAAGTACCGTCAACTGTTTTCAAGGTATTTCATATGGTCATTCTTCGTAGATTAAAAAAAAGATATTTTATTACAGATGAGATTATATCGTATATTAATATCTCCACTCAAAACCTCTAGTTGTACTCTAGATTGTCTTCACTGTAGTTTTATATGTGAATAAAGAATTGTAACAACATGCATAATAAAAGTTCTTTCGTGAATGTCAAAATGCCTTCTCTGATTTCCTAGAATCTAAATGATTATTATTGAAATGCATATTTATACATTAAGTATCAATACATTTCTTTTTTTTACATTTGCTTCGAAGTAATTTCTCTCAACATATACTTATCCCTGTCGATGGTTAACAAGTACTGTGCAGCTGGGAAGGTTACAAAAACCACTGCGATCATGTTCGTTTACATTTTATTTGACATTTATTTGTATTTAATGTGTAAGCATTAATACATTATATACTCATAGTAATAGCGATATCCTTTTATCTAACTCTTCTCTTTCAGAGTTCAAAAAATATCTGAAGGACATATACAGAAAAATGATATGTTGTTATACAGATGTCGTATACGGAAAACCTTACGCAGAGTTTAATATGACATCCAAAACTCCAAGACGACCACATCCGATGAAGGTTAAGCATGTTTTCTATGCAAATGGGCAAGTTTTCAAGCGGATTTGTGTCATTGGTGAAGCAAGCATTGGTAAAACAACACTATGCAGATCCATTGTCAACGATTACTGCAGTAGCAATGCTCAACTAAAAGATCTACTTTGTTATGGCCAGGACTTTGAATGGTTGTTTTATATTTCTTTGAGACATTTTCGTAGATGGTCAAACGTCTATGATATGATAGAATATGGTTATTTTCAAAATCACGAACATTTATTTTCGCAAATTCTTGAAACAGGTGAAAGAGTCCTTGTTATTTTAGATGGCTTTGACGAATGGAAAATACCGCGCACATGTGATGAAGGAAATAATGGATCACTTGATCTTTCAAATTTTGATGTTCTACAGAACTGCACTGTATTAATAACAACAAGGCCAACAGCATGGACAAAACCTATGTCTTCAGGAATTTTACCGGAATGTGATATAGAGATAACAATCCAGTTTATAACTAGAACGTCAGCAAAAAGGTTAAAAAGAGCAGTAGTAGACGAATGGAACATGGGGGAAAATAAGGAAATAGTTGAGCCTTATATCGAAGATAAAAGAATAACAACACGCCCTTTATTGTTAAAACAGCTTGTTAGGTTATATTGCAAAGATAAAATTCCAAAGCATCCAGATGAACCGTTGTGTAACACGTTCGGAAAAATTATACTAAACTGGCTCAAAGATGTACATTTTATTGACGAAACAGACAATCTTTGTGAACAAGTACTTCCGGAATGCTTGACAACAGAAAAGCAAAATAATAAATTGATCTTGTCTCTACTTGGGAAAGTTGCGTTTGATATTCTGATTGTAAATGATTCAAATAATTCTAACCTTGAAACATTACGTGATTTTGGATTCAGCCAATCTATGATAGAGACTTGTCTGAATATTAGATTACTGTCGCCCGGTCTGGACAGTTGTTCTGAACCTGATGATCTCACATTGGTTAGTTTTCCACATGTATTATATCTTGATTATTTTGCTGCAGTGTACATCTTCGAGAATCCTGGGTCTGTAAAAACACTTCTTGAAAAATGCAACACAGCAGACAAAATAATGAGCTTTCGGTTTCTATTTATATTCCTCGGTGGTATGAATTCATCCGCCATGGAGATTGTTTTTGACAGGATAAAGGGAATATTGGACAATGAAACAACAGCCGATGAGAATCCAAATTTGAGTCATAGATCATTACTCAATATGCAATCCTTAGCATTGGATTGTGTAGGAGAACAACAGCAGTCACTAGTTGATTTCAATTTTAAAAATATCCACATTTGTTTAGAAGCGTTTAATGAAAATAGAAGAGTTAATGTCAATACATTTTTGAAATCCTTGCAAAAATGCAATGCAGTGCGACGTGCCGTACTGGAATTGTATAAGAGATTGGATGAAAACATAGAAGGAGTGCTCCTTGAAACAATTAAAATGAAAACCGACACCCTAACAACTCTGAATTTGAGAGGTATAGGATGTCAGCCATATGTTGAGTATTTATACTGCGGAAAAGTATCCAAACTAATGCATTTGCAAATTTCTGATTTTGCACTAAGTCACACATGCAAACAGTTTTTGATGACAGGCTTGGCAAAAGCAGTTGCTGTACAAGAACTGGTTTTGGTAAATATAACATGCATTGATCATGAACAATGCCCGTGTCCACTGGAGTTGTTAAATTGCTCCCAGTTAAAGAGACTGACACTGAAAAAAGTTCAGCTTGGCTGGGTGAGAGTGAACACAGCAAGTCTTACTGACTGTATAGAAACAGACACACCAGTGTTCTACAGCCCATCTAAAAAAATATTTAAGTCGTCTACGGAGCTGAAATTGAAGCACATAAAAAATCCTTCCGATGTTGATGCCTTTGCTGATCTTCTATCATGTCTTCCTCGACTTTCTCATCTTGAAGTAAGTTTGTCTGACTTTGGCAGTAAAGAAGTGCTTCTGCCGAAGACAGCAGTCAGTCTGAAAAAGATTGTAATGGCAAGAGTGAATATGACAAATGTTAGCCTTATCCGATTCATCAATTCAATTCCAAGAGGTAAACATGAAATTACCTGTGAGTTTGATGAAATCACAGCTCTATCCTCTGAAAAGGGTATTAGCAAGATAGTTGAATTGACGAGCTATGAAGAGTGTGTACCTTGTGGAATAAACTTTAAATTTAAAATCAAGCCTAAACTTGTTCAGATTTTCATATGAGTTGAGACCCTGAAATAGTTATGTTTCTACGGCCAGAAAGTAAGTATTTTTAATCAGCATTTTTCCTTCACTATAGTACAAATTGAAAACCAAAGACACCATAAGAGTGTAGAAATACGGCTGCCAAAAGTGATAGTGAAACAATGATATACACAAAGTAAAAAGACTGAAATGCTAGTGTCATGAGGTTCATCATTCTGAATACTTGCAGATTTGGAAATACAATTCTTTTTTTCGTTTTATTTTTTTTTTTTTACGCCGAATGTAATCAAAAGGTGTAAGATAATAAAGTCATGCTGTATGGAATACGTAGATTCGGTATATTATCGTGGAGTAATTTGAATTGTGAATGCAGTATTGAGGTGACACTGTGTTATCACCAAAGCCACCATTGACCCAACATACAACCCGATGTCACTAAACCAATACAAAATGACTTTGAGTTTTAGGCCAATTCAGTTATGTTTTCCTTAATAAAAATTGATGTAATTCTTGGATTTGTTTACGCATGAAGACGCAGAATGAAAATTTGAACGATTTTTAATAGTAGAAATTGCCAGTGTTAAGGGAAAATTTAACGCACCCTTGTTTGTTTAGATGTCAACTATGGTGACATGTATGCTTCGTATTCACGATATATCAAGAAATAATTCAGACTTAATTACAGTTTCCTTGATAAATATATAGTTGTTTTATCAAAATACTTTGCTTATATGCACCTTGAGCCTTACGTTTAAAGTGAATGATACGAAGGGTGTTTAGTAAATATTAAAAAAAAAATCAACCACATTTTTATGGAATTATAGCCACATTGAATGCAAAATTATCTTATCAAATTAAGTATTTTCATTATTTACTGAACACCCCCCGTATAATCATACTTCCTACTTATATTTTTTTTATTATTTTGCATTGTATACATATTTATTACAAGATAAAACCTGTTGTTTGATCTTTTTATCTATGTGTCATCCTTGTTGTATTTCTACTTGAAATAACAATATTTTAAACAGTATGCAAGTCTTTGAATATGTGTTTTATATGTAAGGTAGTGAGTGAGCTGTTAGTTTGAAGTCAGTATTTAAAATCGATTTGATAAATATTTGTATAAATTGCAATACGTATTATTATCCTGTACTGTTACAATGTAGCCCTGGCCAACATGAAAAAAAAAAATGCTTTAAAAATTTTTCAGCCATATAAATGTATATGCAACGTATCTATGACCTGCATTATTACAACCTGATCAGTAATATATTTGTATATACAACGTGTCAATGACCTGCATTGTTACATCCTGATCAGTCATATAAATGTATATACAACGTATCCGTGACCTGCATTGTTACATCCTGATCAGTCATATAAATGTATATACAACGTATCCGTGACCTGCATTGTTACATCCTGATCAGTCATATAAATGTATATACAGCGTATCCGTGACCTGCATTGTTACATCCTGATCAGTCATATAAATGTATATACAGCGTATCCGTGACCTGCATTGTTACATCCTGATCAGTCATATAAATGTATATACAAAGTATCCATGGCCTGCATTGTTATTACCTCATCAGACACATAAATGTTTCTTTTTTGTTTTAAGTTCACTCATTCGTCAGTATTAGCATTATCATTTTTTTTAAATAATCTCTCACAATTTGTCTTATTTTTTTTAATTTTGGATGTGTGTGGTGTGTGTGTTTTCCTTAGTTTGTAATGCCATTTTAAGTGTAGGTATATATCGACTATTATAGCTCAGGAGAGCGATTTTGTACGATTTTTGCTGTGTCTGTATCATTTTTATTCCATGTTGTCTACATAGAGGAGACGTAAATAAAAAATATCGATATTGGTATCTAGCCAAAAACACAACTCAAATGACCCCTAGTGTAGAGGCACCCGGGTAGACCCACCGATCTACCCTGGCTTCCTCCCATGAAAAGTCCGAGTGACAATGCGGGGACTCGAACCCACAGCGGTGTCGGGTTCTTTGATGATAGGCCATACCTACTAAGCCACGTGGGTTTATTTGTAAAAAGTATGAACGTTACGTTCATTTAAAGAAAAGTCTTTTCAACTGTATGCATTTAATCATTTGTACAAAGCACGATCATTTCATATGACAATCAATTTCAATCTGTTGTTAGTTCATACATAGGTTTTTTCTTCTAATCAAAATCAATAAGGGCAATTCATTATTATGCATTGTCATGATATTGTTAGACGCAGACTGCTTGGAGATGTTACAAAATTGTGATGGTACTGTCAGAAATCAAATGAAATATTTTCATAATCACACCTTCTATGTAAATGCCTTGCATATTTATTTCTTAAGTCATGTTAATATTTATTTCATGTTCATATAAAGCCCTGGGTCGGATTTTACACTGAAAGTCACACATCGTTATTGCAACAGTTATCAGTGGTAGGATCTCAGAAAAACATCAGAAAATGACATTGTTGTATTTAATTTTTTTTGAAAACCAAGAAATCAACATTACTTTGGTGATTTTGCTGTTTATTGAATTTGCTTATTTGTTTAAAACTTTCTACACATTGCGTGATCGCATACTTTTCTGATTTCATGATTTCTCACCTTTTTTTTTTTCTTTCTTTTTTTTTTGTGTGTAACAGAAATAAAATGATGACCAATGGTTAAGAATAAAAAGGAATTACATGACCCCTGGAAACTCTTTTTGCAGGCATTAGCCTTGTAATGACGATTTTGATAATGGTCACGGCGTGATGATTTGCGTCATATCCTTATAAATTCTCTCTCCTGCTTTTCAAAGAAAGTGATTTAAAGATTTTTAGCAATTTCTGTGTGAGTAGTTAATCATGACATGTTTCATATTGATCATATTTGGGACCGAGGCAATCTTTCATATTGATCATATTTTGAAACGTGGCAATCTTTCATATTTGGCAATGTTTCATATGAATTAGATTTAGGAACGAGGCAATGTGTCACATTTATCATATTTGGCAATATTTCATATGAATTAGATTTAGGAACGAGGCAATGTGTCACATTTATCATATTTGGCAATATTTCATATGAATTAGATTTAGGAACGGCAATGTGTCACATTTATCATATTTGGCAATATTTCATATGAATTAGATTTAGGAACGAGGCAATGTGTCACATTTATCATATTTGGCAATGTTTCATATGAATTAGATTTAGGAACGAGGCAATGTGTCACATTTATCATATTTGGCAATATTTCATTCTGGTCATAATTAGGGTCTTCATACTGATCATATTTGGCAATGTTTTATATTGATCATATTAATTTAGGCAATGTTTCACATTGATCATATTAATTTTGGCAATGTTTCACATTGATCATATTAAGGGGCGAGGCAATGTTTCACATTGATCATATTAATTTTGGCAATGTTTTATATTGATCATATTAAGGGGCGAGGCAATGTTTCACATTGATCATATTAATTTTGGCAATGTTTTATATTTATCATGTTAAGGGGCGATGCAATGTTTCACATTGATCATATTAATTTTGGCAATGTTTTATATTTATCATGTTAAGGGGCGATGCAATGTTTCACATTGATCATATCAATGTTAATCATATTTAGGAACGAGGCAATGTTCATACCTTGATACATGGATTATATTTAGATAACGAGGAAATGTTTCATTAGGAACGAGGAAATATATTGATCTATTTAGCATCGTTGCAATATCTCAAATTAATTTTGGCAACGAGGCAATGTTTTATACCAATCATATTTAGGAAAAAGGCAATGTTCCACATTTATTGTATTTGGGAACGAGGCAGATTATCTGGACCATATAACACATAGGAATGAATCGCGAATAGTTGTATGTGACAAATATACATGTATATATATCCAGTATCGAAAGACAATATTAAGAAATAATTATACTCAATTATATCACTAAACTTTATTTCTGCTGAGTTGTTTTTATTTTTAATTATCTTTTAAACTCGCATAAATATCAGCTTGTGGAAAGTACTCATTTTAAAATAAAATGAATTAATTTATTTACTTATTTGCAATTAAGCAAGAACCAATCCTGTCTAGCGACCAGTCAAAAGAACAACAGAAAGTGGCCGCTTAGCAGAGATGACCACTAAGTTGAGGTTCAACAGACAACAAAATGTGTGTTTGGTTATACCAAAACTAGCCGCCGCTTAAAAAATACTGGTTGGTCGTTTAATACATGTGGTCACTTATACAGGTTGGCCGATTAATTCACGTGACCGCTAGTACGGGTTCAGCTGTATAAGCAAATGTATTTTAATCAAAAGTGATTTTCAATCAGTCATATGAAATCACATGTCTTATCTTATTGATCAAATCCAAGCACTTATTCATTTGTATGTCATAAAAAAAACTTGTGCAATATACAATGGCATGTATTATGTATATATAAATATGACTAAATATATAATAAATTTTTAGAAAATGTCAAACTCAATGTTTAGTTACCGATTTTTTTTATTTGAATATCTTAGATATCTTGTTTATTCATAATAAATCGTTTTTTAACAAACACAATTATATAAAGGTATTTAGTATCACATGAAAAAGATAAGAGATTAAAAAATGATTAGGTCAATGTGTCAACACCGGTCTGAATGTCTGGCTAGTGACGTTACAGTCTCTGTTATAGATTGATGATTAGGTAAGTTTCGAAATAATACATTTTACCCTAGTATTTAGCAGTTAATCTTGTCATCAAATATACAATATGCAACAATAAATATGTTAAGTATACACTTGTTTGTGTGTTGGGTTTTACACGTTCCACCTATAGTACTTCAGTCATATGGAGAATGTCTACAGTACTTGTGTCACGTATTGTTACTAAACTGTACCATGTCGCATGATACCACACCACGCCTACATTATCCTGACTTCCGAGTGGCCATTCATCGAACAATCCCATATGTGGATGCAAAGCGCAAATCATGGAGGCAAACTCCGGCGCAGTGAGTTGTCTGCGCATCAATCTTCGGCGCAGTGGGTTGTCTGCGCATCAATCTTCGGCGCAGTTGGTTGTCTGCGCATCAATCTCCGGCGCAGTTGGTTGTATGCGCATCAATCTCCGGCGCAGTTGGTTGTCTGCGCATCAATCTCCGGCGCAGTTGGTTATATGCGCATCAATCTCCGGCGCAGTGGTTGTATCGCATCAATCTCCGGTGCAGTTGGTTGTATGCGCATCAATCTCCGGCGCAGTTTCTTGTATGCGCATCAATCTCCGGCGCAGTTCCTTGTATGCGCATCAATCTCCGGCGCAGTTCCTTGTATGCGCATCAATCTCCGGCGCAGTGGATTGTCTGCGCATCAATCTCCGGTGTAGTTGGTTATCTGCGCATCAATCTTCGGCGCAGTGGATTGTCTGCGCATCAATCTCCGGCGCAGTGGATTGTTGCGATAATCTCGGCGCAGTTGATCGTCTGCGCATCAATCTCCGGCGCAGTTGGTTGTCTGCGCATCAACATCCGGTGCAGTTGGTTATCTGCGCATCAATCTTCGGCGCACTGGATTGTCTGCGCATCAATCTTCGGCGCACTGGATTGTCTGCGCATCAATCTTCGGCGCAGTGGATTGTCTGCGCATCAATCTTCGGCGCAGTTGGTTATCTGCGCATCAATCTTCGGCGCAGTGGATTGTCTAAGCATCAATCTTCGGCGCAGTGGATTGTCTGCGCATCAATCTCCGGTGCAGTTGGTTATCTGTGCATCAATCTCCGGCGCAGTGGAATGTCTGCGCATCAATCTCCGGTGCAGTTGGTTATCTGCGCATCAATCTTCGGCGCAGTTGGTTGTCTGCACATCAATCTCCGGCGCAGTTGGTTGTCTCCACATCAATCTCCGGCGCAGTTGGTTGTCTCCACATCAATCTCCGGCGCAGTTGGTTGTCTCCACATCAATCTCCGGCGCAGTTGGTTGTCTCCACATCAATCTCCGGCGCAGTTGGTTGTCTCCACATCAATCTCCGGCGCAGTTGGTTGTCTCCACATCAATCTCCGGCGCAGTTGGTTGTCTCCACATCAATCTCCGGCGCAGTTGGTTGTCTCCACATCAATCACCGGCGCAGTTGGTTGTCTCCACATCAATCTCCGGCGCAGTGGATTGTCTGCGCATCAATCTTCGGCGCAGTGGATTGTCTGCGCATCAATCTCCGGCGCAGTGGATTGTTTGCGCATCAATCTCCGGCGCAGTTGGTTATCTGCGCATCAATCTCCGGCACAATGGATTGTCTGCGCATCAATCTTCGGCGCAGGGCATTGTCTACCATTATACATTGCCACACTGAGTTACCACGTGACCACGTTGTGTATCTCCTGCTAAACGACAAAATCGATATTGTTTACTTGCGATATAGCTGAAATTCGCTGTGGCAGAGGTCTATGTGAGATCTACTGTGCTGGAGATTGTCAATGAGTTACCAGCGCCAGTTTAACGGCTTTACTAGGCCACGGCAGGTACCAGCGATTTCTCGCTCGGTCATAACGTGTTTATCAATCCCCAAACAGAGTTGTCGTTCGTTTCTCACTAAGCCATCTCTGCAATGGGCTCGATGATAAGAATCTTGTCAAAAAAAACGCCAATCGCTAGATGTGTATTTCAAAAACCTTAAGTATAAGAACCTTGAAAAATCAATTTCTGAATCATCTTATTTGTGTATGCAATATAATTTACTGAAGGGTTAAACTCATGTCTATTATTGATTTTAGAGGGGATACATTCCTTGCATGAAACACCCTTTTAGAATGAATATATCCGTATTTTTTTACTGATATCCTATAGTAAATAATTGAAATGGACAGACGTTGGAGAGCATTGTGCGCCATTACGACGAGAATCTTGCGCTGAGAGTCACGTGAGATTTAAATGTCAACAACGCGCTGAATGACGTCTCTGTTTATAAATTGCGTGAATTTGGAACTACTTTCTGAACCCACCACAGACGGCTATCACAGCTTTGTAATGTAAGCCGATATGCAAAAGAGTTTATATCCTGCTTATATATAAATCGTAATGATTCTAGTATGATTTATTTTATTGATAGGTAGCCTGATCTGATTTTTTTTTCTTTCGGAGCGTGTAATCATTAGCTTGCATAGTTACTTAGTTACTTGTACAACATGTACACCACATAATTAAATAGAATTTCTTTGCTTGATTAAGTAAGTGAGACAGGCCGAAAGCTTTCCAATATTTCATAGAAACGACATCTTGAGGTTCGTGTTTATAAGTAAATCTGTAGTATTTTAAATTAAAAACAAACTCAACACATAACAAGGAATCGCGAATTTCAAAGAAAACACGCAATATTTCAAGTTACGAAATTGGGTGAATAATCTTTACTAACAGGTGGTCGTTATCCATAGGTCATTTCTATATTAAAAAAATATGTTAATGCTCCTCATAAGCAGGTGGTCGCATAAAAAGGGGGGCGGTCCCCTTTAAGCAGGTGGTCGCTGATAAGGTATGCTATCTACTTACAAACAAATAAAAAAGTGAAGATCTGCCTTTTATAAGAAGGTTGTTTTATCAATATTTATATATTCATATTTTATTTTACCTTTAGTGTACTTACATGACCGAGATAAGGATTAAATTTTAAAAAAAAAAACAATCTCAATACAAATGTACTTTTTTTTTTTTTTATGCTTATATGAAGAATAGAAGTAGAAGAAAAACAAACAATAAAAGTATCAAACAAATAAAATAAAATATAAGTGAAATCCGAACACCTGTGGGACCGAAAAAAAGGTCGGATTTTGGAAGTTACCGGAATTCAGAAGTCTGGATTAATATTAGACTAGCACATATGTATCGATGTTTATTAATGGTTGTGAATAGTGTCATTTTTGTTTTCATGTGTTTATATTGTTTGTTAAGTGTAATTATCATCAAATCCTTTGAAGCTTTACATTATACATGTATATATATATAGATATTTTATTTCAAAACGGTTATGTTAATGTGATTTCCCATAATCAATTAATCTTACTTCTGTTTCCCTCCCCCTCCCTTCCTCTTTCTTCTCTCTCTCTCTACTTGCCTTATATTTCCCTCTCTCTTTCTCTATTATTTGCTATTTTTATGTCAAAATGGGTTATGCTAATGTTGATTCCGAGCATTATTTGTCTTTTTCTAACTTTCTTTCTTTCTCTCAACTTTAATTTTTGCCACTTACGAAAACTAACACATTGTCCGATTCAGCCTAATTAATTTCGCTTCTAACAATACCGCAATTACACTTATACTGTTAAAGATGTTTGTTGCAAAAAGAATATCTATTAACCCACTTATCACCACTTAAATCACTTTGTCACTATCTAATTGCCTGTGCATTCGCCAGTGCGAACTTTGAGGCACCAACATGTTGTGATTCTTATGCTTGTCAAAATAATAGACAAATTGTGATTCTAACGCGTGTCAAAATAACGATCATTGCTGATTACTTAACAGTCAATCAGGAAGAAAATTAGGGGATAAAATACCGCAGGGCTTACAGTTTCCGGTCTGATTACCTCTCAATCTAATAGCACTGTTCGGATTTCAGAGGTAAAATAGCGTTGATATAACCCAATATTTACAAATTAAAATTTAGAGGTTCCGGAATTTAGAGGTATTATTTACATATAAAAAGTAAGGGAAATTTCGGGACCAACTAAGTCGTCCGGATTTCAGAAGTTTCGGAGGTTACACTGTATTGATAAAACAACAACAACAACAAAACCAGTCATCAACACATATGATTTTATGAGGAAAATGGATACAGTTTGTGGGACATCGTATTGCAAATACATGTATGTCCCGTACAGTCATTCTCTACAATCGGTGATTTCCATGCATTGTAACTGATCAAGGATTGGCCGATCCGAAATATCTACCGGGATGGGCCGGGGATTCCCGAAGAGATACAATTGGACAATAATTGTGCAAACATATATTGTCATCGGGCATCAAGATAAATCATTAAACGGACTTCCGGTTAACTGATGATATAAATCATTTATTTCCTTTTCAATAAGGATACATTATAAACTTCGAGTGTTTGCACGATACCCCCCCCCCCAACCCCTTCTCGCTTTGTATTGTTTAACTTTGAGGTTTAAATTTCATGTAAACGAGATAAATAGACTAGAAGGAAGTAAATGGTGACAGAAATGTGCGTGTACGTGTGGATGGGGTGGGGTGGGGGGGGTATAACTATTATCATTATTATTATCATTATTATTTAAAAATAATCTATCTCTACCCATGTTTTGTTGTGTATTTAAACACAGGTTTGGAGTTCAGGTGAGGATAATTTTATCACGAGAGTGCATCACCACATACCTACTGCGAACAATTCAAGTTTGTCCATTTATACCATCTCTGAGAAACGATTGGTCTATATATATATGTGTGTGTGTGTGCTACTCTCATACTATATGATGATATTATATTTTAGGCTAAATCACGTCCCAAATACATTTGGATCAACTCAAAATGAAAAGAGAAATCAGTCAAACTAAACACCATATAAAAGCATGCGAGTATTTCAAATGTTGACCTTTCCGGCTTCAACATAAACATCTGTAAGGGTTGGAGGTATCACATATAAAATGCAGATTTTCATCATGAACAGACCATATTAAATTAAACCTTTAATCAGTTTCTATATGCTTCCTGCCATCCGATACTTTTTCTCTCTCTCTCTCTCCCCCCCTCTCTCTCTCTCTCTCTCTCTCTCTCTCTCTCTCTCTCTCTCTCTCTTTTGCTCAATCGCACAACTATATACTTATATTGAAATATGTTTACAGGCCTAGTGATAGAGTACAGTGTAAGTCAAATTTAAACAATGACAATGATAACCGATTTGTTTTCTTTGAAAATAAAAAAAGTCATTTACGTTAGTCCAGCCCTAAACTCCTTTACCAACCTGAAGGCGTACCGTATATATGCACACCGATGAAATTTTATATATATTAAACTTTATTGAGCAATATGCATTTAAAACACTCCCTATGCTACTACGCTTAAGGTTCGTTTTGTTTTGTGACGTTTCGACTGATCCTCGCGCAAATTTCGGTCCACTTTATCTTTGTTGAACTGCTCAGCCTCTGATATAGAATCTTGATTGATACTATATAATCTAAAATTTCCTTGATTAATATCATCATTATTTTCCCCTGACTTGAGCTGTAGCCGGTATATAAACATTAAGGGGGGGGGGGGGGGGCGTACATGGCTATCGACACGATTGTCGTAAGATAAATGTTCCTTGTCCGCACGACCATCGTGCGCTGTGTTGCCAAAAATTATCACAACCAGAGACTAAGCTCCGATTCAACCTAATGAATGGACAATTTTTAAACACAAAATTATGACTGGTTTATTTAATTGGGGTCTCTATATCTATAGATACATTTAACCCAGTGAATGGCATCAGCTATTGTAGTCTTGCAATATTAACCAGAGACATTTAAATACTCAGTGACCTTTCCTTGGCAATTAATTTTGTCGGTTTCCGAGGTATAGTGCAACACGTATTATATGTATAACTCAGAAGCATTCATGAATCAAACGCCCTGCTAGTGCTATAGTATTCGAAGCTGAAGGTAGTGGGTTCAATTCTCGCTTATACCATAAATATGTCATATTGTTTTAATGATTTGACCACCATCTTGAATAATGTTCTCATGCAAATCACACATATATAGCACGATTTTATCGATTTTTTGTTGAATACTTTAGATGGTTTACTCAATACTCGAATGCATATAGAAAAGAGAAGAAGAAAAAAGAAGAAAAAATGATACCAACAATTTATCAAATTATTCGTCGATCCTCTCAAACAGCAAATAATGGGGGAAAAATGATGGGTGAAAAAAGATTTTAAAAAAATGTTTCATCAAGGATTCGAACCTATTGATGTGTGATTACAAGACCGCTGAACTTACCACTAAGCCACCTGGTCATACTTAAAGTAAGAAGCATTGCAAACCATACTACCAATGAACACCCACCAACACCCCGGAAATTAATCAGTTTCAGGTCAATATCGCCAGACTTTTTTTATATTTGTATGCATCCGCTAAATATTTTTTATAAATATTTTTTAAAGGTAAACTTTCAAATTTTGGACATTTATAAATACGCATTTTCTTTCAATATGAGTAGTTTTCTCCGATGAGTGACAGCTCTTTCGAACATCATATATACATCATCTTCTGCGAATTAAGGTAAGTTAAATTTTGGGGGTATGTTCAGTTTATCATGTTTGGGAATGTGACCCAAATAATGTTCAGAGCAAGACACGTGGTTTGGTCATATCATTTATCGCTAAGTACACCGTCAGTCGGACGTTTTGGTCCGGGACCTCTACTCTATCATTATTCCCAAACTATTTATTTACAATATGATGCAGGACCTGTATACACAAACTCGGGTAAATCAAATCCTGCTTCTTATATTTATAAACATTCTAGGACTATGTCGTGGAAACTAGGTCAGAGATGACAAATGATGACGTCATATTTACAATCGACTTTCGTAATGCTCATAATTTTATGCGAATTTTCCAGATTTGACCGTAAAAATAAATAATAAAATAGGAAAATAATTCTCCAACGTATTTAATATTTATAAATATGATCTTTTTTTTTCACGGTGATTTATCATCATATGTATACAGATTTTTTTTTTATTTAAGCGCCAACTTCATGTCAGAATTAATACATTTTCCTGGTAATCCAATGATGACAAATGTTATGTCTCTCCCTTTATTTAGAGGATAAACTGGTCAAAATCTACGATTGTCTTTTATCTACAATAGTTTTCTTAGCTGCCCTAGAAAATGTATAAGAGATTATGCAAACTAAATTAGCCAATACAGTGCAATCCCGCTAAACGTACCATGTGAGTGGTTAATAGGCAGACTCCTGAATGTAGGATAAGTAATCATTTGTGGACTGTACGTAAAAGAATAGACCATGTCCCGAAACGTCGTCTCCAAGAAAGAGTCGCAAATTCTCAATATGCCGCTTCGACACCCCGTCTTGAATATATCGGCGGCCCGCAGTAACTGCAATCGGAGTACCTCTGAAATTCCATCATCCATCATCAACCCCAGGACCACGAAGCTACATTAGACAAATTTGAAATTACCAAAAGTTGCTACCAGTGCCTTTCATTACCTACAAAAATACGAGTAATAACAAGAGTTGTACGAACGACACTAATGCCCCCCCCCCCCCAGTCAAAACGAGTCATCTACTAGTCCTGACAATTCACCATATGAAGTTTGAGGAATGTGGGCCAAAGCGTTCTCCAGTGATTGATCGGAAACGAAGTGGTCTACCGACGGACCGACCGACCATCCGACCGACCTACCGACAGACCAACCGACCGACATTTGCAAAACAATATGCCCCTCTTCTTCGAAGACATCGTGCTCATTTTCATGCTACGTTTTGTATATCCATGGTAAATGATTTTGATAAATCTATTTTTAAAAATCTACAAATAGAAGACATCCATACTAACAGTTCATTAATGATAGCCCAATCTGAGTGAATAGTTTAAATATCCACAGGTACTTCATTTTTACAGAAGTGGAGAAAAGAAATGAAACAGAACGGAAGAAATGGCTTCATTTTAAAACATTTTTTTTAATTTTACGGGAAATATGGAAACAATGTTTGAAATCTGTAAAACATACTTACAGTAATTCATTTCAAATTAGTAGACTAAGTAAAAAAGGAAATGGGATAGATACAAACAGACGTCCTTTACAGGCGATACAACCCTTTAAACGTAGTTGTGATGACTTTGTGACATTACACTTTACGAAAAATTGCAATGGTTAAATGTTGCATACGCCCTTAAAACAATTAAAGTATACTAAGTTTTCTTTTTATAATTGATAACATAGTAGTGTTAGTAAAAACGTAATAATTATCATGATAATTATAGAAATAGTAAATGTTGCTGTAGTAGTTGTCGTCGTTATAGTACACGTAGTAGTAGTAGTAGTAGCAGCAGTAGTAGTGGTAGTAGTAATAGCAGCAGTAGTAGTAGTAGTAGTAGTAGTAGTAGTAGCAGCAGTAGTAGTAGTAGTAGTAGCAGCAGTAGTAGTAGTAGTAGTAGTAGTAGCAGAGTAGTAGTAGTAGTAGTAGTAGTAGCAGTAGTAGTAGTAGTAGTAGTAGCAGCAGTAGTAGTAGTAGCAGCAGTAGTAGTAGTAGTAGTAGAAGCAGCAGTAGTAGTAGTAGTAGTAGTAGCAGCAGTAGTAGTAGTAGTAGTAGTAGTAGAAGCAGCAGTAGTATTTGTAGTAGTAGCAGCAGTAGTAGTAGTAGTAGTAGTAATAGTAGCAGTAGTAGTAGTAGTAGTAGTAGTAATAGCAGCAATAGTAGTAGTATAATCATGTTAATTGTAAGTCTGGTATATTTAGTAGTAGTAGTAGTAGTAGTAGTGGAATTTGTAATATTGGTTTGCTTGTTTGTTGGGTTTTACGTCCCACCGACAGTATTTCAGTTATTTGGAGACGATGTCTACTTGAGACAGATATAGTGCTGCCACACTGCAGTATCACGCCGTAGATATGTGGCATGATACCACACCCAGTCACATTATCCTGACACCGGGCCAACCAGTCCTGCAACTACTTTATAATGATAAATAAACACTAGATTTATATAATATCATCAAATTAAACTATACCTTTACACATGTACAAACAATAGTAAATAATCACTATTTCTATAAGGCTACTTTCGTCGGTCCTATATTCTACGTAATATTTTAAAGAAGTAGTCATCAAACATTTTGTTAAGAACTGACTAACTGTTAAAACGAACCTAAAACACAAGCACACACAAAAAAAAAAAAAAAAAAAAAAAAAAAATTAAAAAAAAAGCTTGGCAAGTAATCAAAATCACACGACATATTGTCAAAATCTCGCAAATTCGTTTACAAATTTCCGCTATTCTTTCTTGAGGTATTTGAAAGTAATTCATATCTTACCTTCAAAATGATACCTAATATACTAAAACTAGTGAAGAAATAAAAAAAAGTTTTATGTAAAATTCAGAAGCCCCTGCATGAACAAAAACATGTCGATTTTATTTTTCTGCTACACTGGTTGAATTTAAATAAAAAAAAATAATGAATTTTCAAAACTCAACTGAAAATATTTTCTTGCACAAGAAAAATGGTACTTTTATAAGAAAGTTTTCTTTTCTGTGATTTTTCTAAATATTTTAGACAGTATGCAAAACTTTGTGACCTGTCGCGTGACAAAATAATATTTCCTCTGTCTGTTACAGCAAGGTCCCTAGATCTGTATATAGTATTAAAGAAACCCCTGGTTACAGGAGTTTCCTATCTTTGCTTAATAGGTCTTTGTTCGAGACATAGTTAGCTAACATCACTCCGCCAGGCGAGAACAATATGGCGTCACGCTGTTTTAAATAATGGTCACGTGATAAGAAACTGGCGGTTTTCACTAAACGTTCATTTTGCGCATATTACAAAGTCATTTTTGTTTAATTTGAAGAAAAAAAGTCAAAACAACGGTTAAGTTTTTATATTTAAACTTATTTACGTACACTTGTTCTTAGGGTTACCTTTTATAAATCATGGGCAATCACCTGGCGCTACTAGGTATGCGTCATTAATAATGCATGTCCGCTAAATGATTATACCAGTTGACCAGTAACACGTGCGGCTAAGTGTGGTCAATATGCATATCAGATTAGCTTTACTCAATGAATAGGATTAGTTGACTTGTCAGTTTTAAATATCACAGTCATAAAAACAGTATGAGTATAACTATTTGACTGATATATAAATGTATTAATTACATTAATATTGGACTGTCGTGAATGTGAATAAATAATTCTTACCGAAATTTCACGATTGATTTGGATTACATAAGACAAAAAAAAAAATCAAAATTGCTTATTAATCAAAAGAAATTGATCGATATATAAAATATTGCATTTAATTCTTGTAAGTTTGCCTACTATTTCTTCGCAGAATAACAGAAAACACCGACAATGTTAGAACGATAGAGATATCTTATTTTTTTAGATATATTTTATTCATTTGTTGCAAATATCGGCAAAATAAATAAATAAATAAATAAATAAATAAATAAAAATAAACAAGAGCATCGCATGCGGGTGCCAACGCTCGTCTGTTTTATGCCAACGTTACATATTTTTGTTGAACATTTAAAAAATTTGACCTTGAAAATCACGACTAAAACTTAACCTTTAAAAATTAAATTTGACCTTTGACCTTGAAGGATGACCTTGACCTATGCATGGAATAGAATGTATACAACACAAAATGTAAAATGTGTAAACAAAAAATCATAATTTCTAATCCACTGAGTTTTTGATAATCAACACAAAACTGTAAAATTTGAAGACATTTAAAAAAAGTTATTTTTTATTTGCCTAAAGATCATGACCAAAATCACACCAGAACAGGTTCATATGACGACAAACCAGTATACAAAGTTTTTTTGTTTTTTAAAAATATATTGAAAAATGACAAAGAAATATCTATTAAAAAACTTGTCCAAAGTAATGGCAAAATAAGGTCAAAGGTAAAGGTTGATAGATAAAATATTGAGGTATATCTGAATAGCCCTTGTCAAGATGAATATGCATACAAATGTAAAAAAGATGTATGTCAAATAGTAAAAAGCTATGGCCAGCGTAAACGTTTTTTGTTGAACATTTCAAAAATAGGTCAAAGGTCAAAGTCCAAAAGTGTAACATTGATAGAAAGATCTTGCCACAAGGAATTCACATGTGAAATATCAGTGCCCTATTGGTAACGGTTCTGAAATGACATACATTTTAAAGTTTTCAGAAGTTACAACAAAAATAGGTCAAAGGTCAATGTCAATAAATGAAATATTGAGGTATATCTGAATAGCCCTTGCAAAGATGAATATACATACCAAAATTAAAAGATGCATGTCAAATAGTAAAGAAGATATGGCCAACGTTAAAGTTTTTTGTTAAACATTTCAAATATAGGTCAAAGTTCAAAGGTCAAGGTCAAAAGTCCAAAAGTGTAACATTGATGGAAAGGTCTTGCCACAAGGAATTCAAATGTGAAATATCAGTGCCCTGTTGGTAACGATTCTGAAATGACAGGCATTTTAAAGTTTTCAGAAGTTACAGCAAAAATAGGTCAAAGGTCAAGGTCGATAGCTGAAATGTTGAGGTATATCTGAATAGCCCTTGCAAAGATGAATATGCATACCAAAAATAAAAGTTGTATGTCAAATAGTAAAGGAGTTACGGCCAACGTTAAAGTTTTTTGTTAAACATCAAATAGGAAAATTAAGGAATCAAAAGTCCAAAAGTGTAATTTTGATGGAAAGATCTTGCCACAAGGAATTCACATGTGAACTATCAGTGCCCTGTTGGTAACGGTTCTGAAATGACAGGCAATTTAATGTGTTCGAAAGTTACAGCAAAAATAGGTCAAAGGTCAAGGTAAGTAGGTGAAAAAAATGCATATGTCTGGATAGGCCTTGTCAAGATGAATATGCATACCAAACATGAAAGTTGTATATGGAATAGTAGAGAAGTTATGGCCAACGTTAAGATTCCGGACGACGCCTGACGACGATGACGACGACGACAACGCGGACGCCGGAGAAGACAATAGCTCGTTATTTTTTTTTTTTTCTTCGAAAAACAGACGAGCTAATAAAAATCAGTAAATAGAATATTAATAAGGTTGAGATGTCTATACAATTCAATTATCAAATCCATGACCTCTTCTTTTACATTTATGAATACCGTATAAATACATTGTATTTAGAATATAACACTCAAATTTACTTTATCATTTTTACATTAAATCAAATATCTCTTAAACATGTCCTTTGCAACAATAAAAAAACATTAAAGTCCCAGTATCTTATAGATGTTAGGCCTAAATCCGAATGCACTTACAACAAATATAATTCAGTTTTAATTTCGTCACTGAAAGACCTTGAGAAATGCCTAATTTACAGGAAAGATTCTTTTAGAAAAAAATGCAAATTGTGGCTGTCTCGTCTCGTTCTATATTTAGCTCAGAACAATGACATCATAAAATTAACATACAATGGATTTTTCTTAAGTTCATGGATTTTCTTCCTATCTCCTCTACTACCGTGTGTCAATATTTATTCAGTCTATAGAAAAAGTCCATGAACTTCTGAAACACCCCATGTACACCGAGACTGAACAGTGTGTTTCAGAACAAGCTCCGTCCATCTTTCTCACTATTTTGCCCTGTCTGAACAACTAAGACTTCCGGGCGAATATTTCATTATGTGGGCTTAATTAAACATTAAGAGGTTAATCAAACATCATTTGAGGCTTTGCTAATTAGAAATTTTGAAAAATATATTTTTCCCAGCTAAAACGCACTGGGGCTTTAATTTGTACCTCTTAGTGAATAAGTTTCAAACTAAAAAAAAAAAAAAAAACAAAAAAAAACAAAAAAAACATATATACCGAGGACCACGAATATCGCGGTAATAACACTTTAAAAACGAATAAATTATAAAAAAAAAAATAAAAAAATATCAAATCTTATTGTCTTCAAAAACTGTGACTTTCATCTAATTTCTTCAAAATGACACATTTGTACAACAAAGATATCACTCAATATTTTAATTAGGTCACCAAATGTCATACTGTGGCAGCCATTTGTAATCAGGGAAGGCTATTAAACTCGCGGTAGACTGACCGGTATACAAGGCCAATTTTAATTGAAAATATATAAATTAGATAGTAATGATGGGAAAAAATGTGGTTTCATACCGAATTTAGGGTCAGGGACACAGTCTAATCTATTTGCATAAAATATAGTACTTCAATCCGTAATAAAAAGGAATATTTTAATGATTTATCTTCCTTTATAAAAAATAACACAATAATATAAATGTTAGCAAGTAAAATACAAAGTAGGGGTGAAACGCCATGATCTTTGAAAATTGTGTGTGAAACGTCTAGGGGAGGAAACGGTTTCGCATTGTGCCCGCAAAATAAACCGCTACGAGCAGCGTGACGGAACGGTTTCGGATTCGCACGACGGTCGTACCGATAGACATTTCCTGAAAAACGGAAGTGGGAAATTCCCCAATAAAATTACCGTAAATAATGATTACCATTATTTTGAGTGGTGTATAATTGCATCGAGGTATGACATTTTCTTTGTAACATATAGCTTTATTATTTATTTAGTTGAGCGTGCATCTTTTTTTTTTTAGCCTGTCATATACCTGTTTTCAAGTTAAATCTATTTCACTTCCTAGAAGAAATGACCAACAAATTTTCCAAAAACGATTTACCCAAATATACCCAAATACACCCAAATACTCCTGAATTACCCAAATACTGTCTTATTTAAGCATTTGTAGCTCCAAATTAGTAGTTATTATTATCTTTGGTGTACACATGTGTCTGTTAGGTGATTAAAATAAATAATTTAATTTAATAATATTTAATATTGTTTTATTTATTATTTCATAATAGATATATTAACGGACAAATCGGTTTCCCAAATACCCCTGATGTGACCTACACAGTTTTTTTTAAGTCTAGTATCTGCTCATTCGAATAAAGAATAATCACGGGTTGTTTGTCTTTAGTAAGAACAACCTCTTGAACAAACGCGTTTTCATTCAATTGTCCCAATACTGACAGTATTTCGTCAGCTACATTGTTCTTGACGTGAGCACGAACTGTAGCTTTTGTTTTTTTCTCGGTAAACTTTGTCCTGCACTTGGCGTGCAGATTTTGGCGCCAACGGACTGAAAATATTAAAACAAATTAGAAATATTAAATACAAATATACAAAATGTCAAAATTTTCCTTCTTTCATTTTGAAGAGTTTTCGATGATGCGATTTCCATATAACGGAATTACTATCTGTTCTGTATATGACATCTTTTGAGTTTTACAAATGCCTCATTTTTTGTTTGAGGTTTGGGTTTAATATATGTTAATTTATAGGCTGTGAATATGTTCTTTTAATTATATAATACAACGAATAATCAATATTTTGCTGTTTAACACTGTATTTGGGAGTATTTGGGCAGTATTTGGGTAATTCAGGAGTATTTGGGTATATTTGGGTGTATTTGGGTATATCGTGCTGCCGAAAATGTAGGTACTGGTGAAGTTATATTTCCTAATTTCTTTGATTTTTATAACTCTCCTCATGCTATCAAGAGGACGCGTTATTCAAATTTAAGGATATCATAAGACTGACTTTCATACAGGCTTATTTTACTAAATATAGATATCTATATATCTTTATTTCATTGCTCTAATTAATTCTTTAATGTATCTAGAATACAGTATATCCTCGAGTGCCCAAACTGCGCCCCTCTAAGATTTAATTAGGAAATGCAACATAAATACAATACATAGAATAGAAACTGTTCACGTACCAATTAATTCTATCAAACTGACATTGATACACCCCCAAAAATTCTTTTATAAATAATTATTCACGCAAAAATAACATTTAATACATTAAGAGTCAAATATTATACCATCATTTTGTGTGGTCCTAACTCCGCCCCCAAAGTGATGTTATAGCAGTTGTGAATTGTACACATATGTCTTCCTTTTATAAATATGTAAACACAGCAGATGGAATTTCAGAGATACTTTTATTTTAAAAATTTGAATGTAAAAGGTCCATTCTGCATGGAAATCATTTTGTATTAAGAAAAAAACATATAAAAAGAGTGGTGCGAGATAAAATTTGCAATATTTATCTGTTTGAATCAAAATTTCATACAAAAATCATCTGAGTTTATTTACAGAAACATAGTAAAGAAATTCTCACAGTCACTTGCGTGCGTGAGATAATCTAGCGAGACTACGATGAAAAAAGGAAGGTGGCGGAGTTAGGACAGGGGCGCAGTTAGGACCTCCGACGATATTTTCCGTTTAGAATTTATTTTCAGTTTATTTATAATATTGGTTCTTTACAGCACTGAAGATTTATTTGATGTAAGTATCAAATTCAAACATTTTTTTTTTATAAAATGCTACCCCACTGATTTTATTGATCATTGGTCCCAAACCAGTAATTTGAATTATACCTAGAAGGATGATCAGCTCTGAAAATAGAAATTTATCCTTCGTATAGCTAGCGCTCAGCGATTATCGGTTGTTTCCTTTAATCATCGATTTTTGCACTCTAAATAAACTTTGGCGATACCGGTTGATATTATTTGTGGGCAGTGCATCAGTAACTAAGGTCAGAGACTTACATTACTGCAAGAAATTTACCAAGAATATATTATCAAATGTTCCTTTGTGCTTTGGTGCAAAATAGCAGAAAGTTACATTACATAGACCTTATGTATCTTCGTGATAATTTAATAGCCGGTAAATAGAATTGATAATTTAAAATAATTTTGTAGAATGCCTGAATCTAAGGCTTTTTAAAGGTATGATGTTTTCTCTTCATACTTATGAAAATGGTCCTGTCATTTAGATTATGAAATATATGTATAATGATTGTATCAGATTTGTAATCTCCTTGTTGACATACTGTCATATGAGTTAAATCACGCTGTCTGATCGTTTATTTAGATTTCATTTTGCAGTGTTTTTCACAAGTCTTAGAACAAGCCGATATGTGAATATTTAATAGAGCTATTACTACAAAATGCCTTATGGATTGTGGTAGCTATTTGATGTTAAAAATTTAGAATCGATCAATTAGTGGGTTTTTTTCTCTCCAAATAACCACACCGATTATTTTAGCTAGTAATATGTCTTTGAAAATCAACCAAAATTTTCTTGAAACACTCCTATTAAATTTATATGCATGGATAATGATGTTATCATATGTTATTTAAATTAAGAGTTCAGTTTTTCCGTCTTGTGGCATTTAAATTTGTTGGAATTACACACAGTATTGTTTAGATAATAATGTCTGAAACAAAGTGAAATTGTGTGTGTTTTTTTTATTAGATAAATCTCATATAGCTACCAGAAACAGCTACATATGGTTAATTAATTTTTATTTATTTTTCTTAATTTATAAGGTTTCTGGAGTTATTAATTCCTAAGTTACATCGGTGTTTTCATGTGTGCCATAATTTGTATGAGAATAAAAAAAACTGATAATGTAGCTTCATGACAAGATTAAAACAAATTCATGCAATTTCAAGTAGAAGTATAAAAGGGCATTTATCCTCCGTGCTATGAACTTGCTCTCGTTAGAAGATTAAAACAAAAACTTATTTTGAACTTTTAAAATTTTAAAAATGTTTTTTCATTGTTTCATAATCACAAATTTTTGTCTGGAGGTAATGGAATTTTTATAAAAGTTCCATATGACAAAAGATTACATTTTATTCAAGATATTGTGAATAATAAAGGAGAACTTTTAATGCATAGTGAAGTGGTTAAAAAAACAGGATGTTATATCAATTTTATGCATTATGAAGCTCTCAGAATAAATGTAAAATTGAATTCAAGAATAACATAGTAAAATTTCATTAATTAGTTCTTATTTAAAACCAATTATTGTTGGTGCGAATACCAATAAACAAGTTTATAGAAAACTTATAGCAAATAATGATATTCCAAGTAGTCAAGAAAAATGGAATAATGTTTACTCTGATTTGTTTTTACCATGGAATGATATTTACAGTCTAACATTTCAAATTACAAGAGATTCATATATTCAATGGTTGCAAACAAGGATACTTCATAGAATATTAGGTACTATTTATTTGTTGTACAAAATGAATATAACAGATAATAAGATGTGTACTTTTTGTAAAACAGAAGAAGAAACCATATTACATTTATTCTGGAGTTGTCCAAAACTACAGGTTATCTTTGAATTCTTAAAGCTAAAATTATCATTTATACAAAAAAATTCAGGACTTCTCAACAGTAACTATTTTATATTTGGAGTATATGAAAAATACACAGACAAAGATAGTTATACAATATTATTTTTAGAAGTTATAAGATATATTTGAAATGAAACAAATTTTACCAGACTGTCAATTAATGATGAATAGCTTAAAATTTGCTTGGGAAATTTATATATCTGCTAAAATTAGCAAGGCAGAAAGAGAAAGATGGTCAGTTGTAAGACTTTTATCTCAAATACCTTAAATGATATTTAATCCAAAAGAAAAGAAAAGAAAATGAAATCTTAATCACGATAACTCATCCATAGAAATATATATTTGGTGAATATGTTTTTCCCCCCTCTTTTTTCTGTTTGTTATTTCAATGTTTTTTGTTCTTTTCTTTCAGACCCTATAAATTATTACTGATAATATATTGCATAAATTGTATATATCTTATGTCTAATTATGTACAGTGTGGAGTGGGATGGCCTCGACCCGCACACACCTATTGATGAGGAAAATAAATGGGGTGACCCTGATTATAGGGACCTGAAAAAAAAAAAGATTAAAACAAATTCATGCAGTTTCAAGTAGAAGTATAAAAGGGCATTTATCCTCCGTGCTATGAACTTGCTCTCGTTGGAAGATATACAATTATTCTTAATAGTGAGGTTTTACTCAGTATAACCTTGCTGTTAAGGCCAACAGTGGTTCCAGGGAAAGGTGGTTTTTACTGGGGTGTGAGCAGTATCCACAAACAAGTGGTATCCGCGATTTTCTTTTAATATTCTGTCATATATAACGATGTGTTGGGAAAATAATGGTTTCCACATTAATATTATGAAGATCTTCATGGCTCTTGATCTCCGTTTTTATTGCCGTAATTGGGAACCGTTCCCCCAGCCAAAAAGTATGTTTTTTCCCCATTTTCAAGCAAAATTCCCGCCAACAATCGAAAGTGCTGATTTGAAATTTGTTGTCAATATTCATCTATATTCCCAATGCCTTTTTAGCTCACCTGAGCACAAAGTGCTCAAGGTGAGCTTTTGTGATCGCCCTTCGTCCGGCGTCCGTCGTCGTGCGTCGTGCGTCGTCCGTCGTCCGTCGTCCGTCGTCAACAATTTGCTTTAAACGACATCTCCTCTAAAACCGCTTGACAGAATTGAATGAAACTTGGCAGGAATGTTCCTTGGGTGAGGCTCTACAAAAGTTGCTAAAATAAAGTTGATCCATTAAGAACTCTGGTTGCCATGGCAACAAAAAGAAAAATAATTTGAAAACTTTAAAAATCATCTCCTTCAAAACTACTGGCCAGATTTCAAAATAATTTGGTACAGACGGTTCTTGGGTCAACCTCTACCAAAGTTGCTAAAATTATTCCAATCCGTAAAAAAACATGGCCGCCAGGGGCGGGGCTTATTTGCCTTATATGTATATAGAGAAACCTTTAAACAACATCTCCTCTGAAACCACTGGACAGAATTTGATTTAACTTGGCAGGGATGATCCTTGGGTCAACCTTCACAAAAGTTGCTAAAATAAAGTTGATCCATGTAGAACTCTGGTTGCCATGGCAACAAAAAGAAAAAAAAATGAAAACTTTAAAAATCATCTTCTTCAAAACTACTGGCCAGATTTTAAAATAATTTGGTACAGATGTTCCTTGGGTCAACCTCTACCAAAGTTGCTAAAATTATTCCGATCCGTAAAAAAACATGGCTGCCAGGGGCGGGGCTTATTTGCCTTATATGTATATAGAGAAACCTTTAAACAAC
The DNA here is from genome assembly GCA_021229015.1 of Solen grandis. Taxonomy (NCBI): domain Eukaryota; kingdom Metazoa; phylum Mollusca; class Bivalvia; order Adapedonta; family Solenidae; genus Solen; species Solen grandis. The sequence continues at coordinate 7,144,153 of CM037792.1, read as the reverse complement.
ATCTCCTCTGAAACCACTGGACAGAATTTGATTAAACTTGGCAGGGATGATCCTTAGGTCAACCTTCAAAAAAGTTGCTCAAATAAAGTTGATCCATTTAGAACTCTGGTTGCCATGGCAACAAAAAGAAGAAAAAAATATGAAAACTTTAAAAATCATCTTCTTCAAAACTACTGGCCAGATTTTAAAATAAATTGGTACAGATGTTCCTTGGGTCAACCTCTACCAAAGTTGCTAAAAAAAATTCCGATCCGTAAAAAACATGGCCGCCAGGGGGGGTTTCCTTATATGTATATAGGGAAAAATTTAATCAACATTTCCTCTGAAACCACTGGACTGAATTTGATTAAACTTGACAGGAATGATCCTTGGGTCAACCTTCACAAAAGTTCCTAAAATAAACTTGATCCATATAGAACTCTGGTTGCCATGGCTACAAAAAGAAAAAAAATATGAAAACTTTAAAAATCATCTTCTTCAAAACTACTGGCCTTGGGTCAACCTATTTATCTCAGGTGAGCGATTTAGGGCCATCATGGGCCTCTTGTTTAGCTCACCTGAGCACAAAGTGCTCAAGGTGAGCTTTTGTGATCGCCCGTCGTCCGTCGTCAACAATTTGCTTTAAACGACATCTCCTCTGAAACCGCTGGACAGAATTTAATGAAACTTGGCAGGAATGTTCCTTGGGTGAGACTCTACAAAAGTTGCTAAAATAAAGTTGATCCATGAAGAACTCTGGTTGCCATGGCTACAAAAAGAAAAATAATTTGAAAACTTTAAAAATCATCTCCTTCAAAACTACTGGCCAGATTTCAAAATAATTTGGTACAGATGTTCCTTGGGTCAACCTCTACCAAAGTTGCTAAAATTATTCCGATCCGTAAAAAAACATGGCCGCCAGGGGCGGGGCTTATTTGCCTTATATGTATATAGAGAAACCTTTAAACAACATCTCCTCTGAAACCACTGGACAGAATTTGATTAAACTTGGCAGGGATGATCCTTGGGTCAGCCTTCACAAAAGTTGCTAAAATAAACTTGATCCATATAGAACTCTGGTTGCCATGGCAACAAAAAGAAAAAAAATATTAAAAATCATCTGCTTCAAAACTACTGGCCAGATTTTAAAATAAATTGGTACAGATGTTCCTTGGGTCAACCTATTTATCTCAGGTGAGCGATTTAGGGCCATCATGGCCCTCTTATTTTCTATTTGAATAAAAAAATTCTCATTGAACATGGAAGTAAAAGGTTCATTTTGGAAAAAAAAAAAAATAATCGACAAAGTGAGTTTTCCACATAGGCAGATTATATATAGCATTTGTTCATAAACTGATCAATATATACTTTTAAACCTTTTATGTAAATTCATTTATTAAATAATACCTTTCAATTTTCTGGCTCAGATACATGCAAAACACACAAGGTGCAAATACAAATCGACAGATTTATTTTCCTTGATAATAAAGTTCCAAGTACGGTAGCATGATATCAGACTTTGCAGTCTGTTTTCGCTAATTGTTTCCTGGAGTGCATGTGTGATTCTTAGTAAACATATACGTCATGATTTTTCAAATGTCATGGGGTCGTGGCTTTAAGTCTGTAGTAAAAATTCATCTGCCATTGATATTAAATATTTTGAGAAAACTTGATAAACACCTTAAACCTGTATAAACTTGCTCCCTTTGTGTCTTGAAAATTTATTGGTATATACTGGCAATAAAAAGAATATTATGTTGTACAATGACATGTAGCTGCTTTTCATGGCCTTGTATTTAATAATACTTGCTGTGAAGGAAAATTTAACGTTTTGCGAGACTGGATCTACGCATCTCGTATCAAAATACAAAGCCACAAAGAGCTGCTACAACAAAATATCCCCTATATATGGAACCTCTTGGTGGCTTTATTTTATAAGAAATTAGCACCAAAAAAAGGTTGCCTTTGAGAACAATTAAAGTCAATACTAACCAGTAATGAATATTTGTGTACAAATTAATGACTTGTATGGTGGGGGGGGGACTGATTTTATCCACAAATATTAATCGCCAGTCCCAATGAATACATTTCATCAGTAGATTCTACGCTTCCTAGTGCATGACTCACAAAATATACTTCATTTCAAATTCAATGAATCAAAGAAATATGATGATTCTACAGTATATAAAACAATTGATTTTTCTTTGCTGTGCACACTGTGTAGTATCTGTGAACTACAACTGTGTGTGAGCAAACAGAGGAGACACTGATCAGTTTAACCCTTTCCCTCATAGAGGAAACCATGAAAAGACCTATGCGAACAGCAGATCAGCCTGTGAGTAACTCGCAGGCTGATCAGGTTTTATGCTGTTGCTGCTCCTCAGTGGTCTGGAAATGAAAACTCTATAATTAAATTTGGTAAGGTTTAACTGTGGTTTTCTGCAGATCAGGCTTTATGTGGTACCTACTGAGTGCGTCAAAATGAGTCTATGAGGGAAAGGGTTAACGGTCTTACTTGTACCAGGAGCTGTCCGATCCGTTTGTCAAGGCATTAAAATTCATTGACATGAAGTATGGTAAATGGTTTTAAATTTGAAAAAAAATACATGTATTTTTTTATGCTCTCTTACAGGTATGTCTGACCATGGTGGAGCCAGGCCAAAAACAATTATTTTAAATTAGAATTAGCAAGAGGAGAAAAGCAACAATGTCGTTTTCGAGTGAAGGGAAGAAGTCATTGAAAGAGAACAGTAAGGGGACAAATGATAAGGGAGACAAGGTCATTAAAGGGACAAAAAATACGGAAAATAACTCGTCTTTTAATGATAATTCAAATAAAGAAGGCAAGCCAAACGTTCCATCTGGCAAAGGAAGTACAAACAATTCTAAATTAAGTTGGCAACAGAAGTTTCTCAGTGAAGCAGGGCTGGACACACAAGGGAAAGTGACTGATGCTAGAAAGGTATCTGCAGATGATAGAACTAACACTCTATCTCAGACAAAGTTGGAAAGACAGGACAGTCTGCAATTCGGAATGAGAAAAAGCAATGTGAAACTAAAAGGTATTGGCAAAGTTGAACAAGATGCTAGAGATATTTATGTGTTGCAAAGAAGGCCAGCAGTGACACGCATTGAAGCATTGATAAAGATAATGACAAGCTCGGATGGATTGTTTAAAGACAATAGAAACAAATCACTGAAGCTTATGAAGTGGCAGAGGACGGGTCAGATATTTATAGAGTATGCTAAATTCTATGAACATTAAAAACACTCTATAAACCAGTGTTCAAAATGAAAAGAGGTTGATATTACGTTTTTTTAACAGCACTGAAAAATCCTAAAATTTCTGAATCAAATGCAGCGTGGTTAAAAATGAAGAAATAAATTTTAATATACAAAGTGATGAGTTCACAACAGATCTTGGACTTACAAGTGAAAGAGGTACTCAAGTAGAAACAGAAATAGAACGAGAGCCTGTAACAGCAATCGCTCTGAGTATGCTTTTTCAGATGACCCCTCAAATACAACAGAAGATCAGGACATTTTGCTTGGTAAGTTTTTCCCTCCCAATCATACAGAAGTCTGCATGCTACCTGGGCTTCTACCAATTATATAGGTGGCAGGTAGATATTGTTCTTATTTGATTAAGGTCTGTATCAGACTACAAATATTATTTTTTCCCAACTCCTTTGTCACTATTCACTACTGTAAAGTGCTTGTCACCAAAGTACTGGCAATTTCCCATTAAAACAGTAAAGTTACCACTAATTGATTCTCGTTATATCCATTTAACAGGATAACATAATTTTAATGGGTAACACCTTGAAATACATGGAAATACCTTTTAATGGCCAAGTATAGGGCTAAAAGAATTAAAAGTGCAAAGTCTTATCTGTAAAAATAATGCATGAATAAGCCACACATTTTCATAATTTGTATTTTCTTACCAGTTTTTAATGGCAATGAAATTATGTTCATGCCAATTAAAGTATATTGATAAATGTTAATGGAATGACAATGCCACATATTCTAAATTGAACCCATTGAAAGGCAGATTAAGTTACGTGTTCCATACAACCCATTAAAAATCTAGGTGAGGTGATTAATCATAACCCTCCTGTTTAATAGTAAGTTTGGTTTCATTTTGAATGGCTGTGTATCTGCCTCTTTCAGGTGCCGGTGCTGACGTGCCTTCATATTTACAAAATTGCAGAGACAGATGTTTTGTCAAACAGGATATGGCTAAAGAAAATAATCCCACATGTGAATTTATAGTCAACAATACACTGCAAAAACCTCTGTGTGGCCTAAATTTGGATGAACTGACTAATTTTCTAGTTGTACTTGTAAAAGGAGAAAAATATCCAGATTCTGATTCTACCAAGCAATACGACGAAGGGCATTTTGCTGATTCATTAACTTATCAAAGTGGTTTTAACAATAGGACGACACACCAAAATAATATTTTAGATAAATCTTATGGTTGTTTCCAAAAGGGTCATAAAAATGAAATGACCAAACATGAAGAAGCCCTTATGAATAGAAAAAACAACGAAATGAGCAAGAGGAATAATTTTTCTCCAGGATTCATTTCCAATGACAAATTTGAAACCCTTGAAGGTCAGTTTAATTCTGTAAACACCATATATAACGGGACAGATAATAAATTGAAACCTCGTGAATCTGGGGTTAATGGTTGGGTTATCAACGATGAGAAGTCGTCTTATTTGGATGTATCATGTCAAATGCAAGCTGATTCAAGAATTCTGGGAAATGAATATGGGATGGGAAGCAATACCATCGAAGCCAGGGAACGAGCAAACAAGCTATTGGTGAGTAACACTTGTTCTTTTTAGCATACCTGCCTACTTGTGGCCATGATAATCTTTTGTTTAGTTTTTTTGCCTATAAACTTCATGACATTTGATCAGAACGTATGTCAGCAGGTTAGATCTAAGAAAAATCTTATTAACTCTCAATGCCCCCCCCCCACCTTTGGCTTACACTTCATGGCATTAGGTCAGAATGGCTACATTAAACCTTGGATGAGTTTGAAACAAGGTCATGTGGGGTCAAATGTAGGTCACTAGGGCAAGTCATAGAAATAACTTTAACACTCTTCATCCCATATTTTTACCCCATATTGGAAATTGGTTAGAATGTGTGTTGTTCATGAATTTTTTATGAGTTTGAAACTAGGCCATGTGGGATCGAAATGAAGGTCACAAGGGCAAATCTTAGGAAAATGTCATGAACACTCAATCTAGAGTAGATACTACATTTGTCGCCAGCCTTAATAAATCAAAGCGCTGAAGGCACTGAAGTTGTGTGTGGAAGAGGGCTTGATGAGCTGCAGATATGCAGTATGTATTACTTTGTTTTTGCCAAATATCAAACTGATATTAAAATAATAAACAATTGTTCAGTGTTGGCTATAGAAATGGGGAGAGTAAGAGTGGCGATGTGACAATTGTTAACAGTCTGATGAAACAGATGGTGCATTCATCTTTAATTTCTTGTAATGACCATGTTAACGTAACGTTTAAGTGGGGTTATTAGCTTTGCGCGAAACTTTGACCCCCGTTTATTAAAGTTACTTTGATAAATAAAAGAAATGTGACAATGCTGCTCTCTTAGCACTATCAGCGCTTTGATTTGTACTACCGAGCGACGGCAATGTTTCTATTTATAGATGCAAATCAGTGGCTCTATGTCCTTAGCAGATATATACACATGTCAGCCATTCCATAGAGCAACAAATAACCCTGAGGTATCTCGATGTATCTTAGTTTGATGTGATTATTAGTAAGTTATGCGGATTTGTATCGGAATTCAAGCTTTCTATTATTCTATATGGACTATTGTAACACCACTAAATAACCAAAACCTGCACATCTACCATCCAAAAAAATAACCAAAACCTGCACATCTACCATCCAAATTTAGGCACAAGCCACCTTTGCATCAATATAAACAATACTCCGCTGCATGGTTAAGTGAAAGTTACGCAACGTCACAGGGAAGATAGTTATTTTGTTTTTTATGCTACATACAATTATTATTGTTTCCTGTAACTATGTATTTTTACTCAAACTTGAGTTTTCAACACTTAAGCTGAATCTCAGCATACCTGTGTTGTAGAACTCTTTTCAATCATTCGATCATTCATACAAAATTAAGAGGTTATTCGGTTTTAAATGTAGAGAATTGGACCCTCAGAATGTAGGTACTATAGTTGTGAGTGACTACATCATGATGCCTTTTAGGTAAAGTCCCTGTAATGGTTCCGCTATGTCTTGGACCACTCCACTTAACCTCTACCAAGATAACCAAGGTACCATAATGAAACATTAGGAAACCTTTGTTATCTCTCTGAAAGGCCATAAAGTCCGAAATGTGGAGGAACCATTACAGGGACTTTACCTAAAAACATCACTCTTACTCAGGTGATAAAAGGGCCATCTTGGCCCTCTTGTTTTGTTTTATATCTTTTGGTTTCAGAAGAAAATTATTTTTATGCTTTTGAATGAGGCTGTGGTCCAGTGGTAAGGTGTATGAGTGCTGACACAAAGGTCACATGTGGGTTCAAAGCCTGTTTCAGGCAAAATTCTTTTGTAACCTATCCAGGCTTTAAGTTTAAGCATAAGATTGGAAGTCTGGATGAATCAGTCGGCTACATATTTATAAGGGCTGTCATTGAAATGATAAATAAATGTTACTGGTTATCAATACACTTTATAATATCAACATTTTTGACGTCAAAGATATTGAAGAAAAAAGATGTAAATCTCATCCCTTCTAAAACTGTAT
>CM037792.1:7090524-7137264 GCA_021229015.1 Solen grandis | reverse complement strand
CCGCATCGGTAGTACATGTATAATCTAATATAAAATTTGGTATTATTTCGGATTATTTTGTGGAACAACGCTACGTACAAATACGAGGGTCATACGAAAATGAATTAGAGTTAGTTTGTAACTTTTGATGGAAATAACATAAAGCCACAAAACTTGGCACGTAACTAAATTAACTCTTTGCGCGTAAGCGCACGCGTTTATTATCATCGTGACGTTACGTCATTTTTGATGACGTTATATCAAACAACGCAATGGCGGACGATGCGTTCGCGCTGACGCGTGAAGAAATTTATGCGTATATTAAGTTAGAGAGTAGGCGCGGAAAGAAAGCGACTGAAATATTTAATGCACTCCAGGAGGTTAACCCGACATTTGCAGTTGGATTTAGCACTATTTGTAGATGGGTGAAGGATTCCAATAATGGACGGCAAGAGTCTTACAAGAAGCCCTCCTCCGGTTGGCTAGTGACAGTTACAGACGCCGAAAACACCGCAATTGTTGCTCAACTTCTCATCTCTGATAGACGATTTACATGCGAGGAAATTGTGTATGAAACGGGGATACGTAAGAGTTCCGTTCATGTTATTCTGACGCAGAATTAAGGCATGAGAAAGATTGCCGCGCGGTGGATGCCGCACACACTCTCAAAAACTGAAAAAGACAAACATGTTCAAATTTGCACTGATTTGCTGAATAGATATTCAGTGGAAGGTGAAATGATACTGAATAGAGTGGTTGCTATCGACGAAACATGGATCCGGTCATTTGAGCCAGAATTAAAACGCCAAAGCTCTGAATGGCATGCTGCAAACTCGCCAAGACCTGTGAAATATCGACGCAGTATAAACTGTCAAAAGATGTTAATGATATTCTCTTACGATATTTACAGCGTTTTGACAACACACAAGAGATCCGCGGGAGATTATATTGAGAGACTATGAAGAGATTTTGTGAGTTTTTACGTAATTAAGCAACTCTCATTCATTTCTGGATGACCACCGTAAGTCTCTTCCTTCTCTCCTGATTTACAGTGTTGGTGTGTCATTTTTTTTAATAGGATATCCATTTTATTTTTTAAACTTGACAATTTGACTGGATTTCGATTACAATTGTCAACTCTTTTTAAAGTCTTTTTTTAGCAGCTCACCTGAGCACATGTGCTCAAGATGAGCTATTAGGATCGATGAATGTCCGTCGTCCATTATTAGTTTGTTTGCACTCTAGCATCTTCATTTCTCTAACAAACATCTTCAAACTTTATGACAATGTTTTATTACATAATCTCACGGCCAAATTCGATTTGGCTGGTATCGGCCTATTAGGTCAGGACTTTTGCCCCTTTTAATATAAAAAAAAGCCAGATTTCACTTTGTTTGCACTCTAGCATCTTCATTTCCTAAGCAATCATCTTCAAACTTTATAAAAAAATTATTACCATAGTTCACAGCCAGGTTCGATTATGACTGATATCGGCCAATTAGGTCAGAAGGTATGCCCCTTTAGTTAATAAAAAATGACAATGTTCGGTTTGTTTACACTCTAGCATCATCCTTTCTTAAGCAGTTATCTTCAAACTTTATGACAATGTTTATTACCATATTCTCTTGGCCAAGTTTGATTATGGCTGATATCGGCCCATTAGGTCAGGAGTTATGCCCATTTTAATATTAAAAAGAGGGCCATGATGGCACCGACTCGCTCACCTGAACATAAATGAGCAACACATGTTGGATTTTTCATTTTAACCTACTTTTTGACCCAAGATGACCAAACTTCAAACTTGCCAAAGATATTATGGAAACAGACGTTCGGACCAAGTTTCATGAAGATATGGCCAAAATGTGGCCTCAAGAGTGTTAACAAGGTTTTCTAAGATTTGACCTCATTACCTACTTTTTGACCCCAAGACCCAAGTTCGAACTTGTCCAAGATTTTATGGAGAAAAACATTCTGACCAAGTTTCATGAAGATTGGGCCAAAAATGTTGCCTCTAGAGTGTTAACAAGGTTTTACTATGATTTGACCTCGTAACCTACTTTTTGACCCTACATGACCCAATTTCGAACTTGTCCAAGATTTTATGGAGACAAATATTCTGACCAAGTTTCATGACGATTGGCCTAAACATATGGCCTCCAGAGTGTTAACAAGCTAAATTGTTGACGACGCACGTTGCACGACGGACTATCACAAAAACTCACCTTGAGCACGTTTTGCTCAGGTGAGCTAAAAATGCCTGATTTTCGTTTGTGTGCACTCTAGCATCTTCATTTCTTAAGCAATCATCTTCAAACTCTATGGTTTTTTATAGCCATATTCTTTTGGCCAAATTTGATTATGGCTGATATCCATCAATTAGGTCAGGATTTTGCCCCTTTTAATATTAAAAATAGATACCATATTTTACTTTATTTGCACTATAGTATCTTAATTTCTGAAGTTATCATTTCAAACTTTAAAACAATGTTTAAAGCATATTCTTTTGGCCAAGTTTGATTATGGCTGATATTGGCCAATTAGGTAAGGAGTTATGCCCCTTTTCATGTTTAAAGCCATAATTTCTCAGTCCAGTTTGACTTCAGATTTCATTTACAGGCACTGTTTAGTTCGTGGAATTATAAATGATCTCATGGATTATGTATTCAGTACAACTATGCTATAATTTAGTAACTTGTACAGGCAACGAAGGCAGTTTTTGTCAGGTGTGAGCTTTTTTTTCTTCAATGTTTTCGACGTTGTCATTATTAGCTGTTTACAAATGATCATTAAGTACTTAACAAATTTAACTATTATTTTTATTTCTGCCAGAACGTGGTACAGATAACACACCAAATGTCTAAACTCCAGGATTTGTGGCTTCTGACAAGACGATTTTTCTAGTTTTTTTTTCTGATAAATGCCTATATGTAAAATCAAGTGACCCCTGGGTTGTGGCAAATTTTGACTCCAGGGCAAAAATGTGAACAAAGTTGAAAACTGCCAATAGTCCATATTATATACAAAATATTTAAACTTCAGGCCTTTAGTTTCAAAAGTAACCCCTGGGGCGGGGCCAATTTTGACCCCAGGGCCATGATGTGAAGAAAGTTGGTAGATGTCTATTAGTCCATAATGTATACAAAATATATAAACTCCAGGCCTTTTAGTTTTTGACGAGAAAGTTTTTGCTAGTTTTTCTATGAAAGACCCCAAGGCCATGATTTGAACAAACTTGGTATATGTCTATAAGGCCATGTTACAAACTAAATATCTAAACTCTAGACCTTGTGGTTTCTGAGGAGAAGATTTTTCTGTTGTTTTTTTTTGTGGGTTTTTTTCATTACACGTCTACGTTTAATCAAGTGACCCCTGGGGCGGGGACAATTTCGCCATGATTTAAACAAACTTTGAAGAGATCCACTAGACAATGCTATACATCAAATATCAAAACTCCAGGCCTTGTGGTTTCTGAGGAGAATTTTAAGCTCACCTGAGCACTTATGCTCAGGGTGAGCTTTTGTGACCGCTTTTTGTCCGTGTTGCGTCGTCCGTCGTCAACAATTGCTTGTGAACACTCTACAGGCCACAGTTTTGGCCCAATCTTCATGAAACTTAGTCAGGATGTTTGTCTAAATAATATCTCTGATGAGTTTGAAAATGCGTCACGTGGGGTCAAAAACTAGGTCACCAGGTCATATCTTTGAAAAACCTTTTAACACTCTACAGGCCACAGTATTAGCTCAATCTTCATTAGATTTGGTCAGGATGTTTGTCTACATGATATCTTGGATGAGTCCTAAAATGTGTCATATGGGGTCAAAAGATAGGTCACCATATCATATCTTTGAAAACCCTTGTGAACACTCTAGAGGCCACCGTTTTAGCCCAATCTTCATTAGATTTGGTCAGGATGTTTGTCTACATGAGGTCTCGGATGAGTTAGAAAATGGGTCACGTGAGGTTAAAACTAGGTCACAAGGTCAAATCTGAGAAAATCCGTGTGAACACTCTAGAGGCCTCAGTTTCAGCCCAATCTTCATTAGATTTGGTCAGGATGTCTGCATATCTTGGATGAGTTCATTGTGAACACCCTAGGGGTCTACATTTTTCTTCATTACAAGTCAGGATGGATCAAAATCTAGGTCACTTAGTCAAATGTTAGAAAAACAATTTAGATGCCACATTTTTTGTCATTATGCATAACACACCAATCTTACTCAGGTGAGCGACACAGGGCCATCTTGGCTCTCTTATTCTAGTTTTTTAGCTCACCTGAGCTTTTGTGATCGCCCTGCGTCCGTCGTCAACAATTTACTTGAAATGACATCTTCTCTGAAACCGCTGGGCAGAATTTTATAAAACTTGGCATGGATATTCCTTGGGTCAACCTACACACAAGTTGCTAAAATAAACTTGCTCCATGTGGAACTCTGGTTACCATGGCAACGGAAAGAGAAAAATTATGAAACTTTAAAAATCATCTACTTCAAATCTATCAGCCAGATTTTGATTTTTTAAAAATATTTTGGTACAGATGTTCCTTTGGTAACCCTCTACCAAGATTGCTAAAATTATTCCGATCCGAAAAAAATGGCCGCCAATAGCTGGGTTAATTTGCCTTATATGTATAAAGTGAAATCTTTAAACGACATCTCCTCTGAAACCGCTGGACAGAATTTGATTAAATTTGGCAGGGATGATCTTTGGGTGAAGCTTCACAAAAGTTGCAGAAATTATTCCGACCCATAAAAAAACATGGCTGCCAGGGGCGGGGCGTATTTGCCTAATATGTATATAGTGAAATCTTTAAATGACATCTCCTCTGACACTGTTGGACAGAAATTGATAAAGCTTTACAGGGATCATCTCCTTCAAAACTACTGGCTAGATTTCAAAATGTTTTAATACAGACTGATGTTCCATGGGTAACCGTATACTCAGGTGAGCGACCCAGGGCCATCATGGCCCTCTTGTTTTCTTAAATAAGCCTATATAAAATCAAGTGACCCCTGGGGCGGGGTTAATTTTGACCCCAGGGTCATGATTTAAACAAACCTGTAGAGGTTCACTAGACAATACTACACACCAAATACCTAAGCTCTATGCTTTGCTGTTTTGCAGAAGAAGTTTGCATTTTTAAAATTTTATTTTTTAGCTCATGTGACCTACTTTTTCAACCAATCAAAATAATTTGGACAACTTTGCTAGAGGACATCATAAGGATGATTCCTGTGAAGTTTGGTCAAAATCCATTCAGCGGTTTAGGAGATGTTGTTTAAAGGAAATTGTTGATGCCGGACGCACGGACGACGGACAAAAGGCGATCACAAAAGCTCACCATGAGCACGTTGTGCTCAGGTGAGCTAAAAAACCCAGTATTTTTTAATTTATTGTTATACAAGACAAAAATAACGAATCGTTGTACTGATCAGTGTTTTGCCATCGCTTAGTAATACAGAACTGGATTTTTTTCCGCGGAATACACCTGCCCCACTCTCGTTCTGTCACAAGAATATACGGTATTTCGCCGAGTTTCTTATCTTTGGGTTTAGGTCTTTGGTACTGGTCTAGTCTTGGTTTTGCCACGAGCAAAACGTGATAAAAAAGGATTTTCATTCATTGGTTGTCAATGAATAACGGAGTGGTCTCTAAGCCGGAGGGATTAATACTGAAATTGGTAAGATGTTATTTAAATTTTGACATAATTAAACTATTAAATTTGGATTCATTTTGAATCATAGCCTGCGAGTTTTACGTCATTACGTTTGTGTTTATTATTTGTTATACTTATTTGATTACACAGGTATTTTGATCTTGCTGAAGCAAAGCAATCACAACCCTGTTAGTCGTGTTTTTCAGACCCCATTTCATCACGGTCACATAGTCTGTTTTTCCGGTTTTCAAAAGCAGTTCATCCCATCTACCGATTGCAAAAGGGAAATTATTGTTTGCGGTTCGGAATTTGAATAGGCAATATACGTCGTTCTTTGATAAAAATTTAAGATATAACTCCGGTTCTATTGTGTTTTTGAATGACACATATTCTGCCTTTATTAGCGCGGTCTAGCCGTGCATGCCATTCCTGAATGTGCAGGCCAATTAGAGTTTGTTTTATTACGCGATTTAAGTTCATTGGAATAGGACCATTATTTTGTTGAAGCCATACATTTGATCGTCCAACAGAATCTGATACTCTTTTAATTTTTTAGACCCATTTATAGTAGTTGAGCAATCATATAAGGGTAATTTATAGCGACTGCCATTTAGGAGGCGCGACCAAAATCCAATCATTCTACTAATAATTACAACAGAAATCGGATACCTACAAACTTCACCTTGTAACATATATATCGGAGTACTTTAACGTGCGCTCAAGAGCTTTCGTAGGAACTCATTGTGAACAGATTCTAAAATGGCAAGTTTTTCAAAACCAAGAATTTCACAGATGTATGCGAGTATCAGTAGGATTGTATGGTCAAAAAGTTAAGTTATTAGGTCAAAGGGTAAAACTGCATTATTTGCTTTAGTAAAAATATACATGGCAGTTAGATACCCCTGCCCACAATAGCTTCAATATAAAACTGTAAATCATTCAGGAAGATTGCGAAAAGGATCGGCGATAAATTCTCTCCCTGTCTCAACCTGGTCTCACAGTAAAGCAGACAAAAAGGAGACACGATATGATATTTAAATACATATTATAGTGAACTTGGAACATTTTACCGTTTAAATTATTATTAAGTTTTTGCCACAAACTGGCCCTATGAACTCTGTCGAATGGTGTAGCACTCTACAAATGCGCAAAAGTTTGTTTCCTTTTCTTTTGCTTTAGAATAATTATGACCGAATGTAAATATATGATCCTGGCAACTTTATCCTTTTCTAAAGCCAGCTTGACTTTGGTTTGATGTGTTAGATGATTCAATATAGGTAATTAAACGTCGAATTATAATTGAAGTAAATAATTTACCAAATGAACCGAGTATAGGTATATGCCTATAATTAGGTGCTAAATTCGGATCCCCACCCCCTTTTTAGCTCACCTGAGCACAAAGTGCTCAAGGTGAGCTTTTGTGATCGCCCTTCGTCCGGCGTCCGTCGTCGTGCGTCGTCCGTCAACAATTTGCTTTAAACGACATCTCCTCTGAAACCACTGGACAGAATTTAATGAAACTTGGCAGGAATGTTCCTTGGGGGAGGCTCTACAAAAGTTGCTAAAAAAAAGTTGATCCATGAAGAACTCTGGTTGCCATGGTTACAAAAAGAAAAATAATTTGAAAACTTTAAAAATCATCTCCTTCAAAACTACTGGCCAAATTTCAAAATAATTTGGTACAGCTGTTCCTTGGGTCAACCTCTACCAAAATTGCTAAAATTATTCCGATCCGTAAAAAAACATGGCCGCCAGGGGCGGGGCTTATTTGCCTTATATGTATATAGAGAAACCTTTAAACAGCATCTCCTCTGAAACCACTGGACAGAATTTGATTAAACTTGGCAGGGATGATCCTTGGGTCAACCTTCACAAAAGTTGCTAAAATAAACTTGATCCATGTAGAACTCTGGTTGCCATGGCAACAAAAAGAAAAAAAAATGAAAACTTTAAAAATCATCTACTTCAAAACTACTGGCCAGATTTTAAAATAAATTGGTACAGATGTTCCTTGGGTCAACCTCTACCAAAGTTACTAAACAATTTCCGATCCGTAAAAAAACATGGCCGCCAGGGGCGGTGCTTATTTGCCTTATATGTATATAGGGAAAACTTTAAACAACATCACTTCTGAAACCACTGGACAGAATTTGATTAAACTTGGCAGGGATGATCCTTGGGTCAACCTTCACAAAAGTTGCTAAAATAAACTTGATCCATGTAGAACTCTGGTTGCCATGGCAACAAAAAAAAATGAAAACTTTAAAAATCAACGTCTTCAAAACTATTGGCCAGATTTTAAAATAAATTGGTACAGATGTTCCTTGGGTCAACCTCTACCAAAGTTGCTAAAAATTTTCCGATCCGTAAAAAAAACAGGGCCGCCAGGGTCGGGGCTTATTTGCCTTATATGTATATAGGGAAAACTTTAAACAACATCTCCTCTGAAACCACTGGACAGAATTTGATTAAACTTGGCAGGGATGATCCTTGGGTCAACCTTCACAAAAGTTGCTAAAATAAACTTGATCCATGTAGAACTCTGGTTGCCATGGAAAAAAAAAATGAAAACTTTAAAAATCATCTTCTTCAAAACTACTGGCCAGATTTTAAAATAAATTGGTACAGATGTTCCTTGGGTCAACCTATTTATCTCAGGTGAGCGATTTAGGGCCATCATGGGCAATTTGTTTAATATAGGAATGATGTTTCCTTTAAGCCAAAAAGCCGTTAGAAAACCCCTATCACAGTTAAACAGTTTTGTAAATAAAGGTAAAAAAGTATGCGCTTGGGGTGCTTGATATGTTAAGTATATTGACGGTGGGACTGCATGTTTTACCATTACTGACAGTGTTTATACGTAAGAATTTCAGTTTCAATTATTGGAGGATTTAATTCTACGTTAATATCGTGTTAATACTCGGAACTTTCAAAATGGGTGGCTTTGCCCTTCATTACTAAAGTAAACACTTTTGAAATGTTCGTAAAATTAATTCAAAGACGGATAAGTCTTTAAGCTTTTCTTTTGGGTTTTAAGTTATTAAAAAAAAGGTTAGTATTGTTTCAGGTTTTTAATTTGCATGGACCTGAGTTTATTTGTCTTACGGTGTTTCTATTTAAAAAAAATGATGTCTTTATAGCGTTTACTGGGTAAGTTCAAAAGACGTTCATAAAGCATTAGAGGTAATGTTGTATCTACGTTTCACACCGTGATGTTTACGACGCGCGCGGTGACAATTGGCGCCAAACCATGGCTTAGTCATGATACCAGTTTTGCCTGGCGGGTCTGTCCTGAATGGAATTGATCAGGTATAATACTGTTCATTAAAAAATAATAAAAGTTTTTACCAAACTATTTGGAAGTCCATGGATCTTATCATAATTAAAGATGCCAAAGTGTCCAGCGTGCAACAAGGAGGTTAACGTCGGTGAGTGTTGATATTTCTTACAAAAATCTAGGTCGTGTGTTATCAGCTTTAGGCCGGTATTCCATAATTCAGTGATCCGTGCTTAGTGAGCGATTTTTAACGCACACGGACAAGATGCCTCGTTCGAAGTCAAACATGGCTCTAGTTACAAAAAGTACGACAGAAAAACTTGAAATAGTGCGGGAATCATACTGCAGTCTTCTCCAATATAGTGGTCGTACCCTATAATCTATGCATTCGTTTCATTCTTTTTTTCTTTGTCGAAGTGCAATCACTCCTGCCTGTAGTGTGAGCCAATGATTCAACTCCACTCTTTTGGAAAGCACCATCTTCACTATCTTACTCTCAAAATGCAACTAAACATCGAGACTTTGATTTCATGCATTTATATAAGGAACTTATCACGGATCTTGCCACGGACCTATGGAATAAGAGAGATTCTGGGGAAAAAAGCAGTAAGTGTTCCATAAAAAAGTAGGAATAATGGGAATGGTTTGATATGATTGCCACAAAATATTCATATTTATAGAGATTTAAGCAAACTTTTGCCTTGACTGGTGGTTATTCTGCATCACTTTGTCGCCTGCAAGCAAAGAATAGCGTGCTTGTCTGATTAAATATTTGGTTTCAATAGGGAAACAAACATTTCAGTGTATGTTATATATTATATGCAGCCTGACTAACGACGGTCTTCTCGGTCGTCATGAATAATTTATGCACAAGATACCGCGGTGTCCTACGACTACATCAATTTACAAATTTTGAGAAATGAAAAATGTCTGTTGGTCTTTTTGTTTGGTTGTTATAAAGGGTACATGTATATACGAATGCTGATTTGTATACTGTTCTGTCTACTCTCTCTCTCTCTCTCTCTCTCTCTTATAAAACACTAAGTAAACACTATAATTATCATGCTGTTAATATCTCACAGTATTCGTCGTAAAAAAACACCACAAACGTTTTATGAGCTATTACCACTCGATTAGCACAGGTAGATCGCTTGAAAATAACTGATGCAAACCATAAAAGTGAATGCAACTGCATAGACTCGGGTCTTTCCGTGACATCGCGGAAAGTAATTGTGAGGATCAATTCTTTTTAAAACTGCAATGAGACACTATATAAATCAATACTCATGGCCTCGATTTTTTTTTCAGTTCAAGATGTCCGCGTTAAGAAAATTTATCGAATGGATCATCATTAAAATTTGATTTCCGTCTTTAACACGGAAAGTCCTGAGATCGTAAGATTTTGCAAGCAATATGTAACAAGGTGTAGGAAATGAGTCATCGTTATTTCATTACATATTTCTATTCCTTTTTATCGTTTGACATTGTGGAACTTTTTGCAGTCGTTGTACATGAAAATCTTTCTGGCCAAAGTAGTAAACCACAAATTGATGTAGACTTGGGAGTAGGGTGGACTGGTAGTAGTAGTAGTACCGTGGATGTCATTCTGCTGCTGCTGATGCTGCTGCTTAAAGGGGCGTGATGGTGTAAAACCTGATCCACTTTTGCATTAATGGTAGTAGTTTTTGATATTATCAAACACATTTGTTACAATAATTGCTGTTCTGTTGTTGTTGATGATAATGTATCTATAGCAGCAGTTGTTGGTGTTTAAGAACATGATAAGAAAGAAGAAAAAGAATCTGTAGTTATAGTAGCATTTGTTTGTGGTGTTCATGTTGTAGTAAAATGGTGTTGATACTATTTATTTCTACTAATGATGTTGTTCCTGCTGTTGAAGATGATGGTGATTCATGAAGATGACAACGACGATGTTGTTATTTTTTTTAGCTTACCAGAACACAATCCTATATAGAAAATTTCAAAATTCTTCTTCTATGAAGCCAATGGTCAGAATTGTATTTCCTTTAGCACAAATGGTCACCTCATAGTACTCTACCATAATTGCTAAAAAAAGTCGATCCCCTGAAAAATTAGGCCCCCTAAGTCAGCTACTGTCCTTATATACTCTTTAAATAAAATTTCAAAATTCTTCTTGTATGAAGCCAATAGGCAGAACTAGGTAAAATCAAAAGACTTGTACTCTGGTGAGTAATCTAGGGCTTTATGGACATCTTGTTTTTAGTTGTTTTAGAAATTCTTGACGTTGTATGGATTGTGTCAAATGCGTTGATGACAGTCCTCTCATCTTTTAATTATACACCGAAAGCTGGCTTTGTGTACTGTACTTGGTCCATTTACCACATGCTTGGCGGGCGGCTTATTTTAATGTGAATGTCGCTACATGTTTTACATATGTTCGCTGTGCTTGCTATCGACCGAAGTGATCTGCATAGGAGAATAGATTAAGACATCCTTAGGACCCTTCACTGAATACACAGATGGTGTCAAATATCCAGTCAAATGGTTGAGTTACTTTCCTTTTTCAGTGTGGGGCGGGGGTAAGGAAAAATACTTTTAAATAGTGACAGCTTGCTTGACGTCGGTATAATGCATAAACTGCGTCGGTGCGACTGAGGATTTTGAACCCGGGATCCAGTTTTACACCCCACGATCCGAACTTATAATCAGTTTGACAATGTAAAGTAAAAAAAAAAATGTGGAGATATAGAACATAAGATTGTTTTATCAAAAATGTTATCCTTATTCGTCAAATCTATTCGAATACACTAAATATTACGGATGTTCGCCAATATCCCTGATTTTTTAGTGAGAAAATTCGCAATTGACAGTCACTGTTACGTTTTAGGATTTGCCGTCAACTCCATTAGGTATACAAAGATTCAGTCTCAAGAACAAACATTTTGTAAAGCTTCTTGAGATAAAGCTGCTATAATATATTGCGTCTATACTGCGGGGTTTGGAAGCGGATATCGGACTTAGGATGAGGGCTATTCAAAAAATAAATTACATTGCAACCTTGAATTTTGCATGCCTTAAATAAAGATGTATGGTTTTACCTCGTCGTAATCTATATTGTTACAAGAAAGTATTTCTTTATTTGTAAATTTAGTGCACTATCTTTCTCTCCTCTCTCTCTTTGATGAGCCGCACAAGGAATATGATATCATACCCAGTCACGTTATCCTGGCTACGGACCAACCAGTCCTGAATGCATCCTTATGTACTTAGCGTCAAGCAAAGAAAATAGCGCAATATATGTACTATTTTCACAAATTTGGTATTTCGCAGCAGGGGAATATAAATACAAATTCACTCACATGCACATATACGCGCGCACACAGACACAAATATCTCCCGGGGGGACTTACTTACACGTATTGAATTAGATTCCGATGACGGCACTGAGAGGTCTTTTTTCCAAAGTATCTGCTCTTATCGTAGTGTTACTGGAAACTAGTCTACCACATCCATCTATGTGTTACATCACTTCCGATTCCGGAAAATCGCAAAGGTCAAGGTCATGTGTCAACCATCGTTGTTTTTTTCTTTGGCCTTAAATAACTCAAAAACGGAAGACTCTATAGGTATAATTTATAGTGCTTTGAATGACCGTTCATATGATATTTAGTCTTTGAAGATCGTGGTTAAATCAGATGAGTTATGACAGAAAACGAAAATACAAAAGAAAAAGAAAACCCCAAGAAACCCCAAGTGTATTTAACTGCTTATATCTCGAAAATGGTTGATTATTGTAAATTAGAGAAGGTATATTATTTATAGAACGATCCCTGACCGTTCTTTTGATGTTTAAATTTTAAAGATTGACCTAGATTCATTATAGGGAGAAACGAAATGAGATGAACACATTTTTACCGCTTTTTGCCGTTTTCTCGATGTTTTTAACAGTCCATATCTAAAACGCGGTTAAAGATTCGGCCATATATATAAAACGTGTGAAATATTGGATATTTGCAGACCTTTCTATTTTAAACAAGTCTCTGTCACAGACAGTATATTCCCCGCCGATCGGTGCTTGTTTGAAGAAAGGGTTTTGTCAGACTAGACGAAAGGCTATCCTAATAGCTCACCCTGAGCATTTGCTAAGGTGAGATAAAAAATGTGTGATGGCAAAAAATGATATGTGCTGTAGTACATGTGGGTTGGTCAGTTCAATTGAAACAATGATTCAGCACCATTTAAGGAATAAATCGAAGGCTGCTGTGTTGAAGGGTCCAACGGTAACATGCTAATAATATGCGCATTTCTTATTGATATTAATGGTTTCAATTAAGTTTTGTTAAAATCCAGTAAACCGTTGCTAAGAAATAGCGCAGAAACGAATTTTATTCTGTATACATGCTGCATAACTAATCAAGGGCCATAAATCTGGGTTAAATGGTCCGAGCGAAACATGCCGAGGATATGCGCATCCCTTATTGATATTAATGGTTCCCATTTAGTCTCTTTAAAATCCAGTCAGTAGTTGCAGACAAAAAGCACGGAAACGAATGTTACTCTGTATACATACTGCATAACTAATCAAGGGTCATAACTCTGTGTTAAATAGTCCGATTGAGACATGCCCAGGATATGCGCATCTCCTATTGGTAATGATGGGTGCCATGAAGTTGCGTTAAAATCCAGTCAGTAGTTGCAGAGAAATAGCACGGAAACGAATGTTACTCTGTTTACATTCTACACTCTGTACATGTATACATTCTGCATAACTAATTAAGGGCCATAACTCTGTGTTAAATGGTCCGATCGAAACATGCCGAGGATATGCACATCTCCTATTGGTAATGATGGTTGCCATGAAGTACCGTTAAAGTCCAGTCAGTAGTTGCAGAGATATAGCGCGGAAACGAATATCGGACGGACGAACGCCAAAACAATATCCCTCTCCCGATTCCATCGGCGGGGGATAATTGGAACATTATGTAATCTAAAAAAAAACCTAATAATAATAGATATATGAAATTTGGGGAGCATATACGCCCTGAAGTATATTTGATGTTTAGCAAAATTTGATTTGGTCCATGACTTTCCTTTAATCCTGAAATGAATCATGAATAGAAAGCTATTTTTCAGTATTTTAAAGCTAAATTAATCTTCATATTGCATTGACACAACTACTAAAACACGCAAATGCATATGGAAATAAGAAGCAGGCGCATCATGAATCCGTGCTGTTGTTTAGATATCGAGTAGATGTGAACTGTAACTTCCATGTTACACTGTAAACCTTACGTATAGAAGGAGTATCTGCAGAGGCTCCAGAAAAATAGTTTATATTTATTTCTTTGTTTATATTTCTCTATTTATCGATACATTTTAACAAAAAATATGGATACTCTGTGTTGATGTAGCTTTCATACACGAGCTGTTTTGGTTATTAACTACTTTGAAGTTAGGGTTTAAATTTTACTGACGTAATACGTTTTATGACCTTATACGTGCATAGTCATGACCAATATGTATCTCTCCGTCGATATACTTCCCTCTCACATTATCTTGATTATAAACCCCTGAAGCGTATAATTTATTTCATTAAACATGTAGCATATTTCATACGTGAAACTATAAAGATACCATTCACACTTAATTGCCTTTTATTAGGCGACTGTTTTACTGGTATCTGTATATATTTGTCGTAGTATTAAATGGGACTCCCAAAATGGTGGAACATTATTGAAATACATATATTTCTTTTTCATTCCATCTGCAAGGTTTCTAACGTAACCTGTTTTAATGACGGGAATACTCATTAGAGGGCGTTTCCGGGGACAGGCCAGTGCTTTAAAATGATGACAATATCCAAAACTACTTCTGGAAGGGTAAAGGTCCCATTAGTGGCGGTTTCATAAATTCATGGACACAAGTTTCGGGTTTCGAGGTTACTTAGTGACTCAGCGAACCTAAGGTCAAAGGCCAACCTTCTCCTTCTCATTGCGCTATGCGTTTTATCATTAAATGTGTCTCCAATAACCTTTCAGATTGGGGTTGTGGCTTCATAGTTGCCCCCGGTTAATCTGCCACTACTGATTGTACTAGCATAGCTAGTCAAAAGACCAAAAAGGTCAAGTTGGACTCGATGCTTGAACAGCAGGAGAAAAACTTCATCTGCAACAAGAAGTCACACAGCAAAATGGACACTGTCAAGAAAGAGAGAGTGCGGTTAGTAAAATTGTATATTTGTGCATCAGAACGAAAGGTCCGTTTTTGTTCCGAAAACAATATAGTAGTCTATGGGCTATTTACAAATAGCTCAAGAAGACGAGCTGGTCCCAGTGATCAAGTGGAAATCTTGAACGCACGGAAGCTCGTGGACTTGATCCCCGCCTTGCGTCTGGCGCTTAGCATAATCATAAGAAAAGTGTTCCAGGACTGTATAGCTTAGTTCCAGGATGATATAACTGTATGAAACCATGTCACATCGGCTTGATATATCTGTATCTTTCTCATGTACACAAAGATCCCAAAAATGACTGAAATAATGTTAGTGGAACGTTAAACCAAAAACCAAACATAAAATATACAAGTCTTACATAGGAAAACGTCCCCAAACATTTAAATATTGTCGGTTGGACGCTAAACATAAACAAGCAGACGATCAAAAGGGTGAGGTCTGGATAAGAGGACAAAAAGCCAAAGCTGACTGAAAGGGATACTCATTTTCAAAAAAGTGCAATATGCAAGAGGGCCATATGGCCCTAGATCGCTAACCAGAGTACATCAGCTTATTTGAAATAATTCATGTCACTTGATTTTACCTGGTTTCTTCCAGCTACAACCAAATTAAAGTTTCAGAAAGAAAGACTTCTTAACTTAGTCCCCTTTTTTTCAAGAGATCAAAATGCTTACACAATTATTGTATGAAACCTTGAGGTTACCAATGGTGCAAAACAAGACTTCTAAACATTATTTCCAGTATTTATTTCCAAGATTTCCAAGTAAGAAATTATTTTAATTTTTTTATTTATCTGCATGGATTAAGTTTATTTAAGCATCTTTTGTGGAGGTTCACCAAAGGATTATCCATGCCAAATTTCATCAATTTCTACTCAGCGGTTTCAGAGAAGATGTCGTTTGAAGGAAATTGTTGACGAGTGAGTGATCTAAATAGCTCACTTTGAGCACGTTGTGCTCTGGTGAGCTAAAAAGCCAATATTAGCTTAATACCTGAATATGAGAAGCAATCATTACATCGAGAACACCACAGGCACATGATAGTTAATAGGCCAGTGTGAATAATTGCCATAATTTCTGTGTGAAAGCAACAACCTTTATATGGCTGATGAGGAAGTCGTATTTTAAACTGATAAGATTTTAATGTACACTTCGTCTTACTTAGGCATGCATCGCTACGTTTGGAGATAGGGTCATTGATTGAAACTGAATTATGAGTAGGATCATGTAAGTACATCGTCCTCGTCATGTTCATCACCAGCGGTAACAGAATCGTGTGTCAAGTATCAATAAAGAACAAGATGTTATATTTTCACTATTGTTTGTTGTAGAATGTGGTTAAATTTAGGTCCATAATGAATTAAGTTGGATTCCGTGCACGATGTTGGATTTTAGATCATCACAGTATTTTTCTGCCACAGGGGGTGTGGTGATTTGCATACACTGAAATAGACTTCAGCATAACTTAAATAATGTTGTAACTCAAAATTTAGTCTATATTATTTTGGTATCTTAACATGCCATAATGAAACGTAAATAGTAGAATGTAACATGACATATAAAACAAAGATATGAAAGAAAGTAAAGGTGTTACAATATATTTAATATAATAACGGTTGCAAGTTTTAAATGGTCTGTGATTTTAAAATAATACTAGAAAACGTATTTGTCGCTAAATTTAGGAAATGCGATACACTAGCCAGTAAAAAAAAAGAAAAGAAAGAAAGGGGAAAATTGTAATATAAGCGAAACTAAAAACAAAATCCGTCGGTGGGACTCAATTTCAGGGCCCATGGTTTCGCAGACGACTTCTTAACCAACTGCGCTACGGAGGATGTTCATATGTATAACTAATGTTAGCTAACTTATAAGCTGCGAGTTTTTGTGACGAGGGACGAGTCCACTATCAAGGTGAATTACGTTTCTAAAGACTCACAAATGTTTATTTTTTCAACTGGGTGGTTTTTATGTTTAAATAAGTAGATTTAATTGTTATCTGCCAGTTGGCAATCATGCAGAAAGATATGATCCCAGAAATTCCCATTTTATGATGGAATATCCTAAAGAAATTATGCAAACCAATGAACGAGTGCTTCTCCGAACTCTTCAGTTGTTAATCAAGATTAAATTGGATTGGTTCAAGAAATAGGTCAAAATCCATTTTAAACAGCTTACGCCGAAAAATTAATTTCAACTTAACCGGTTTAAATTGGCTTGCAAAGTGGAAAGCCCTACCGTTGTTTAAGACAAAGGAAATCTAGTTATTATTTTTTCTTCCTTGTCTACGAGTTAATTTCTATATGTTGCAAAGGTACCATGACCCTGTAAATTTCAAATACGTATAACACCGCTTCCAGTTTATTTAGAAAGCTGAAATTTGGTCTGAGGTCTCCAAGGTTACTTTGCATTCTGAGAGGACGAACATTATATGACGTCATAAGGTCCAAACGACTTCTTTATTGTAAATTAAAGATTTTTAAGCCCAGTATGCTTTCTTTTTTGTTTGATTTGCATGACATTTTAACTGAAGGTGCAACATTCAAGATCTAATGAAGCAATGTATGTCATTTCCGTTTCCAGAAAAAAAGTAAAAGTCAAAGTCATATTTCTATTATCGGTTTTTCTTTCGACCTTAAATAACACAAAGAACCCTAAATACTTTATCGAGACAATATGTGTATAATTTATAATATTTCAATAATCTTCAAAAATATATAAGTTTTTAAGTTTAGGGTTGAATCAGTTTAGTTATGGCGGTAAAACAAAAATTGTTTTACCCTCAGTGCATTTAACAGTTGATATCTCGAAAACCTTTGATTTTAGAAAATATAATTATTAATATCATTTGTAGAGCAATGTTTGGCCGTTCTTTTGATGCATTTAGAATCATGAAGTAATGGCAAAAAAGTATATTTGTGAATAAAGTTTTAGTATTTTTAGCTCACCTGAGCACAAAGTGCTCAAGGTGAGCTTTTGTGATCGCCCTTCTTCCGGCGTCCGTCGTCGTGTGTCGTGCGTCGTGAGTCGTGCGTCGTCCGTCGTCAACAATTTGCTTTAAACGACATGTCCTCTGAAACCGCTGGACAGAATTTAATGAAACTTGGCAAGAATGTTCCTTGGGTGAGGCTCTACAAAAGTTGCTAAAATAAAGTTGATCCATGAAGAAATCTGGTTGCCATGGCTACAAAAAGAAAAATAGTTTGAAAACTTTAAAAATCATCTCCTTCAAAACTACTGGCCAGATTTCAAAATTATTTGGTACAGATGTTCCTTGGGTCAACCTCTCCCAAAGTTGCTAAAATTATTCCGATCCGTAAAAAACATGGCCGCCAGGGGTGGGGCTTATTTGCCTTATATGTATATAGAGAAACCTTTAAACAACATCTCCTCTGAAACCACTGGACAGAATTTGATTAAACTTGGCAGGGATGATCCTTGGGTCAACCTTCACAAAAGTTCCTAAAATAAACTTTGATCCATGTAGAACTCTGGTTGCCATGGCAACAAAAAGAAAAAAAATATGAAAACTTTAAAAATCATCTTCTTCAAAACTACTGGCCAGATTTTAAAATAAATTGGTACAGATGTTTTTTGGGTCAACCTCTACCAAAGTTGCTAAAAAATTTCCGATCTGTAAAAAACATGGCCGCCAGGGCCGGGGCTTATTTGCCTTATATGTATATAGGGAAAACTTTAATCAATATTTCCTCTGAAACCACTGGACAGAATTTGATGAAACTTGTCAGGAATAATCCTTGGGTCAACCTTCACAAACGTTCCTAAAATAAACTTGATCCATATAGAAATCTGGTTGCCATGGCTACAAAAAGAAAAATAATTTGAAAACTTTAAAAATCATCTCCTTCAAAACTACTGGCCAGATTTCAAAATTATTTGGTACAGATGTTCCTTGGGTCAACCTCTACCAAAGTTGCTAAAATTATTCCGATCCGTAAAAAACATGGCCGCCAGGGGTGGGGCTTATTTGCCTAATATGTATATAGAGAAACCTTTAAACAACATCTCCTCTGAAACCACTGGACAGAATTTGATTAAACTTGGCAGGGATGATCCTTGGGTCAACCTTCACAAAAGTTCCTAAAATAAACTTTGATCCATGTAGAACTCTGGTTGCCATGGCAACAAAAAGAAAACAAGAGGCCCATGATGGCCCTAAATCGCTCACCTGAGATAAATAGGTTGACCCAAGGAACATCTGTTCCAATTTATTTTAAAATCTGGCCAGTAGTTTTGAAGAAGATGGTTTTTAAAGTTTTCATATTTTTTTTCTTTTTGTTGCCATGGCAACCAGTTCTATATGGATCAAGTTTTTTTTAGGAACTTTTGTGAAGGTTGACCCAAGGAACATCTGTACCAAATTATTTTGAAATCTGGCCAGTAGTTTTGAAGGAGAGCGATCTAGGGCCATCATGGGCCTCTTGTTTGTAGTTTTCTCGAGTTTTAACTGCTTGTATCTCGAAAGGCATTGAAAAGAACCCTATATATAATGCGAGTAAAATGTAGAAAAGTTTAAGTCAATTATTACGGTACTACATTTTTGAAATTGGATAAAGTATATGGAAGTTACAGCAAAAATAAGACATTAAACGTGTAGACCTTTAGCGATTGTGCCGTTATCTCAGGTTATAAGAGCTAAGCCTATACATTAGCGAGTGAAATGTTTCAAAACCTTAGTTTGGTACAAATTTTTGAAATTGGTCAAAGTTTAAGAAATTTACATGGAAAATGAAATTTTGACATGCAATATTTTGGAAGTTTTGCCGTATTTCTTGACATTTACGTAATTGCTTGTATCTTGAAAACCTTAATGCTACACCCAAATATGTTACAATCAAATTGTAGGGGTTTTCAAGACTTAGTGATCATTGATTTAGTGCATAGATTACTGAAATCGGTCAAGTTATAAGAAAGTTATTTAAGATAAGCATTGAATTGTCGGGTTTTAATTTTTAATTTAAATTTTCGCATGAAGATAAGTCCCTACAAAAGCAAATGAAAGGTAGAGAAATTTTATATCCTCAGCTTTTAAATTTGACAAAGCTAGCAGAAAGTCCTATCATTCGTATCATCGAATGAAATCTATTTATTCTTTTTTTTTCTCATATTTGCAGTTTGAATAGATTGATTTTATCGATTAGATTTTGTGTATATGACAACAATGCGCAATACAGCTACAATTTCAACATAAACCCGCGTATATAGAGGCATGTCTCACTTCAGTCCTTCCAAAGAGGGCATTCGTGTGTATTTTATTATAAAACCAAGATGCCAGAAGTGTAATGAGGAGATTTTTCCAGGTGAATAGGGATTTTTTATAGTTATATATTGCCTAGCATTAAGTCATTTTGTAGACTATGTCTATGTGAGACATGTATAGTGCTGCCACACAAGGGAGCTTTACCAGTACCATTTTTATGCGACTCTGGTATGTCGCGACCCGAGATCGAAGTCACGACCTACCGCTACCGAAGCATAATGATTTATCATTGTTATTCCATAAAATGGCTAAAAGGTAGAGATGGAAGTGTCATTTATTGTGCACAAATGGTACAAAATACTCGTATATATAAATAAAAAAATACTGAAACGACCTAAAAGTGTTGAAACAATTGTCTACATCTTATTTTTGCCTGTCGTAAGCGATAGGCGTTACAAAAAATCATGCAATAACATGCAAAAGTACAAATACACACAAAAGAAGTACATGGGTAAATTAGAAACTGTAAGGTTTTTACATTATAGTAGTCTGGTTTTATTGGTGTTGAAATATTTATTTATATATGTTTGACCTATAATTTGAATTTGTTATTTATAAATGTCTACATGGAGGTGGTCACTCACTATTTCTTTTGTTGAACTACTTCCCTTTAATTAATTCCAAACCCAATTGAAAGATATGTGATAATTTTTGGTTTAGGATTAGTTAATATATTTAATTTTAGATCTCTATATTAATTTCTCGATAATTATTTCTAAGACCAACCATTTTGCAACAATCAATTTTGAGTCGGATCTAAGTATATATAAACATATGTTTCATAGTTTAATTTTATTTATAAATATAGTTATTCAGATAGATCGGCCCAACACGTTTCGCTACTTTTCGTTCGTTAACATAGAAACAGAATGAAGACAAGATGCAATTCGTTAATTTTGTTACAACTGAACTATTACCAAAGATTTTTAATTGTATGGTTTGATCATTATTATCATAATTATAATATCCATGTACAGTAAATCGTCATATAAATAGGAAATTTACATGAGCATGTGGGGTTATATTGACATTGCCATGGTATCTCAACCTTTCTATGACAGAAAATCAAATTGAAATACAGTCATTCCAATGTAATGTCTATAAATAGGACTAAATATTAATAGATATCAAAATGATTTTGCACAAGCCTATTATAGTTGACTGTGGGGTATAACAAAGAAAATGCAAATAACAATGTTTATGGTCCCATCTGTGTGGGATTCTTACTTCGTGTACACATCTGCAGGGCTCAAATTTAATATCTTTTCCCATTCGCAAAAAATGCGAGTGGTTTAAAACATAACTGGCAATTTTTTTTTTCTACTCGCAATTTGCCGAAATTTCGAGTGTTAATTTTGAGCCCGGACTCTATTTTAAGTTAAACAACCAACTCTTTCTCCTATTTCTTCTCTGTCCTTAACGCCAGTGCGTTAGATCTATGTGCTTTCTTTGGTTTGTCGATTTCAGATTCTGTGCAGAGTTCATTGACATCACAAGATGTAATAAAAAACTGGATATCTTTCATTTTTACATTGATCAATTGATGATCGAAATCAGCATCAGACACGTTTCCACTGGAAACCGGGACTAGTGTAAAAAAAGGCTTCCAAGAGGGTGTGAATAACTTTGATTGAAAATTAAATTAATATTGTAATTTTAAACTTTAATAATTAGAATCATAATTAGAAAATAAAGCAGTATCAAGTATTAATATTCATTTAGGGAAATATTAATTGAAAACAGCAGATGTTTTAGCATATTTATGTTCGTGTGTTGTGAAACGTAGTCGACAGACCGCACCCGCTTTTGATAGTAGTCCTTCAACAATTTACTGATGTAAATTTTGCTTTTGATATTAAAAACAAGATAGGATTGTTTGGTTTTGATGATGTTATTGATTATCTTATTGAAATTATCTCATTTAGACATGTTTAAGAAAATTTTCACTCGCAAAAAATGCTAGTGGTTTAAAACATAATCGCAAACTTCATTTTTACTGCATTTTGCCGAAATGCGAGTGTTAATTTTGAGCCCTGATCTGAGCTCAAAAGGCAGAGTTCGTCTGGAAATCAAGAATAGCATGCTTGATATTTAAACCGTCGGAGTGAATGTACATATTTATTGTGTCACCTGCTGTAAGCAGTGTTGACACATAGGGAACACTTTTCCGTCGTCTGCTTGCCGTCATACTTTTTCCGTCACACTTCAGCTGGTGAGGTATGTGTTCCAGGGAATACTCTTGTTTTTCATTTAAATATGGTTTAAAATGTTTGCAATGGAGGAGCACGTGACCTATCGCTTCCCGCATTGTCAAAGAAGTGGAATGCTAAGAAGTGGAACCAATATTCAAACCATTTTTCTGCCCAATATTGTTTAGACCAATTTTATTGGTAAGCCTGTAATGGACAGTGTACAAGTACAGTGAAATCAGAAATAACCAAGTCATGTATATTTTACTAGCAGAAAAGTCCTGTGATTTAAAGTTGACCTAGGTGTTAAATAGTTCAAAAGTGCGATGAGACACAAATCTATTAATAGCACCATAAGTAAGCAGCACCCGACGACATTTTGATTTACACCTGTCATCCCTATTTTATTTTATAAATCAAACTCCTTTATTGTTATAGAACGTGTAAATTGTGCAATCGTTGTATTTTGCATTTTAAACTGCCGGTCGCCCTGAGAGCCAAAACCAAAAGTAAGCATGATTCCGTTTTTGAGTGTTGTCCGATAAAAACAACAACAGCAACTACAACATTACAACCTACTGATGTACTTGTACACATATTTAAGTACACAACACATTTTTTTACGCCGTGATATTTTGCTGCTTTAGCAGCAATTCTTTTTATTTGTATAGTTATATTGTGGATGATAGTGTTGATATATTCAATTTCACTTCATCATAGATGAAAAAGTGACTTCCTTGGGAAAAGACTGGCACAAAGAATGTCTGAAATGCGAGAAATGCGGGAAAGCATTGGCACCTGATTCCCACGCAGAGGTAATATATAGACTACTTAAGTTAAGTATCCGGTCTCAATAATAGGAAGTCGTGGGTTAGACCCATTGTCGTGAAATACCAATTTTGTTTAAAACTCACTGGTATATGGTTTATTCCCCTTGTGCTTGGCGCTTTGTGGATAAGCATTAATGAATGGTAGGGCCAGTGCCGGTATGTGAAACGACGTGATATCATCCCATATATCTGTCTCATGTGGACAGAAGGTCTAAAAGTCTAAAAATTATTGAAATATTGTTGGTTAGACATTATAGAAATACTTATAGATAGTATATTACAATCACATACAAAATAATTAAAATATTTTGAAATGTGTGGGTTATACATGTGATTGCATTTTTTTAAACTAAATGGTGAAATAAAAAATAAAACCAGAAATGAAAGAAACGATCTTGTTAGTTTGCATTAAATGTCCATAGTAATCATTATAATTATAATCAGAATAAAAACATTTGTTTCACTGGTACTGTAAATTTTAAACGATAGTATCTGACTTTTTTTCAGCACGATGGTAAGCCGTACTGCAATAGGCCCTGTTACAGTGACCTATTTGGACCAGGAGGTAAGTCGAAACATATTAGAACAATCATTGCATTAGGTGAACATGACCCTTAGTCTTCACTCGCTGGAGTCTACATTTTAGACTGAGATTAAAGGTCTGTAAATAGCGAATTTAACCCCGCCATCCATTAATGATTCTTCCGCCTTTCTCAAATAAACGCCACGTTAAACCACACTGGAGTACTCTTCTCTCCATTTATTCTTACGTGTATATATTTCAGGTTTCGGCCACGGAGGAACTGAGAGCCACAAGTATTAGGCGAAAGATTTCTTTGGTTTCGATCTGCACTTTATGTTCTATGAAAAACCTCGATCAGTATTTTAAAACTATTGCTATTACAGGACTAGAATTTAACTTTCATTTTTTTCAGTGAATAAAATTTCAAATAGATAATTTTTTTGCATGCAAACATTATTCAAATGCATAGTATTTTGTGTAGATACTGCTGTTTTACGATGTATAAATAAATATTTCAACAACATAACACCTGTGATTTATAACTTTTCGGCATCATGTTGTCCTGGATTAGCCTTGTGGGTAATGATTCGTAGAAGTCGATCTAAGCTGTCTTTTCTCAGCTGTCTATAATTCAACTTCTTTTGTAACTTTTCGCCAGTATAAAATTTCATCTAACAAGACAGTTTTTCACTTTGTTGGTTGATAACGAGACTTGCCATGTATTTGCATGTTACTGACAAGATTAGTTTTCATGAATTGTATTCAAATTAAATCTTGACAACTACTAGATTTTACATAAATGACTGACATATATGATTTACAAGAATCCTTCAAGAGTAAACCCGTTTATTTGCTTGCTGACGACACCAAAATTTACCTAACAATGACTTCACAGAGTCGCAAAACTTACAAAATGACCTTCATAGACTGGAAGACTGGGAACGAGACTGGGCCATGGAGTTGAACCCTGATAAGTGCGAGCTTCTCCGTATTTCTCGTAAGAAACATCCTGTTACCTTTCCTTACACCCTGCATAACACCAAACTGAAAATTACAGAATCAGCAAAATGTCTTGGGGTGACCATTTCGAAAGACCTAAATTGGACTTGGCATATAAAGAACATTACATCTAAACCCCAAAACACACTTCGATTCATTAAAAGAAATATTAAAACTAAACAGGGGGGCCAGAATGGCCTTGAATTGCTCACCTGAGTAATTTTGCTTTCATTGCCTTTTGCAACATAGTCATACTGAATACAGAATCCATTCAGAAAACAGCAATACAATTTTAATTCCACGCAAAAAGTTTACATGTGGTCCAAAAAAAACAACAACAACAAACAAACAAGTTAACCCTAGCGTGGGAGCAATTTTGACCCCAGGGCCATGATTTGAAAACTTGGTTCAGGTCTACAAGGCCAAGTTACATACCAAATATATAAACCCATGATCTTTTGGTTTCTGACAAGGATGTATTTTAAAAATCTTTCATACTTTATGTAAGTCTATGTTAAATCAAGTGACCCCTGGGGTGGGACCGATTTTGAATCCAGGGCCATGATTTGGTAGATGCCCATCAGGCAATGATACACACTAAATATCTAAACTCCAGGCTTGTGGTTTCTGAAAAGAAGATTTTTCTAGTTTTTCCTATATTAATATGTAAAATTAACTGACCCCTCGGCGGAGGGGGTCCAAATTTGACCCCAGGGCTATAATTTGAACAAACATGGTAGAGGTTTACTAGGCCATGTCACACACCAAACTCTAGGCCTTGTGGTTTGACAAGAAGATTTTTCTAGTTTTTCCTATATAACTCTATGTAAAATATAGTGACGCCTGGGGCCGGGCATATTTTGACCCCAGGACCATGATTTGAACAAACATAGTAGAGGTCTATTAGGCCATGTTTCACACCAAATATCTAAACTCTAGGCCTTGTGGTTTCTGACAAGAATATTTTACTAATTCATCCCTATTTAAATCTATGCAAAATACATTAATCCCTGTTAATGATATTCCCTTATTTTTCTTACGGCGTTTTGACAACACACAATAGTTCCACATGGAAGCACGGTTAATAAAGAGTACTATGAGTGGTATTTGACTAAAATTTTTCGACCAGCAAAACGCCGCAAACGACCGGAACTTTTACAGGTGACGCCATTAATTTTGTATGATAACGCCACGCCGCACAAGTCCGGCGTTGTTAGGGACGTGTTCGAGTGGTACCACTGGGAAGTTCTTAATCACCCGCCATATTCGCCAGACTTAAGCCTCCCCCCGACTACGACCTGTTTCTAAAACTTAAAGAACCACTACGAGGAGTCCGATATGACGATTTGAATGAACTATATGTCGCCGTGAACGCGGTCGTTACGGATATCAATAAATTTTGCCTAACAAAGGGAGTTCGGGATCTGCCAAAAAGATGGGAGTCGACCATAGCATCCGCGGGAGATTATATTGAGAGACTATGAAGAGATTTTGTGAGTTTTTACGTAATTAAGCAACTCTCATTAATTTTTGGATGACCCTCGTAAATCTCTCCCTTCTCCCCTGATTTACAGTGTTGGTGTGTCATTTTTTTTATTAGGATATCCATTTTATTTTTTAATTTTTGACAATGTGACTGGATTTCGATGACCCATACAATTGTCAACTCTATTTAAAGTCTTTTTTTAGCAGCTCACCTGAGCACATGTGCTCAAGATGAGCTATTAGGATCGATGAATGTCCGTCGTCCATTATTAGTTTGTTTGCACTCTAGCATCTTCATTTCCTAAGCAATCATCTTCATACTTTATGACAATGTTTATTACCTCAATCTCACGGCCAAGTTCGATAATGGCTGGTATCGGCCAATTAGGTTAGGAGTTACCCCTTTCAATATTAAAAAAACAACAACAGATTTTACTTTGTTTGCACTCTAGCATCTTCATTTGTCAAGCAATCATCTTCAAACTTTATGACAATGTTTTATTACCATAATCTCACGGCCGAGTTCGATTATGGCTGGTATCGGCCTATTAGGTCAGAATGTTTGCCCCCTTCAATATTAAAAAAAGCCAGATTTCACTTTGTTTGCACTCTAGCATCTTCATTTCTCAAGCAATCATCTGCAAACTTTATGAAAATGTTTAATACCATAATCTCACGGCCGAGTTCGATTATGGCTGGTATCCGCCAATTAAGTCAGAATGTTTGCCCCTTTAAATAAAAAATGCCAATTTTCGGTTTGTTTACACTCTAGCATCATCCTTTCTTAAGCAATTATCTTCAAACTGTTTGACAATGTTTATTTTCATATTCTCTTGGCTAAGTTTGATTATGGCTGATATCGGCCCGTTAGGTCAGGAGTTAGGGCCATGATGGCCTTGAATCGCTCACCTGATCATAAATGAGCAAAACATGTTTGATTTTTCATATTAACCTTCTTTTTGACCCAAGATGACCAAATTTCAAACTTGCCAAAGATATTATGGAAACAGACGTTCGGACCAAGTTTCATGAAGATATGGCCAAAATGTGGCCTCTAGAGTGTTAACAAGGTTTTTCTAAGATTTGACCTCATGACCTACTTTTTGACCCCACGACCCAAGTTCGAACTTGTCCAAGATTTTATGGAGAAAAACATTCTGACCAAGTTTCATGAAGATTGGGCCAAAAATGTTGCATCTAGAGTGTTAACAAGGTTTTAATATGATTTGACCTTTTTGACCCTACATGACCCAATTTTGAACTTGTACAAGATTTTTTGGAGAAAAATATTCTGACCAAGTTTCATGAAGATTGGCCAAAAATATGGCCTCCAGAGTGTTAACAAGCCAAATTGTTGACGACGCACGATCACAAAAGCTCACCTTGAGCACGTTTTGCTCAGGTTGGCTAAAAACGCCTGATTTTAGTTTGTTTGCACTCTAGCATCTTCATTTCTTAAGCAATCATCTTCAAACTCTATGGTTTTTTATAGCCATATTCTTTTGGCCAAATTTGATTATGGCTTATATCCATCAAATAGGTCAGGATTTTGCCCCTTTTAATATTAAAAAAGATACCATATTTTACTTTATTTGCACTCTAGCATCTTATTTTCTGAAGTTATCATCTTCAAACTTTAAAATAATGTTTAAAGCCATATTCTTTTGGCCAAGTTTGTTTATGGCTGATATTGGCCAATTAGGTAAGGAGTTATGCCCCTTTTCATGTTTAAAGCCATAAATTCTCAGTCCAGTTTGACTTCAGATTTCATTTACAGGCATTGTTTAGTTCGTGGAATTATAAATGATCTAATGGATTATGTATTCAGTACAACTATGCTATAATTTAGTAACTTTTACAGGCAACGAAGGCAGTTTTTCTCAGGTCTAGGCTTTTTTTTTTCTTTTTTTTTTCAATGTGTTCGACGTTGTCATTATTAGCTGTTTACAAATGACTGCAATCATTAAGTACTTTACAAATTTAACTATTATTTTTATTTCAGCCAGAGCCATGATCTGAGCAAACTTGGTACATGTAACACACCAAATGTCTAAACTCCAGGATTTGTGGCTTCTGACAAGACGATTGTTCTTGTTTTTGTTTTTTTTCCCGATAAATGCCTTTTATGTAAAATCAAGTGACCCCTGGGTTGTGGCAAATTTTGACTCCAGGGAAAAAAGTGAACAATATTGAAAAATGTCCATATTATATACAAAATATTTAAACTTCAGGCCTTTTAGTTTCTGACAAGAATATTTTCTATATAAGCCTAGGTAAAATCAAGTGACCCCTGGGGCGGGGCAAATTTTGACCCCAGGGCCATGATGTGGAGAAAGTTGGTAGATGTCTATTAGTCCATAATGTATAGCAAATATATAAACTCCAGGCCTTTTAGTTTTTGACCAGAAGGTTTTTGCTAGTTTTCCTATTAAAGTCTACGTAAAATCAAGTTACCCCTGGGGCAAGTCAAATTTTGACCCCATGGCCATGATTTGAACAACTTGGTGTATGTCTATAAGGCCGTGTTACAAACTAAATATCTAAACTCCAGACCTTGTGGTTTCTGAGATTTTTCTAGATTTTCCAATTTAAGCCTATGTAAAATCAAAAGACCCCTGGGGTGGGGCCAATTTTGACCCCAGCGCCAAGATTTGAACAAACCTGGTAGATACTTATAAGAACATGTTATTCAAAAAATATATAGCTCCCTTACTTTGCGCTCAGCATATGACTGGTTGGCCCGGTATCAAGATAATGTGACTGGGTGTTGTATTATGCCACATGTCTACCGCGTGATACTGCAGTGTGGCAGCACTATATCTGTCCCAAGTAGGCATCGTCTCAAAATGACTTAAATAATGCCGATGGAACGTTAAACCCAACAAACAAACCAATTAGGTCAGAAATTATGGCTCTTTTTACATTAACAAATGCCAGATTAATCACCAACACCAATCACCCGACACCAACAGCATCATTAACGTAACGTATTAACTATTCCACTTGTCAATGACGTCATTGCATACTTCCGTGCATATTACTCTGGAAATTACCTTCAAAATCACATACCTGGGAAGAATTTCTGCAGCCATTACTAGCTTTATCTGTTTTATTTCCTAATATATAAGACAGAAACGCATCAAAATTGTCATTCGCTGGACGTCTTCGTTAATAACCAACTGTAAAATATTGAAGATAAATTGGCGATATTTACGTCGTCAGTATTTAGTGACTTCATCCTCAGGAACATAGGGGGATCTATTCATTGAATTAGGACGTAATTCTTCGTCACTCACGTTTGAAAGTCCATGCTCTTGCCTCTTGTCTGTGGATTTAATAGGTTTGACACCGTTAATATGAATTTTGGCCGACTTTTCTTCGAATGTGTGCACCTTATTAGATGTGTCAGCAAATAACTTTTTCTGATAATTCTTCCTTTGCAAAAAGAAACGATACATTAAAAATGTTTTAAATCGATTTGTCTTTCTTTTACATGTCGATTCAATCCTTGTTGTAGAAGTCACGCTGTCGTCTGTAAACATGATCTAGTTCGAAGGCTTTAGGCTGGAACTATGTTTACTTAATGGCTGAAATCATAGACTTTGTAGCAAGTTAAGTTGCCATTGTTTGATACTTTCAACATAAACAAAACCAATTGTTATTAAAGTTCAAACTATCGAAACAAATCATGGATGCTTAACAACCATTGGCAAGATATATTACAGATAGAAGAAACCATCAATTGATATCAAGATAATATATATATTATCATTTTGAATATCCAACATAAGCCTTGGCAATCATTAACCCAAATGAATATCATAAACCAATAATTGTTGGATTTAATTTTAACCAACTTAACTATTCAAACCCACTTAACTTGAAAGGGGAGGACAGAGTGAACTGGACTAATTTTTGGGTATACCCAACATTATATAATACCCAACAACTACATGTTTAACACGAAAATTACCAACGTATACCTAGTGAACACGAACGGACGACTGAGGGTATAACATAATAGAACCCTAAGGGCGAATAAAAAGCCACGAAACACTCTAACGATAGAACCCTTGCAGAAATTCCAAGTACACCTGGTAATAACCAAATGATGAAAACGTCTGTTCAATAGGACTCTGTGGATTCTGATGAGAGTTATATAGATGATCCAGGGAAGTGTGCAGTATGCAAGGAGTTTTATCCTAAGTAAAAATCTCAAATCATACCTATCAATTATACCCAACATTCATAAACTTCCCAACAACTACATGTTTAACACGAAAAGTTACCAACGTATACCTTTTAGTGAACACGGAAGGACGGACGACTGAGGATATAGCATAATAGAACCTTTAGGGCGTATAAAAAGCCAAGCCATCATAAGAAAGGTGCCCCCTCCTGAACACTCTAAAGATAAAACCTTTGCCGGAATTCCAAGTACACCTGGCAATAACCAAATTATGAAAACGTCTGTTCCAGAGCACTCCGTGGATTCTGATGAGAGTAATATAGATGATTCAGGGAAGTGTGCAGTATGCAAGGAGTTTTATCGTTTTATCCCAAGTATAAATCTCATAAATCATACCCATCAATTGTGGAGTGGGGCTCTTGTGATCATAGCTGTGTACATTTAACATATATTTTGCTGACCAGTTCATGTGTTAAGACGTAGGGACAGATTCCTGTGTCCTAGGTGTACTTTTCAAGATACTATGTAAACAGTATACTTATAAATAAATATGTTATAAACAATTAGAAACATGTTTTATTAGTTAATTTCCAGTTCTGAAGTTATTTTCTCCTTCTTTCCAAGTTAAAACCTACTCTAGAACATTTGTTCTCATCATATCGTATATGGATTTACGGAACTTTCGGAGAACAGCTGCTGACCTTGACCGTCGAAAATAACTCAACTAATACGCAACGAGATGCGCAGTGAGTATCCGCCATTTTTTATGCCCTACGAAGGTGGGCATATATTAATCGCACCGTCCGTCTGTCCGTTCGGATTTAGTTTCCGCACCCTAACTCTGACATTCCTAAATACTCAAATAAGAAGTCGCATACAATTCTAGGTCTGTAGCTCCAAGAGTTCCTAAGAGTTCAGGGGTCAAAAAAGGAGTCTGTTTTTCGTTTCCGCTCCATACCTCTGACATTCCTTTGTAATTACTTGGCAAAAATGTTCACCACCATAAGACAATGTGTCGCGCACATTATCCAGGTCTGTGTCTCTAAAATTAAGGTCACACTTGGTGTACAAAGGTCAAAAATGAGGTATATTTTTGTGTCTTCTCCATAACTCTGACATTCCTTGAGGCTTGATGGCTTTTTTGATTTACAGGCAAGATGTTCACCATCATGAGACAATGTGTCGCGCAATCCCAAGTCTGTAGCTTCAATGTCAAATTCACACTCAAAGGGTTTGCTGTTGTTGTCTTTTTTGTGTGTCCGATCCATATCTTTGTCACTCCTCAGCGGATTTTGATTTTCTTTTGCGTAAATGTGCACCGTAATGATACTATGTGTTGTGTGCAATACCCAGGTTCATAGCTGAAAGGTCATGGTCACACTAAGAGGTCAGTTGTCATAAGCCCTGATGTGATGTGACTTGAAAACCATATTATAAGCTAGCTCAGTGCAACTTGGTATATGATGGCAATATGGAGATTATGCACCTCACTTTGATATTTTTCTTGGATAAAAATACTGGCTAATACGGTAATGGAAACAGCTACGGCTGTTTAACAACAAAAGGTAAATGCCTTTTGCCAATAAATCGGCCCTGACAAAATCAAAGAAATGTTGTTGTATAAAACGATTTTTCAAAATAAATTTTATGTGAAATATGTTCTATTTACTTAAAGGCATCTCGAAAGGAATGTGGTATCCCACTGAGCCAGGCCCCCACCTGCTGTGACCAGACCTGCTAATTGCTGGTCATCACTGCAGGGAGTCTTTAGCCAATATAGTACTAATCTGTCACAGTAAAACCTCTGATGGGTTAATGCAAAACTAATTTGCCTGCTAGTATGGAAGTGAGAAAGTAGGCTAGTTTTACACAAAGCCATAAACATTTTAATGAATGTTAGTGATAATGTGGGTTGTTTACTGTATGATCCCTTACATATTTTTTATTACATTAATTACTAGGTGTCAATTTTGTAACTACATGATTATGTATTTATTTCATAGTTAAATATTTGAATTAGAAAGTACATGAGTTACATGGGACATAAATGGAACTGACCTCCTCATGTTAATCCTGTACTCTAAGAAATGTAACGAAACGTTACTAACATTGTAAAACGTGCTTATTTTATGATTGAATTGAAATTAATAAATAGTTTATGGAAAATCATGAGTGTTATTTTTCTTCTTCATTTATATTATTATGACATAACAAACAAAAATCAAGTATTTAAAACAGTGTTGATTTTCTGGCATAAACGTGGGTTGAGGGAAGAATTGAGAGAATGAAAGTATTTAGTAATACATAATTTATTTCCAAACTTAATGTCGCTTTTTATGATAAATTTTACAAATCAAAATAAAATATAAATTAAAATATATATGAGAACTAAAAGAATGAAAGAAAGAAATTACAAAATGTATAAGAAAAAACAAAATCAACTAACAAAGTAAGAAAGAAAACAAATAAAGATTTATATTTAATTAAATAAAAAAGAATAAAAAAGAACTGATAGAATAATTTCTGGTATTTAGGATTGCGTAATTGGTATATTCACAACACTATTTCCATTACAAACTGTGAATGACTATGTTCAACCCCCAAATACATGTATAGCATACATACACTTGGATCTTGAACAATACCTGTGTGACAGACACATCGTGACAGACTGTGGCAGCCTGGCTTATCAGAAAACAGATGCCCACAAATGCTGGGTGGGGGGGGGGGGGTCACTTAAATAAGGGTTTTGAGATGCCTTTAAAGATAAGAGAAAACCACACACCGCTCCATACCACATAACCCGCAAGATGAACCATTATCCAATCACGGATTAGTCACATGATTACCCTCGCTTGTAAACAATATGGCGGTTCAAACGGCAAGTTTGGAGGTTTCGTGAGTCCGTAGCTTGTTAACTGGTGAAATCGACAAGCAAAGACAATGCTGTTCAAAGAATTGGAAAGAAAATATATATCCATTTACTATATCTGCGTGGATTTTTACAAGTGCATCCTAAAATCGATTTGAACGGCCGAAATGAGGTAGGGGTATCCGTGTAGATTTCCCGAAGCTTTTATATAAGGCCTGTTTAGAGATCCAGCGGAGGCCAATACGAAAAAAATAACCGGAGTGGACCTCAGTAGAGATTTTAACAGTGCCAGCATCATTTCGGGAGAAATCAGAAACAACAGAAGAGTGAAACTCACAGATCAGTTATCACTGAGGTACACCTAGTCAAACTGATAGTGAGGTACAGAGATTGCTTACAGAAAACATGAAGCTTGAGGCTTAACTTCAGTCATACAAATTGACATAAACATGTAAACAATGATGAGTCAGGTATTACAAAGGCCTACCAAACTTTTCAACGCTAATGATAGTGTTGCATATTGTTTCGCCATTTAAGGTAACACTGCGTGTTGGTGTGTTTGAAAGGCTATTGATTACATTAATACCACTGGGTTGAATTTGCCTGTTTGGGACTTGGCATATCGGTTTAAGGTATCTCTGTCCATAGTGTCAATGATCTTCCGTGTGATAATTCATATTCTGTACGAAAGGTTCTAGTCTGATTTTACTGACCGGACAGAGATGAACTTAGTAAAACCATGCCAATGGAATTTAGAACCCATTTTTCCAAGCAGACTGCAGTTGTAATTTGACTGTTTTGAAATATTCATTCAGAGATCAAAAAGACTGATGGCTAGGACTCAGACATGGAGTAACTACAAATACCACTGCACTATTAAGTATTTGATTGGCATAGCTCCACAGTGTTCAGTTTCTTACAGTTCAGCTGGCTGAAGTGGACGTACGTCAGAAAAATTTATAACGTATAATTGTGGAATCCTGCAGAAACTTTTACCTAGCGATTTAGTGCTTGCTGATCGTGGTTTTGACATTGCCGACAGTGTGGGATTTTAATGTGCTGAAGTAAACATTCCTGCTTTTACACGTGGAAAAGCACAGTTCTCTGCCACAGACGTTGAAACTAGAAAAATTACGCATGTCCACATACATGTTGAGCGAATGGTTGGGTCGGTTAGTTTTAATTAGACTGTTAATGCGCTGAGGTGTATCAGAGTGTTAAAATTGGTGTTCATATGGGACAACTTTTCTTTTCCTTTTCAGCCGTACATGTACTGTTAAGGCCATTATCTTTTCATATTTGTGACATGCTGTACAAAGTATTTTTAATTAGAATAATATATTGAGAATTATTGCATATATTTGATATGTTCAGACAAAGTTCATATAAGATCCAGGTTATTTATTCAGAATTATACCTCACCAACAATTTTTATCATAGTAGTATTATTGGTACCAATTATACAATTATAATTAGCAGTTTCTGTTAAAGTTTACATCAGCAACTTAAAAACACTGCATTCGTATTGACCCTGCAAGTTTCTTGAGATGTTGAAAATAAACTTTTCAAATAAGAATATTTTCATTATCCTACAATGGAGCCAAATAAACTTGCATTAAACAAGCATTTTATCAAATATTCATCACTGTTTGTAGTGAAAAGTGACAAGACGATACCATTGTGAAAATAAATGAATTTAAAGTAACCTTGCTATTTTATTTCTCAAGACTACCTAAACCTGATCCACGTGCCCCTGTAAACATTTTTTTACTTAACCCTTTACCTCAAAAGAGACTCATATTCATAATTGATAGCGACCAAGATCAGATTGCCCTGGAG
Source organism: Solen grandis (assembly GCA_021229015.1). NCBI lineage: Eukaryota > Metazoa > Mollusca > Bivalvia > Adapedonta > Solenidae > Solen > Solen grandis. Next base: position 7,101,938 of record CM037792.1, on the reverse strand, counting down.
CTGTGTGATCAGGGTCTTCTCTCATTCAATATTTAGCTCATATTCTACAGTATACACAGGACATAAATCCATGGTTTCATATAATTGTGACGAATTTTGCCGATGATACAGTTTGGGTGATTTATTTACCGTGCTGGTTATTTACTTGAGTTATAGTGATCTCCCTTTGTTTACAAATGGCTGACGAGCGCTCTTTCGGTTTGCAAAGGTATTCATTATTTGTTTAATCGTGCTTGTATTGATTGTTGACTTTAATTTTAATCAGAGAAATGATAAATAATTTGTTCTCATGTTTTAAGTGTAGAGAGGCTCACGTTAATAAAAGCTAGTATCATGGTTATTATAGATTTTTGTATCATCGGTAATTGTCGTCAGTTTCCGTGTATGATCGGTTTCCGACAGGGGGGGCGCTGTACGTTGGCTATATAAGGGGGTGTAAAAGTAGATTAAGTGTCATTCTTGTTCACGCCGATCTCGTGATAAGATCCTATTGCTGGACTGCCGAATCGACTTATTAATACATTCTTTGACTTTGGGTATTAAGATAGGCTTCAGGTGCAAATTCAAATAGGCATTTGAGGGTGGGCTTATCATGCTGCTCGGGTCGAAGTCTTGTATTAGGTTAATAAGCGTTGTTGAAGCCCGAACGGAAGTGGGTTTTATTATAGTCAGCCGCTTCATTGAAGCCTCATTGAAGCCAACTAGCATCACAGTACGCAGTGTACAGTTTTTGGAAAGAAGCTCCAACCGCATCTGTATATTTCATAGCGGCATTTATATTTTAGTTTGTATATATTTAAGGCAGGTAGCCTAAGATATCCATTAATTGGCTTTACTTCCCCACCGCTGAAGTCCGCGCACACGCTACATAATGTTTAACATTTTTTAATTGAATATTATCATATTATGGTTCAGGAACAGAATTTTATTGTTTGATTTGTTAATTGGATTTACCCCCCCCCCCCCCCGACAGTATTTCAGTTATTTTGAGACAACGTCTTGAGACATAGTTCTGCACTGCAGTATCACGCCGTTAACATGTGACATGATACCACAACAAGTCATATTATCCTGACACCGGGCCAAGCAGTCCTGGATCTACCCTTATATGCCGAGCGTCATGCAAGGGAGCTATACCAGTACCGTTTTTGATCAGGATTGCTTGCAACGCTGTTCTATGGTAGCACACATTTTGAATCGCACAAACAATCCGTGGCTATATTTGTATTTATTTTTCCCACTTTTTTTCTACACAGAGAAAAAATGCGTTTTCTCTCTTATCACTAAATGGTGACAATTTCCACGTTTATTTCAGGACGATTGCGTTATGGAAGTCAAAACCGAATAAAAATGAGTAGATAATCGATGCATGGGGTACCTTGTTTAATAAACTTTAATAAAAAAGAAAGTACGCAGGACGGAAAATCGCAAAACATTCGGAGAAATTTCGATCCGTGACTGGCTGGAATTTCCATCGATAGCCAATAATATATTGAGAAAAAAACATGCATTTCAGTTGGCAAAATAGCGCAGTAGATAAAGTAGTCTGTTCGGCTTGGCTAAGGTTGTAGATTCGAGTCCCAGCCGAGTAACGCTTTCATTTTTTTTTACTCTTTAATTACTATTGCAATATAAGACGTACATAATTTTGTCATAATAGAAATATTTAAAATATATAATCCACTAAGTTACATGTAATTCAAATCTCTGACAGAAAGTTACATATTCATATAATCTTATAAACTGTAGGTTAAAGAAATGGGGACAGTAAGAGTGGCGATATGTTTATTCTTAACAATCCATTGAGACAAATGATGTGTTTATCTTTTTATCGACCGTATTCAAGCAAGGTAAAATGGGGTTTATAACATTTGGTTTATTGACATCGCTTCAAAATTAGATCTCCGCTTATCAAATTTACTTTGATAAACAAAAGAAATGCTACATCATATTAAAATACCCTGTTCTCTCGGCGCTTATGACTTTGGTATGTTGAGGCCAGGGATTGAACACACGACCTCTCGACTCCGAGGCGGACGCTCTAACCACTCGGCCACTGGGACCGGTAGAATTCTGTTGTGTAAGCAGAAAACAGATTGCACAATTTTTTGACAAGGTTTTAAAAAGTTTTTTGTTTCTATGTAAATACAATGCATTTTAACTTTTCTAGTTCTCATGTATATTTATGTATGCACTCATTTTTACAAAACATTCATAACACGGTGTAAATAATTACATAACACGGTGTAAAGAATTACATTTCCTTCCAATATTTTTAGCTGAACGTCAACTGTGTAGTGCTTATGTTGCTGATTGTGGATCCAAAGGCTGTGAGTTTGTACCAGGTATTAATGGAAAGGATTTTTGTGACTCTCGTCTGTGACCAACCCAGGAACTGACGAAATGATTTTTTTTTTTTTTTTGCAAATATTTGTTTCTTAAAATAATACTTCCTTTTATTAGTATTCAATACATGAGTATTATAAGAAGTGTATAAATCAACAATTAAAATTTTAAAGAGTTTAATTGTATTAATCCGAAAGAAAGGTTTTGTCTAAATGTGACATTTGTCATGGCAGTTAAAACATTCAACACATGTGGAAACAAGCTCTGGATAATAAAACACAAAAACACGCTAGTGTGCATGTATATGGGACATTAACCCTGAAGGTTTTACAATATTACATTGTATCACTAACATAAAATAAATGTCACAGTTTAATGTCGTTTCGTGTATTATAAAAGTACAAAATTCATACTCTTATCTCTTTCTTTATGGTCCTAAAGTTAATTATTTACAATTTATATAAAACATGTCTGCTTGAGTTCAATGGCCGTATTATCCGTTATATTAGGGCTGTATATAAGGGCATCCTGTCTATTGTGTTCAGTGACCATGAAGTCTGACTCCCAAAATTTATTTTCTGTCGAACAAATTTAAACGTGACTTTGTTATTTGTCAAATATCAATAATAATTGACACTGACATTCGATTGAAAAATATACATGTGTCATCGTCGAATACCCCCGGCTGACTTCATCCGTTCGGCCGTGGGTATTAGACGATGCACATGTGTGTGATAACAAAAATTGTGTGAAGCTTTTCTGTAACTTAAGGAAAGCATATCCTAATTAAAATTCATTGTGTCACCTGCTGAAAGCAGAGGTGACACATAGGGATCACTTTTCCGTCGTCTGTCTGTCCACCCGTCTGTCCGTCCGTCACACTTTTCCGTCACGCTTCAGCAGGTGACAAAACACTCGTGTTTTTATGTAGTGAGCATCCTAAAATAATTGTCTGTGTATGGTGGCTCCCTTTGTTCAGTTTTCTTTTCTGCTATCTATCTCTGATGCTCACTGCCGACAGTCTGTGTTGTAATTAAAATGCATACAATTATTAACTCAGAGCATTGGATAATGAAATTGATATTAATCGTGCGAGATATCAATCCATAGTACACAAATATACTTTCTGTTTTATCCATGCATCCGCAAAATCTTGCTTGAGTGATTCATTGTACATTATATGTACATTTTTCAACTCATAAGTGTAATCCGTATCTAAAATACTTGTAAACAACTGAATACTTCATATTTTTTATTGAAGTAATACCTCTTTAATGTTCAAGCATGCGAATATGTACTTTTATGCACTGGAATGTTTTTTGTTTTTTTTCGGACCATGAACTTTTGACTTTGAACAAAGAGCACGGCTACTTTCGATTACCCAGTTAACAAACGAAAATAATTGCGAAAATAAAAATTCTTCCCCTTAAAAGAATTATTATTCAGACCTGCACTTTTATTTATTTTTAGTTCTCATTATTGTCATGATTGCCAGTTATTACTTGGAACTCGTCACAAATAATCACAAAAACAGGCAAAGTCATTATCGTGATTATTCAGCTACTTAAAAATGAACAGACAGATCAGGCGATTTAATGTGAAATAATTTTTTATGTCCAATTATTAACATTTTTCATTTGTGTTCGATGTTTCTAGTGTTTTTAATTTCGTTTTTAAATATTGTTGCTATTTAAGCTGTTTTCTATATTTATTTCTATATTTGTTATTATATATATGTAAAGTAAGTTAAGTAAATAACTGCACAATTGTGTGCATCTTCATATAAAACGATAGGTTTTGAGACTTTTGACCTGTTATATATATATATATATATATATATATATATATATATACATACATGAATCACTTTTCCGTCTGTCCGTTCGTCTGCCTGTCCGTTACATGTTCAGTTCACCAGAGTACAACGTGCTCAAGGTGAGCTATTAGGATCACCCTGCGTCCGTCGTCAACACTTTGCTTTAAACATCTCTGAAACCGCTTACAGCATTTGATTAAACTTGGCTGGGATGGTCCATTGGTGAACCTTCACAAATGTTGCTATACTTGATCCATATAGAACTCTGGTTGCCACGGCAACAGAAAGAAGAAGAAAAATCATCTCTAAAACCAATGGTCAGAATTTAATTTACTTTGGCACAAATGGTCACTTCATGAATGCCTACCACAAAAGTTGAAATGACATTGATCACTTGAAAATGAGGCCCCTAGGGGGTCAACTAGTTTCCTAATATACACTTTATAGAAACTTTCAATATTTTTTTTCGGCGTAGCTGTATAATTTCGATTTCAACTCGCATCTTAAACCAATCAAGTGTACGCTTACAGCAGTAAATAATTCTAAACTGAATAAAAGGACTCCTGTTATTGGTTAACGCATCGTTATGGACTATAAAATTACTGTAAATAAGGGGTGCAGCTTGTATATATCATTCAGCTTGGTGTTATTAATTTTCTTTTTGATGTAAACATGAAAGTAATTTCAGTAAGTTAAATACAATCCTTTTCCATCAATTGAGGAATGCTACTTTGTGAAAATGATTTAAAACAACAAACAAGAATCCACCGTGTTATGACATGAAACCCCTTAATTACTATGTATATTGAATTCTTCCAGCCTGCCGAGATGCTCTCAATGAAAATTAATTCGCCAAAACCAAAACAACTAATAACGCTTTTATATCATAATTGTCATATGCAATAATGATATGAACAATTATCAAACAAGCCTATTTACAGATATAATTTTTTGTATTACCGTCTATAAATAAATATATTTCATAGAAAAAATACTGAACTATTTCTAGAGCGTACTAAATTTGTTGTGCGTCGGTCTTTCGCGCGCTTTTCCTCGGAATGTTCTAGAAGACTGGAAATCTCGTTTTTCTTTCATCCTACGCCGAATATCTTTTTTAAAGATATTTCTTGTTTCTTCTGTGAAACCAATGGTCAGAATTTGATTTCATTTGGCACAAATGGTCACCTCATGAAGGTCTAACATAATTGCTAAAATGAAGTTGATCTCTTAAAATATGAGGCCCCTAGGGTGTCAGCTAATTTCTTTATATACTTTATTTAAAAAAACTACATATTCTGTAAAACATGAGAAATATTACTAATTTTGTTTAGAGATATGTGACACAGCTACATTGTAAGTACTTCATAACTGCATTACAGGTTGACACAATAAACATGCTGGTTAACATTCCTACAAAAACATTAGACTGGTTTATGTAGCTTTCCATGTATGCGTGACATCTATTTTTAGAGTTCAGATGTGGAACATGACCTAGTGGACCTCTTCCAAGTTTGTTCAATTTATGGCCCTGGGGTCAAAATTAGCCAAGCCCAAGGAATCATTTGATTTTATATACTTACATAGGAAATTCAATAAAATGAAAAAGCAAGACTTAGAGGTTAGATATTAGGTATGTATCATTAGTGGTTCTTTTTTCTTTATTATCTTATATAGGCCTTTCTACCTTCAAATTTTGAGCACAGGTACAATTTTATTTGTGAAATGTAAATTTGATCATGGATGACTTGATCGTGACCCAGTGACATTGAACTTTAACCTTGAATGACCTTGATCATTACCCAGTGACCTGATTTTGTATTATTAAGCTACTTCATTCACATTTGGCCCAAAGGTACTATGTGGTGTCTGGGAATGAAATGATCTCGCTGTATTACTGTATGGATAATGTCATGAGTTTGGCTATGCTATAATATACTAACTTGTAAAAATAATTAAGGCATTGTTTCTTAGTTACGCAACTTCAGGGCCATTAAGGCCCTCTTGTTTAACTATGTTTTCAACGAAAGTTCTGGTTATAAGAATAGGGTACGTCGTATTGCAGACGTCCGTTTCCGTCGAATATAATAGATTAGGATTGATTCTAAGGTCAATACGGTCAAGGTCAAGGTTACTGATACTAAAATATTTATGCTTGCCTGGGGCGACACTTGAAAATCGTGTTTCGCGTCATTTGACGTGTTTCTTGTTTTTACAAAGTTCAAGGGCTTAGTGTTTAACCTTGCATGCTTGTGAACATTCATGACTCTGGCTCATACAGGTTTGGAGAACTATTTTTAGCTGGACTATTTGAAGAATAGGATGAGCTATTGGAGTCACCCCGGCGTCCGCGTTTTGTTTAACATTGCCATTATCTCCCCTATTACTCAATGGATGTCCGTATTGTCAGATCTGGGTCTTTTGTTGAGGTTGGAAGCCATGAAAGAAGATTGAGAAGATTCAACACCCGTTGTCCCCACCCACCACGGAGCCCAACGAGGGGACACTTATACAGAGGTGGATATCCGACCCCTAAGCGCCAAGGATACACAGGTGTTATACTCGAAAGGATAGACAAAAGACTTTCTAACCCCCTCGATTGACCCAATAAGCCACCGCCTTCTAGGTCATATTAAAGGTAAAAGTAAAGAAGGATCGAAACGGTTTGTATCAGTTAAAAGTGATACGTATGTATAGACAAGACATAGCAGAAGTATAATTATAACCTAGGGCTCGGCGTGACCAGCCGATTGATCGTATCGGGCCCATACGACCACCCGTCTATACTGAATACGAGGTTAAGACGGTGTATTGCAAACCACAGGTGACTGCGGATAAACCGCCAAACCTGTGTCCGCTCAACCGCCAGAATCCTCATCTCCAGCTTTACGGGACGCCATGCATGGCAAACGCATGGTCCAATTTGGCGGAGTTCTACCGCTCTGCATGGATGCAGCCGGTGTATTCAAGGCCCCAGCCGGCTGGGCCTATTTTCAATCATATATTTTGTTCAACCTGACAAATGATAAACACTGATTATATCCGTGGTCGGTGATTTAAGGTTTGTTGTGTATGTTAAAGATTGAAAAAGACTTCTGAAATGCATATTAATTTTCCCGAAAAGTTTAGGCCATTTTTACCACTTAGTGAACATAAATTCTTTTATTATTATTAAAAAAAAAGATTTAATGTTAAGGTATTTCCCGTTGTGTTCCACAGAAAGTCGTTCCGCGGTCAGATGAATAAGGTAAGTCGATAAGTGCCTGTCTAGACAAGTTCAAATTGTTTGCTATATAATATTATATTGTAACGAACTCAAATTATCACTTCGAGCATGATTAACACGGACTTTCTGTGGCCATTCTCATATGTGCTGTGCCTGCAATAATTATTGTAGATTTACTTGACTAAAATAATATAAAGGTACCTAATCTCTTCAGTAAGACAACTAGGAATTGATTTATCCTTTAAATCAAACGATGTCTTCCCGACTTTATTTTTATATCTAAATTGAAGCTTTGCCCCTACGATTTACTCGATATCAAATTTTATATAGAATAAGAATTTACTTGAGTTACACGAATAATTCACGTTCTGTTCTGAATGCAGATAACGTATGAGGACACTACTGTATACAAGAGGGTCAAGATGGCCCTAAAGACGCTCACCTGAGATAAACTGCCTTCATTGCCTGTACAAGTTACTAATTTATAGCTTAGTTGTACTGAAAGCATACTCCATGTGATGATTTACAATTCCACGAAATACACACTGCCTGTGGTCAAAATTTGAAGTCAAACTGGACTGAGAAATTATGTCCTTAAAACACAAATTCAAACATTTAAAGGGGCATAACTCCTGTCCTAATTGGCGGATATCAGCCATAATCAAACTTGGCCAAAAAAATATGGCTATAAACATTGTCATAGAGTATGAAGATCATTGCTTAAGAAATGAAGATTCTAGAGTGCAAACAAACTAAAATCTGGCATTTTTTAAGATTAGAAGAGGAAAAACTCTTGACCTAACAGGCTGATATCGGCCTTAATCGAACTTTGCCAAGATATTATGGTAATAAACATTGTCATAAAGTTTGAAGATGATTGCTTAAGAAATAAAGATGCTAGAGTGCAAACAAACTGAAATATGGCATTTTTTTAATATTAAAAGGAGCATTACTTCTGACCTTATAAGCTGATATCAGCCATAATCGAACTTGGCCGTGAGATTATGGTAATAAACATTGTCAAAAAGTTTAAAGATGGTTGCTTAAGAAATAAAGATGCTAGAGTGCAAAGAAACTAATTTTGGACGACGGACGGACGACGGACATTCATCGATCCTAATAGCTCATCCTGAGCACATATGCTCAGGTGAGCTTTAAAGATTCGATGACTGATGAGCATACCACATCTTCACCGATTGATTTTGACGAGAAAGTAGAATCTCGGATACTTTTCACTCTAAACTTGTGACCAATCAAAAGTTCTGAACATTCTTAGACGTTTTTTCTTTAGATAGACCATCTCCTTCCTAAAGATCAGCATGACATGCTACTATTCAAATGTAAAGGTTAGATTAAAGGTTAGATTACAAAACTTTGATGAAAGAGATGTCATAAATTCCTGATATTTTTTATTACCGATTATCGGGGCCGACAAGTAATACACTCTGCCAATCTGCTTTTAAAGACTCTTGAAAGACATTTCTTAAGAAAACAGAAGACTGAACAAGCACAGCGAGCGTAGGCTTCTATGGTCTAGAGAAATGTCATAAAAGATTCTGTCAAACTAACCTTAATTTTGTGTAACACTTGAACTTGTCAAAGAGATAGATGTATTTTGTATGTGGTAAAATAGGAGGAAAAAAATAAATCTTTGAATTATTTGAACGTCCAGAGCTTCTGATTAGTCACAAGCTTAGGGTGACTGCTAAGAAACGTAATTATCTGTTTTTAGCTCACCTGAGCACAACGTGCTCATGGTGAGCTTTTGTGATCGCCTTTTGTCCGTCGTCCGTCGTCCGTGCGTGCGTCCGTCCGTCGTCAACAATTTGCTTTAAACAACATCTCATGAACCGCTGAAGGGATTTTGACCAAACTTCACAGGAATCATCCTTATGGTGCCCTCTATCAAAGTTGTACAAATTATTCAGATTGGTGAAAAAAGTAGGTCATAGGAGCTAAAAATAGACTTTAAAAATGCAAACTTTGAAAATCTTCTTCTGAAAAACTGCAAGGCCTAGAGCTTAGATATTTGGTATGTAGCATCATCTTATGGGCCATTACCAAGATTGTACAAATCATAGCCCTACGGTGATAAATGCCCCCGCACCAGGGGTCACTTGTTTTACAAGAGTTATATAGAAAATCTTTAAAAATCTTCTCTATGAATCCATTAGGCCTAGAGTTAGATATTTGGTATGTAGCATCATCTAATGGTTCATTACCAAGATTGTTCAATTCATAGCCCTATGGTGATAAATGCCCCCGCACCAGGGGTCACTTGTTTTAAGGAAAATCTTTTAAAATCTTCTACTATGAATCCATAAGGCCTAGAGATAAGATATTTGGTATGTAGCATCATCTTATGGTTCGTTACCAAGATTGTACAAAAACGGTGATAAATGCCCCTGCAATAGTGGTCACTTGTTTTACATAGAGTTATATAGGAAAATCTTTAAAAATCTTCTTCTATGAATCCATAAGGCCTAGAGATAAGATATTTGGTATGTAGCATCATCTAATGGTTCATTACAAGATTTCAAAATGACCTTTGGGATAAATGCCCCCGCACCAGGGGTCACTTGTTTTACAAAGAGTTATATAGGAAAATCTTAAAAAAAATCTTCTACTATGAATCCATAAGGTCTATAGCTTAGATTTTTGGTTATGTAGCATCATCTAATGGTTCATTATCAAGATTTTCAAAATGGAGGCCCTTTGGAGATAAATGACCCCGCACTAAGTCTTCTCCTTTGAAACCATAAGGCCCAGTTCTTATATATTTGCTGTGTAGTATTGTCAGGGCTAAAATGTTTAAGATTGAGTTATATCAGAATTCTTGTCTGTTTAAAAACCTTGTAATCAGTTGTAGCAATGGTACTCAGGTGAGCGTTTCAGGGCCATCATGGCCCTCTTGTTTATTAATATATTGTTGCGTGAACAGGAGCAGACTCTGGGGACGTTTCAATTTCATGCCGTTTTAAACGTCTAGCTTTTCCTAATATATTTAAATCAAGCTTGGAATAAAACAAATATATTTAAAAGTAGATTTGCTGAATTTTCATTTTAATTTCTAGAATGTTCAAAATGGTAATTCGTATTTTAATGATTTTTTATGAACCATTACCTTTCTAGAGAAAAAGAAGACACGGCAGTTTATATAGGTGATTCATTAAAAATGACGATGATGGTAAATACATCGCGATGTTATTTCGGTCTTGCAGACAGTTTGATTTACAAATAAATTGCACAATGATCATGTCATCGTAAACAGTTAAGAGGAATATTTAATAGCGAATGTCTATATTTAAATAGATAATCTGATCTTAAAGATAGTATTTATCTAGTCAAATGCATAGAAAATAATTTAAAGAGATGAAATGGACGTATTACTTGACAAATTGTCAGAAAATGATATGGAGATAGATTTTATAGCGAGACACAGTTAATGGGCCATATAACCATATTTTTTTGTCGGAACTAGACATCAGTATATTAACCACGTACAATCCATTTAAGAAGATAATAAAATAAAACATTAATCCTGAATTAGTGCCAGACCGTTTATATATTTTATACCTTGTTAATGTTCCCAAAATGAAAATATGATGCTTTTTTTTGTCAAAGATCCATCACCCAATATACCGTCTGATAAGATTACAACAAATCCCTATCAATCATAAAAATTATGTCCGCCTGGTTTCCATCTTCATTCATTTTCAGCTAGGTGGATGATTGAAATCTACAGGAAGCCATTCGGGTTTTGCATCTGCTGACATCTGTAAAATAAAGGATATATGGTTCTATATCAATATCACAATTTCTGCACCACGAGAACGAACATCTGTCTTTGCTGTAATATTCGATGTCGGGTCCGGTGCTTAATTATGATAATAGCAATTAGGTTGTCTGCACTTCTGCTTTGATACCAAACGCTATTACAGCAATCCGTAAAATTAATTAGATAACTGTCCTGAAAGAAACGTAATCATGCGTTCTCAATAAGCAGGTGCATTTGCGTCGCTGCCAATG
>CM037792.1:7040424-7090424 GCA_021229015.1 Solen grandis | reverse complement strand
CAAACATTTCTTGCAGTATGCATCACTTCAATTTTAACTCTATCAATTCTGAAGATATAATTAAGATTGACTTTAAATACATGATATCGGAGCGAAAGAAATCTTTAAAGAGACATGTTTTTTTGTCTTTTTGATGACGTCATAACCACATAACTAAAGAGAAATTCATTCAGAAAATAGAACGTAAACTTCTATGCCGATGTGCTGTCCAATTTTCATGCTTGTAACACATCAGGGGGCTTTGTAACATTTAAATTTAATTTTTGACCAAAGTTCGAAACTCGGTATTGCCATAAAATCTTAATCTTTTCGAATTTGGCAATTTGAATGCCAAGCTGGACATCTACATCCTAAAATACATCTTTTGTAAAAATATCAAGATAATCGGACCTATATTGAAGGCTCTAGAGCGCGAACAAACTTTTGAAGCTGACGTCAAATCTGACGTCATATGACGCCAATGAAAATTGAAAATGATTGAATGTATAAAAAGATACTTTTTTATCGCTGCAATTTCAATTTCATTAAAATTGACTCAAAATGTATGATGCCAGAGGGAGAGAAATCTTTGAAAAAATAGGATTTTGTCCATTAAATGACGTCATAACCACGTGACTTAAAAGGAAATCTTTCAGAGAAAAGAAAGTAGACCTCTGGGCCAATAAGCTGTCCAATTTTCATGCTTCTATCTCATCAGTAGCCTTTGTAACATTAAATAATAGTTTTAGGACCAAAGTTCGAAACTCGGTTTTGCCATAAATTCTTAATTTTTTCGAATTTAAAAATTTGAAAGATAAGGTGCACATCTACATCATAATATACATCTTCTGTGAAAATATCAAGATAAAATATCAAAAAATAAAGGCTCCAGAGCGCGAACAAACTTTTGAAGCTGACGTCAAGTCTGACGTCAATTGACGTCATTGAAAATTAAAAATTATTGAATTTAAAAATTTATAAGTTTTTGTCGAGGCAATTTAATTTTCATGTTGCTTAGACACTGACAACTTATCGAAATTAACTCTTAGATTTGGTTGGAAAAAAAGGAATAATAATAATAATAATAATAAGAACTAGAAGTCGTTTGTTTAAGATACAAACGAAGCGGCTTTCCGTTTGCTTATTTCAAAGGTATTAAATATATAAGTTAATACAAAAAAAAATGGAATAATGAGGCATAATCATGTATGATATAATGCGTAAATCATCATTATCTTAAATATATATTTACGATTATGTTCAAAAAGAAGCTTTAATCTTTTCTTTTTTTTTCATCTTCTTAAGAAGATATTGAGAAAGCATAAATATGATAGCTTTACTATCATTCAGAAAAAAAAAACCAAAAAACAACAACAAAAAAAAACAGGAAAATTTTAAGATAACACTATCCTCAAGAACTGTTTTCTTACGTTATTCAATCGATTTTAATTTTTCTTTATTCTTTATTTAATATCTTTTTCTTTGTAAGCATATGACTTAACATGTATTCATTGCAATTTGATCCACAATTGAAATTGTAAAAAAGAAAAAAAAAATACTTTAAAATCGATTACTTTCAACCTTTAAATTGATTGAGTTTTACATTTGCAAAATAAGATGGAAACAAAGGCACAGATGTAAGCAAAATAATGAAAATAATTTCTTATTTCTATGTAATTAACGTTATAAATTTCAACTATTCATTTGCTTTGTATATTTGCTTATTTTTACAGATTTAGAAAAAGAAACCGTTAAACATTTAGAAAACATAGAAAATAGATGGGAGATATACATGTATTTGTCATTTTCTTCATGTTTGCAGAAAGCCGTGATAGCAAATGCAATAAGATATCCGTAAAGGTTTTCTGGCTCTACTATAATTATACTAATTCATCGTAACTGCGACTCATTTACTCAAAAACGTATCACAATTCACTATACAACGCAGGCATTCATTCCTGCAAAAGAACAATCGGATCTTGCTCAACCAACCCAATGACCACTTACATTTCTTTCTGCAAATTATTTGATTTCCATGAATTAGCCCTTTTACGAAAAACATGAATAAGTCATGTTTGATAACGTAATCACTTGAAATTTTCTGGACTTTTTGCGCATGTTAAATAAGGTACGGCATTATTACTTATTTAAAGTTAATATAAACAATCTTTTGATCTTTTTGATATATTTTGCTTACACATCAATGTTGTCATAAACAAGTTACACAGCATAAATTCTTTAAGTTATGCTTAAGATTGGCATCAATACTCATGACGCTGGATCGCGAATACGTATTGAAATGAATGATTTTTATATTTTATCGACGTCAAAATCAAGTGACTAAAGAAAAATATCTTTTTTGCAAGGACATGTTCAGCTAACGTTCTATAAATCAAGAAAATAAGTATCTTCAAGAATGCGAACTGGTTTGTTTTCACATTTTCAAGTAGGCATTCCATCAAACATGAATAACTGCCATGTTTGATGACGTAATCACTTGAAATTTTCAAGACCTTATGAACGTACTAAGTTTTGATATTTTAGAAAAGTTAATGTTCATTGGTCTAATTGGCGATTTTATATGATTTTTCAAAATAATTCTTGCTTAAGTATGCATGACGTCATAATCACGTGACAAAACAAACATTTCTTGCTGTATGCATCACTTCAATTTTAACTCTATCAATTCTGAAGATATAATTAAGATTGACTTAAATTCATGGTACCAGAGCGAAAGATATCTTTAAAAAGAATTGTTTTGTCTTTTTGATGACGTCATAACCACGTGACTAAAGAGAAAATCATTCAGAAAATAGAATGTAAACTTCTATGCCGATAGGCTGTCCAATTTTCATGCTTGTAACGCATCAGGGGGCTTTGTAACATTTAAATTAATTTTTGACTAAAGTTCGAAACTCGGTATTGCCATGAAATCTTAATCTTTTCGAATTTGGAAATTTAAATGCCAAGGTGCACATCTACATCCTAAAATACATCTTTTGTAAAAATATCAAGATAATCGGACCAATAATAAAGGCTCTAGAGCGCGAACAATCTTTTGAAGCTGACGTCAAATCTGACGTCATATGACGCCAATGAAAATTGAAAATGATTGAATGTATAAAAAGATACTTTTTTATCGCTGCAATTTCAATTTCATTAAAATTGACTCAAAATGTATGATGCCAGAGCGAGAGAAATCTTTGAAAAAATAGGATTTTGTCCATTAAATGACGTCATAACCACGTGACTTAAAAGGAAATCTTTCAGAGAAAAGAAAGTAGACCTCTGGGCAAATAAGCTGTCCAATTTTCATGCTTCTATCTCATCAGTAGCCTTTGTAACATTAAATAATAGTTTTAGGACCAAAGTTCGAAACTCGGTTTTGCCATAAATTCTTAAATTTTTCGAATTTAAAAATTTGAAAGATAAGGTGCACATCTACATCATAACTTACATCTTCTGTGAAAATATCAAGATAAAATATAAAAAAATAAAGGCTCTAGAGCGCGAACAAACTTTTGAAGCTGACGTCAAATCTGACGTCAATTGACGTCATTGAAAATTAAAAAATATTGAATTAAAAAATTTATAAGTTTTTGTCGAGGCAATTTAATTTTCATGTTGCTTAGACACTGACAACATACCGAAATTAACTCTTAGATTTGGTTGGAAAAAAAGGAATAATAATAATAATAATAACTAGATGTCATTCGTCTAAACGAATGATAGGACTTTCTGTAACCTGTGTTAATGCAAAAAGCAGGAGATAGAAATTTCATGTAATGTATCACCTCTGGTAGTATTTCATGTTCATGGTGATTAATTGACATTATATTATAATAAGCGTTTAGTTACGAAGAAAAAAAAGAAAGTAGCAGTAGTAGTAGTATGCTTATGACGTCATATGATGTCACGACTCAAAATATATTAAGAAATTCCGCATAACTGCAAACTGTGTAAGTTTCAACTTTCTATCTCATCCCGCAGTTCTTTAGCCCTAAAATGAAATTTTTGGTCCTATGTTCGAATCTAACTTCAGCCACAATACTTCGGTTTTTCGGAATTAAGGTTAGCTGACAAAATATTCACACCTAAGTTTCAAGATGTACCATCTGTAAAAATTTGAAGAAAATCTGATCATAAATGGCGGCTGTAGAGCGCGAACACCATTTTTCACTATTTTTAGCTCTGACGTCACGTGACGTCATAGGGTGTTGAAAATGCTGTTGCTTAAAAGCGCATACTTTACTGCAATAACTCTGAAATTTTCATTATTCTGAACAATTGGCATCATGTCGAAATCATTGCCTCAAATTAAAAATAAGTGGTATGCTTATGACGTCCTCTGACGTCGCGATTCAAAATATTTGTATAGATAATGCAGAACTGCAAACTGTGCAAGTTTCAACTTTCTATCTCATCCTGAAGCTCTTCAATCCTAAAATGAAATTTTTTGGTCCTATGTTCGAATATTACTTCAGCCACAGAACTTCGGTTTTTCGGGATTTCGGTAAGCTGGCAGGATATGTACACCTTAGTTTCAAGTTGTACCATCTGTGAAAATTACAAGAAAATCCGACCATAAATGGCGGCAGAAGAGCGCGAAAACCATTGTTCAATATTTTTAGCTCTGACGTCACATGACGTCATAGGGTGCTGAAGATGCTTTTGTTCAAAAACGCATACTTTACAGTCATAACTCTAAAATCTTCATTATCCTGAACAACTGGCATCATGTCGAAATCATTGCCCTAAAATGAAAATTAAGAAGTATGCTTATGACGTCACATGACGTCATATGACATCACGACTCAAAATCTTTATAGAAATTCTGCAGAACTGCAAACTGTGTAAGTTTCAACTTTCTATCTCATCCTGAAGCTCTTTTATCCTAAAATGAAATTTTCGGTCCTATGTTCGAATCTTATTTCAGCCACAGAACTTCGGTCTTTCGGAAATTCGGTTAGCTGACAGGATATGCACACCTTAGTTTCAAGATGTACCATCTGTGAAAATTTGAAGAAAATCCGACTATAAATGACGGCTGTAGAGCGCAAACACCATTTTTCACTATTTTTAGCTGTGACGTCATGTGACGTCATAGGCTGCTGACAATCCTTGAAATCAAAATTTCCTCACGTGACTAATAACCCATAAAAATTTCATGGTCCTAGGACTATTGCAACATATCAAAATAAGCGTTTAGTTAGGAAGAAGAAAAAAAAATAATAAAATAAAATGACGTCACGTGACGTCATATGACATTTATTTTCACATAATGTTTATAACTTCCAGAGACCTATATACTGACAAAATTTCAACTTTCTATCTCAAATAGGACAGTTTTTATAAGCATTTAAAAATTTTGGTTTTCGAATTTTGAAAAACGGACACCATAAAATTATATACACATTTTGTGAAAATTTGATAAAAATCGGCCCATTGATAATAGCTCTGGACCGTGTACAAACTTTCGTAGTCAATTTCCAATGTGACGTCATATGACGTCATAGGCTTCTGAAAATCATTAAAATCGAAATTTCAGCGTCTGAATCATTTGTCATTAAATTTTCTTTGCCCTTCAATAATTTCAACATATAGAAATACTCTTATTAATATTAGAAATACATTATCATATAATGACGTCAAGTGACGTCATGTGACGTTTATTTTCACAAAATGTTTAAGACTCCCAGAAACCTATATACTGACCAAAAATCACTTTTCTATCTCAAATAAATCCGATTTTATAAGCATTTAAAAATTTACGACCTTGGTTCGAATCTTGAATTCGCTATAGAACCATGGACTTTTCGAATTTTGAAAAACGGACACCGGGATGCACAACTAGAACGTAATATACACATTCTGTGAAAATTTGATGAAAATCGGTTCATAAACAATGGCTGCAGACCGCGTACAAACTTTTGTTGCATAGTTCAAGTGTGACGTCATATGACGTCATAGGCATATGAAAATCATAGAAATCAAAATTGCAGCCTCTGAAGCATGTGTCATTAAATTTTCATTGCCCTTCGACAATTTCAACATATAGGAATATTCTTGTTAATATTAGAAATACATTATCATATAATGATGTCACGTGACGTCATATGACATTTATTTTCACAACATGTTTAAAACTTCTAGAGACCTATATACTGACTAAATATCAACTTTCTATCTTAAATAGGACAGATTTTATAAGCATTTAAAAATTTACGACCTTGGTTCGAATCTTGGATTCGCTATAGGACCATGGACTTTTCGAATTTTGACAAACGGACACCGGGATGCACAACTAGAGCCTAACATACACATTCTGTGAAATTTTGATGAAAATCGCTCCAGAGATAATGGCTGTAGACCGCGTACAAACTTTTTCACCTGACGTCAAATCTGACGTTATATGACGTCGTATGAATATAAAATTCATTGTATCCGAAAGCTCATGGTTTGAAATATATGCCTTAAAATTTTCATTGTTCTGAGTCAATGGCAACACCTCGAAATTAACACAAATATAAGAGGAAGAAAAAAAGAATAAGAAGAAGAAGAATAATAAAAAAACAGTACAAACCCAATAAGACTTTCTGCCTGTAGGCAGAAAGTCCTAATAATAATAAGAACTAGAAGTCGTTTGTTTAAGATACAAACGAAGCGGCTTTCCGTTTGCTTATTTCAAAGGTGTTGAATATATAAGTTAAAACAAAGAAATGGAATAATGTTGGCTAATAATGTTTAATTCAATACGTAAATCATCAATTATCACAAATATATACTTATGTTCAAAATTAAGCTTTATTTTTTATTATTTTTTTCATTTTCATCTTCTTAGGAAGATATTGAGAAAGCATATATATGGACCTTATTTGATTACGCAACAGTTTACTATCATGCAGAAAAAAATTACGTTAGTCAATCAATTTTAAAAGTTTTTTTTATTCTTTATTTAATTTTTTTTTTCTTCGTAAGCATATTACTTAACAAATATTCATTGCAATTTGACCCACAATTGAAATTTTAAAAAAGAAAAAAAATACTTTGAAATCCATGGCTTTCAACCTTTAAATTGATTGAGTTTTACATTTGCAAAATTAGATAGAAACAAAGGCAGAGGTGTTAGCAAAATTATGAAAGTACTTTCTTATTTCTATGTAATTAACGTTATTAACGTCTTGAAACTTTCAACTATTCATTTGCTTTATATATTTGCTTATTTTTACAGATTTAGAAAAAGAAACCGTTAAACATTTAGAAAACATAAAAAATCAATAGGTAGAATTACATGTATTTGTCATTTTCTTAAGGTTTGCAGAAAGCCGTCAAAGCAAATGCAATAAGTTATCCATATAGGTTTTCTGGCTCTAGTATAATTATACTAATTCATCGTAAATGCAACTCTTTTAGAAAAAAATGTACCACAATTCACTATTCAACGCAGGCACTCTTTCCTGCAAAAGAACAATCGGATCTTGCTCAACCAACCCAATGACCGCTTTCATTTCTTTCTTCAAATTAATATATTTTCATGAATTAGCCCTATAAAGAAAAACATGAATAGGTCATGTTTGATAACGTACTCACTTGAAATTTTTATGCGCATGTCAAGGCACGGCAATATTACTTATTTAAAGTTAATATATCCAATCTTATGGTTTCTTTTAAATGTATTTTGCTTACAAATCAATGTTGTCATAAACAAGTGACACAACATAAATTCCTTAAGGTATGCTTTAGATTGCCACAATACTCATGACGCTGAAGCGCGAATACGTATTTAAATGAATGATTTTAATATTTCAACCACGGCAAAATCAAGCGACTAAAGAAAAGTATCTGTTTTGGAAGGACATAATTAGCTAACATTCTATTAATCCAGAAAAAAAATATATTCGAGAATGTGAACAGGTTTGTTTTCACATTTTCAAGTAAGCGTTCCATCAAACATGAATATCTGCCATGTTTGATGACGTAATAACTTTAAATTTTCAAACCCTTATGAACGTACTAATTTTCGACATTTTTGACAAGTTTAAGTTCATTGATCTAATTGGCGATTTTATATGAATTTTTAAAATAATTCTTGCTTTAGTATTCATGACGTCATAACCATGTGACAAATCAAACATTTCTTGCAGTATGCATCACTTCAATTTTAACTCTATCAATTCTCAAGATTTCAATTAAGACTGATTAAAAATTCATGATACCAGAGCAAGAGAAATGTTAAAAAATGCCTTTTTGTCTTTTTAATGACGTCATAACCACGTGACGTAAAAGAAAATCATTCAGAAAAAAGAATGTAAACCTCTATGCCGATATGCTATCCAATGTTCATGCTTCTAACGCATCAGGGGGCTTAATAACATTAAAATGTAATTTAAGGACCAAAGTTCGAATCTCAGTTTTGCCATGAAATCTTTATATTTTCTAATTTGGAAATTTGAATGCCACGGTGCAAATCTACATCCTAAAATACATCTTCTGTGAAAATATCAATATATTCGGACCGAAATTGAAGGCTCTAGAGCGCGAATAAAATTTTGAAGGTGACGTCAAATCTGACGTCATTTGACGTCATTGAAAATTAAAAATAAATGAATTTATAAATTTAAAGATTTTAATCGCTGCAATACAATTTTCAAAAAGATTGAGTCAAAAGTCTTGAAATCAGAGGGAAATAAATTTTTTAAAAAGTTGCTTTTTGTCGTTTTTATGACGTCATAATCACGTGACTTAAGAAAAAATCCTTTAAGAAATAGAAAGAAGACCTCTAGGCCGATATGCTGTCCAATTTTCATGCTTCTAACGCATCAGGGGGCTTTGTAACATTAAAATGTAATTTTAGGACATAAGTTCGAATCTTGGTTTTGCCATGGTATCTTTATATTTTCGAATTTGGAAATTTGAATGCCACGGTGCAAATCTACATCCTAAAATACATCATCTGTGAAAATATCATAAAAATCGGACCAGAATTGAAGCCTTTAGAGCGCGAACAAACTTTTAAAGCTGACGTCAAATCTGACGTCATTTGACGTCATTAAAAATTAAAAATAAATAAATTTATAAATGTAAACTTTTTAATCACTGCAATACAATTTTTAAAAAGATTGAGTGAAATGTCATGATATAAGAGCGAAATAAATTTTTTAAAAAGTTGCTTTTTGTCGTTTTTATGACGTCATAATCACGTGACTTAAGAAAAAATCCTTTAAGAAATAGAAAGAAGACCTCTATGCCGATATGCTGTCCAATTTTCATTCTTCTAACGAATTAGGTTCCCTTGTAACATTAAAAATTAAATTTAGGACCTAAGTTCGAATCTTGGTTTTGCCATAAAATCTCAATTTTTTCTAATTTTGAAATTTGAATGCCAGGGTGCACATCTACCTTCTAAAATACATCTACTGTGAAAATATCAAGAAAATCAAACCAGAATTGAAGGCCCCAGAGCGCGAACAAACTTTTGAAGCTGACGTCAAATCTGACGTCAATTGACGTCATTGAAAATTGAAAACACTTGATTTTAAAAATTTATACTTTTTTGTCGAAGCATTTTAATTTTCATGTTGCTTGACCATTGGCAACATATATAAATTAACTCTTGAATTAGGTTGGAAGAAGAATAATAATAATAATAATAATAAGAAAAATAAACATAACAAACCCTATACGTTTTCCGCAAGTTTGCGGAAAGCCGTAATAAACATAACAAACCCTATACGTTTTCCGCAGGTTGCGGAAAGCCGTAATAAACATAACAAACCCTATACGTTTTCCGCAGGTTGCGGAAAGCCGTAATAACATGGAACGTAGACAGAATAACACAGATATTCACATGTCCAGCTGACATTTTAACATGTTCATTTAACACAACAAAACATTGTTTTGACAAAATGATATAGAGTGTAGACATAACAAGCCCCTGGTTTGATAAGTCAACAGTGTGGATTAAAATAACAACACCGTGAATTGAGATACTCCCATATCCAATTACATTAAAACATGTTTTTTTAAACACAATAAACTATTGTTTTGACAAAATAACATGGAATATTGAAATAATAAAAGCATGGTTTGACAAGGCAGTAGAGCGAGTTAACATAATAACAAAACGCATTGAGATATTCACGTATCCAGTTGACATAATAAAGTTATTTTTAACACACACACACACACACACACACGCACACACACACACACAAAACATTTTGACAAATTAATACAGAGTGAAGACATAACAAGGCTATGTTTTGACAAGTCAACAGTGCGAGTTATCATAACAACTCGATGCAGTGAGATGTTCACATGTCCGATTAACATAATAACAACTCGTTTTAACATAACAAATCGACGCTTTGACATGACAACTTGTAATGCGTTAACATATGACAGCTATGGCGTTCCATAACTGCAAGTCTCACCCATCCTGTTGGCAAATATTTTTTCTGATTAATACATGGAGATATATAGTAAAAGTTAAAAGTAGCAAGAAATAATCATTATAACAATTCAATTAACTTTGCAAAGACAGATGGATTGATTGGGTTATTTTTGATGTGAAATGATTTGATAATGAATTTTTAGCTCACCTGAGCACTTGTGCTCGGGTGAGCTTTTGTGATCGCCTTTTGTCCGTCGTGCGTCGTTAGTCGTCCGTCGTCAACAATTGCTTGTGAACACTCTAGAGGCCGCAGTTTTGGCCCAATCTTCATGAAACTTGGTCAGGATGTTTGTCTACATGATATCTCGGATGAGTTCGAAATTGGGTCATGTGGGGTCAAAAACTAGGTCACTAGGTCAAATCTTAGAAAAACATTGTGAACACTCTAGAGGCCACATTTGGCCCAATCTTCATGAAACATGGTCAGGATGTTTGTCAACATGATATCTCAGATGAGTTCAAAGGGCCCACAGTTTTGGCCCAATCCTCATGAAACTTGGTCAGGATGTTTGTCTACATGATATCTCGGATGAGTTCGAAATTGGGTCATGTGGGGTCAAAAACTAAGTCACCAGGTCAAATCTTAGAAAAACCTTGTGAACACCCTACAGGCCACAGTTTTGGCCTAATCTTCATAAATTTTGGTCAGGATGTTAGTATACATGATATCTTGCATGAGTTTGAAATTGGGTCATGTGGGATCGAAAACTAGGTCACCAGGTCAAATCTAAGGAAAACCTTGTGAACTCTCTAGAGGCCACAGATTTAGCCCAATCTTCAATAGATTTGGTCAGGATGTTTGTCTAATTGATATATTGGATGAGTTTGAAAATGAGTCACATGAGGTCAAAAACTAGGTCACCAGGTCAAATCTAAGAAAAACCCTGTGAACACTCTAGAGGCCTACATTTTTGTCCCAGTCTTCATTAAACTTAATATGAATGATGACTGCATGAATTCCCAGTTGAGTGCAAATTCAGGTAGGATCAATACGAGGTCACTTAGTCAAATGTTAGAAAAACACTTTTAGATGCCAGATTTTTTGTCATTATGCCTAACACAGCCATCTTACTCAGGTGAGCGACACAGGGCCATCTTGGCCCTCTTGTTTAATAAAGATTAAAAAAGACAACTTAGTGTATGAAATGCCGGTGGTATTAAATAGACATCTGGGTTATAATAGGTATACATTAATGCTATAAAAATTACACTGGTATATCTGGAAGAAAGTGTTGTTGTTTGTTGGGTTTAACGTCCCACCGACAGTATTTCGGTCATTTGGAGACGATGTCTACTTGAAACAGATATAATGCTGCCACTGCAGTATCACAATGTAAACATGTGGTATGATCGTGCTAATAGTTTCACCATATCAAGGAATCCGCAAGATGGATTCGCATCTAGTTCTAACCATGCCATGCAGGTGCAGTGGCCGCAGTAGTTATCAGCCGAGTCTTTCTCCATGCACACCCAGGCACTGTGAGTTTGATATCTTACGCGCATCGATAAAGTTACATCAGCTCGAGGAAGCAGAATGGACTGGCAGAGACATCAAAGAAGTAGACTGTCCTTACATGTCTGCTCTCAATATATCTGAATATTAATGTTATATTAAAATCGAATTTCAGAAAGGAATAGACTTCTATTTTGGTTAAAACTGAGTAAAGTCGAGCAAATACCTAAAAATATTGTCCCACGACTCTGTAGCTTTGTGTATGGACATATTCCTGGATGTGTATGTGTTTTCTGATGCTATAGAGATTACTCTTTTCGAAAATGTATACATATACCCACATATAAACATAATTTATGGCACATCATGTCCACAAGTGGTGAAAACTGCTCTTTAAAGCCTGTCCCACAACGTAGCTTATGTTTGTAAGTTCAAAATGTAAACAAACAACACATTCCCTATGTCTATGAACTGTCATTATTTGACTTCATGGAGGATTAAGGATGTGGTTACACATCTCAAGTAAGAAAAAGCTGAATTCACTTTGTGGTTGTTAGTATTCGTTTGTACCGTGGTTTCTGTGAATAACGTTACCGCTGTTAGATACATGCCATACGGTATGATAGGGTGCAGAAAACAGACAGTTTCTGCATTGTTTCGCAAGTATATATATATATATATATATATATATATATATATATATATATATATGTGTGTGTGTGTGTGTGTTCTGAAATTGACTTTCTTCGGTTTTCTTTAGAGCAAAGTTCAATATAGTCAAAATTTCATGCTATAGAGTGAAACCCTTAAAAAAGCATACATTGTGAACTACGTTACCACTTACTCCGTTGCGGTAGGGTCATGTCGATCAAGGGAAAGTATTTTCAGATAGATATGTCATTTGCTAAGGAACATTTAGAATAATTTCAGTGACACAGATTTTTTTAAGAAAATTTTTTAGCGGCAAAATGATAAAAAGTTACTGTGCATAACGTTACCAAGTTTTTGTCTATAACCATGGATAAAGAGTCACAGAAAAAAAATAACGAGGAAAATGTTACCTCTGAACAACATACCATTTTCGGTGCATATGTAGAAAAGATTGATGAAAGGTAAACAAGCGAAGTGAAATGTTGCCAAGGTCATTTCAATGTGGTAGTTTTCTTTTCAATGAATATGAATAATATATTTCATAAATGTTATAATTCTTTATGAATGTTTGATGAAAAACTAACATCTATTGAAGTATACACTGTATTACATGTATTTCTAAACAAAATACTATACGCTTCCAGTGAAAATGGTAACGTGATTCACCAAACGGTAATGTAATTCATGCATCGTATATTTCATTACAGAACTACATGTTGTAATTCCTACACGGATCTTTGATGAAAAACATTTAATTCGACACTTCAATGCACAGTTAAGGGCTCACACACCCAACCCACTACCACCCGATTTTTTTTTTAATTTTGAAAACATTATCCTCTACTATCCAAAATATGACCACTGGCTGCTGATAGCTGCGTCATCTCTGTTTGAGCCCTTAAGGAGTTTTGTGTGGATGAAATAAGGATTAACCGTCACCTTACAGGTAAGCTTAGCTCAATCCTTCTACTATGCATATTCATCTTGACAAGGCCTATCCAGAAATATAACTTTTCACCTATTTACCTTGACCTTTGGCCTATTTTTGCTGTAACTTTTGAAAACTTCAAAATGCCTGTCATTTCAGAACCGTTACCAACAGGGCACGCACTGATATTTCACATGTGAATACCTTGTTGCAAGGCCTTTCCATCAATGTTACACTTTTGAACTCTTGACCTTGACCTTTGAACTTTGACCTATTTTTGAAATGTTTAACAAAAAACTTTAACGTTGGCCGTAATTTCTTTACTATTTCATATACAACTTTTATTTTGGTATGCATATTCATCTTGACAAGGGTTATTTAGATATTCCTCAATATTTCATCTATCGACCTTGACCGTTGACCTATTTTTGCTGTAACTTTTGAAAACTTCAAAATGCCTGTCATTTCAGAACCGTTACCAACAGGGC
Organism: Solen grandis; assembly: GCA_021229015.1. Taxonomy (NCBI): domain Eukaryota; kingdom Metazoa; phylum Mollusca; class Bivalvia; order Adapedonta; family Solenidae; genus Solen; species Solen grandis. The sequence goes on along the minus strand of CM037792.1, from coordinate 7,076,472 downwards.
ACTGATATTTCACATGTGAATACCTTGTTGCAAGGCCTTTCCATCAATGTTACACTTTTGAACTCTTGACCTTGACCTTTGAACTTTGACCTATTTTTGAAATGTTTAACAAAAAACTTTAACGTTGGCCGTAATTTCTTTACTATTTCATATTCAACTTTTATTTTGGTATGCATATTCATCTTAACAAGGGTTATTTAGATATTCCTCAATATTTCATCTATCGACCTTGACCTTTGACCTATTTTTGCTGTAACCTTTGAAAACTTCAAAATGCCTGTCATTTCAGAACCGTTACCAACAGGGCACTGATATTTCACATGTGAATACCTTGTTGCAAGGCCTTTCCATCAATGTTACACTTTTGAACTCTTGGCCTTGGCCTTTGAACTTTGACCTATTTTTGAAATGTTTAACAAAAAACTTTAACGTTGGCCGTAATTTCTTTACTATTTCATATACAACTTTTATTTTGGTATGCATATTCATCTTGACAAGGGTTATTTAGATATTCCTCAATATTTCATCTATCAACCTTGACCGTTGACCTATTTTTGCTGTAACTTTTGAAAACTTCAAAATGCCTGTCATTTCAGAACCGTTACCAACAGGGCACTGATATTTCACATGTGAATACCTTGTTGCAAGGCCTTTCCATCAATGTTACACTTTTGAACTCTTGACCTTGACCTTTGACCTGTTTTTGAAATGTTTAACAAAAAACTTTAACGTTGGCCGTAATTTCTTTACTATTTCATATTCAACTTTTATTTTGGTATGCATATTCATCTTAACAAGGGTTATTTAGATATTCCTCAATATTTCATCTATCGACCTTGACCTTTGACCTATTTTTGCTGTAACTTTTGAAAACTTCAAAAAGCCTGTCATTTCAGAACCGTTACCAACAGGGCACTGATATTTCACATGTGAATACCTTGTTGCAAGGCCTTTCCATCAATGTTACTCTTTTGAACTCTTGGCCTTGGCCTTTGAACTTTGACCTATTTTTGAAATGTTTAACAAAAAACTTTAACGTTGGCCGTAATTTCTTTACTATTTCATATTCAACTTTTATTTTTGTATGCATATTCATCTGAACAAGGGTTATTTAGATATTCCTCAATATTACATCTATCGACCTTGACCTTTGACCTATTTTTGCTGTAACTTTTGAAAACTTCAAAAAGCCTGTCATTTCAGAACCGTTACCAACAGGGCACTGATATTTCACAAGTGAATTCCTTGCGGCAGGACCTTTCTATCAATGTTGGACTTTTGGACTTTTAACCTTGAGCTTTGAATTTTGACCTATATTTGAAATGTTTAACAAAAAACTTTAACGTTGGCCGTAACTGTTTCATTATTTGACATACAACTTTTATTTTTGGTATGCATATTCATCTTGACAAGGGGTATTTAGATATACCTCAATATTTTATCTATCGACCTTGACCTTTGACCTATTTTTGCTGCAACTTTTGAAAACTTTAAAATGCCTGTCATTTCAGAACCGTTACTAACAGGGCACTGATATTTCACATGTGAATTCCTTGCGACAAGACCTTTCCATCAATGTTACACTTTTGGACTTTTGACCTTGACCTTTGACCTATATTTGAAATGTTTAACAAAAAATTTACGTTGGCCATCTTTTTACTATTTGACATACATCCTTTATTTCTCGTATTCATATTCATCTTAACAAGGGTTATTAAAATATACCTCAATATTTTATCTATCGACCTTGACCTTTAACCTTATTTTGCCAAAATTTTTGACAAGTTGTATAATAGATATTTCTTTGTCATTTTTCAATACTTAAAAAAAAAAAAAAAAAAAAAAAAAAAAAAAAAAATAAAAATGTATACTGGTTTGTCATCATATGAACCTGTGCAGGTGTGATTTTGGTCACGATCTTTAGGCAGATAAAAAATTTTTTTTTAAATATTTTCAAATTTTACAGTTTTGTGTTGATTATCAAAAACGCAATGGATTAGCAATTGTGATTTTTTGTTTACATATTTTACATCTTTGTGTTGTATACATTCTATCCCATGCATAGGTCAAGGTCATCCTTCAAAGTCAAAGGTCATATTAAAGGGTATGGTACTTCAACTTTGCATTTAAAGGTTTACAGTTTTAGTTGTGATCAACGTTTTTAAATGTTTAACAAAAATATGTAACAATGGCAAAAATAGACAAGCGTTGGCACCCACATGCGGTGCTCTTGTTTTTAACTGTTTTGGTGGTTTAAATGGTTAGATAACGATGTTGCTGTTTCAAATCTGTGACATGACTAATTTAAAGGGAAGGGCATATTTCGTTTACAAGATAGTGATATTGACTCCTGAATATTTTCACAGCTGATTGTGAATTACGTTACCATACATGCATTTTGTTAAAAAAAAAGTTTATGTGATGGTAGCTGATTTTAAAACTTAAATCATGAAAGTTTGATAAGTAGTCTACATACTAATATATATCTGAGAGAAATGTATTTGTGTGTGTGTGTGAAAATTGACGCACAATAGTACAATAAATAAGGATATGCTATATATATATATATATATATATTTATATGTTAGGTATTATCTAATTTCAAGTGACATGCAGTTTTCGTTAATTTTTCGGTACCTCAAATACTATTTTAGCCAGTCTGTCTGACAATACTCAATCATATATCGATAGGGAAAATGCAATAAGTGTACATATGATCCAAATACTATCCTGATCTCTGGTCATTAAATGTGAATTACGTTACTTCTCCCCTTTATTAAATCTTCTGTGACTAAGGATATAGTATACTTTTCTTGTTCCATCAACTACTTATTTGGTATTGAGAACGCATTAAAGAAGATGAATTTATATTAGAAATATTGTTCTATGGTATTGTATATTACTTATGCGTAATGATATACGGTGTTTCTTTTCCACAATAATATTGGTGAGAATTGTACACCGTTTCTTAATCTTATCGCATGCAAATTTGTAACAGTACTTGTTTAATGTGTAAGTATTTTGATAGTACTGTGTTCAATAAAAAAAGTTTAAAATACTAACAATGTTTCTTTACATGTCCACTGAGGAGATCATGTGTTATGGTATACTCCATGTAACGTAATTCACACTGAAATGTTATTGTATTCATACAAAAATCTATTCCAGCTGGCTGGCGATAGGTCTGTGGTTTTAACCGGATGTCTCCGTGCATTCGGGGTCTTCCTCCACCTGTAATTAGCTGGACGTCGCTATATGACTGAAATACTGTCAAGGCGAAGGTAAACACAGTCTAGACAAGTCAGTACTGTGGTACCAGATGTTTGTGTATGTCATTTCGGAAAGATTAAATATCTAGATTGCGACAGATGTGGCAATAATTGATACTATTTGCATTGCTAGCAGATGATTACCTTTCTTGCATATACCGTTAACTACAGTATGTGTGTATGAAGTCGAGGTCGTGTGTGTATACTTAGACTTGCCACAAGCATTGGTCCGATGTTCAGCATCAATACTTCGGGCTAAGCAATATTTTAATTCTTAGATAGAAAAACATGCATCCTTCTTTTTTCCCCAAGTAAAGTTGTCATAGTTGAAATAGATTTTTACCTGAAAAGCTGAAAATATGTGAAAAGAAATGAATGTGGGCATATTCAGTAGACAAATAAAAATGTTCAAATTCGTCCATAAGTATTTAAATATTTTTTAGCGCTACATATAGATCGTGGAATTCGATACTGGTGATTTAATATCTTAATTTGATTTCACAGTAGTAACTTCAGCCTGGCTTGTCTATTTTTCTAAATATACACCCGACTGATGTCAGATCAGGGATAGTAGTGTGGTTAGTGATATTTTTTCGGGACTCTAACTAGGTAAGTTCATAGATTGATTCTTGTGGGATCTACCCGTCCAATCCCGACAGTTTCATGAAGCAAACTGAATTCCTTCAAGGCATCTGAATATAAAGGCTGAATGGTATAAAAACAGAAACAAGAAATATTTTGTTTAAAAATATATTCGGCGAAAGTTAAAAGAAAGTGTACTAGAATCAAATAAATATAACGTTTAAACAAGACCTGATGGTATTATGGACGTTTTACCGACTTTTTCATCAAAAGTAGGTCAAAGGTCAAGGTGATCTGCGTAATATATAGGCTCATTCACTTTAGCAACTGTCCAAATATTGAAGCAATCCAATGAAGCACATAGAAGTTAAAGCAGACTAATCAAGAGGTAAACCTGTCCAGACGCCGCTTTATTTCGTCAAAATAAGTAGGTCAAAAGGTCAACTGCATAATGTAAAGGTCTATCCACTTAAAAAACAGTCTAAATATTGAAGCCATCTTATGAAGTACATAGAAGTAATAGCAGCTTTAAAAAGGTTAACCTGATCGGCCGCCCGCCGACGGCGGTCCCCCGACCGGACATCGTAAAGTTGAAGGACGGAATTTTTCGTTAAATAATCTTAAATAAGTGAATATGCAAACTAATGAAAAGAGTGCCTTTTCACTGCCTTCGGTTGTTAAAAGTTGTTATCCAAGATTTTATTTCAGAATTAAGTCAAAATCCATTTTATACAGCTTACACCGACAAAGAAACAACAGCAAACAAACGATCTTAAAATTAGATTAAGTTTAAACTTTATTTATTTTACGAAACAAGTTATCACAACTTATATTAATCACTCTCGATGGCTCTGATGGCGGGGAATGTGGTCATTATTGTGGGAGGAAACCGGAGAGCCCGGAGAAAACCCACGTGTCTGGACGGGCGACCACTGTACCCTCTCACGTACGTGACCAGGAATCGAACCCGGGACGCATTGTTGAGAAGCAAGGCGCGTTACCACTACGCTCTCCAGATTAGATTATATAAGCAGAAGGCCTGTAGAGTGAAATAGCCTTTCCTGGGTGAGGAGACGGTCCAGGTATCACAAATTGTTTGTTACAAAATACATCATAACCTTGTGGCTAGGCTATCGTAGACAGGTCGACGTGTATTCTGAATTGCTCAGGTAAAGATGGCTTCCCCAAACTACTCCGATCGCCTGTGTACTATTCTGTCCAATGGAATGACCGCGCTGGCCATCGGTATTGGGAAGGAGCTTGGACTGTTCCAGGTCTTGCTTGACGCTGACCAGCCCGTTTCTGTCGAGGATATCGCGGGGCAGCTAAATCTGAAGAAAAGGTTTGATTTTTTTTTCCTTTGCAACATTTGTTAAGGGATCGCTGTCAACCAAAAGTGGATGCACAGGGACTTGCTCCCATACACACACACACACCACACACACACACACACACTGTACATACACTATCAACAAGGGTGGACATCTTTTCAGGGGTCGACTCGCTTCAACTCCGTTTTTTCAAATCATTCAAATAAATATATGAAGTTAACATACGGAATCACTCAAATATATATTTCTCTATCGAAATATACAAAATTGTCGTGAAAATAATCCTCCTTTGTATGTTTATTTGTTTGAAATATATGCGAATCCGAGAAAAGGACAACAACCTGGACCAGCAGCGCAGTACATTTCGGGATGATTCGGATTTTTACGCTGCGAAATTGGTCAGCGATATTGCGATTATTCCCGCAATTTAAATTTAACGGTTTGACAGATTGCGGGAAAATAATCGCAATATCGCTGACCAATTTCGCAGCGTAAAAATCCGAATCATCCCGAAATGTACTGCGCTGCTGGTCCAGGTTGTTGTCCTTTTCTCGGATTCGCATATATTTCAAACAAATAAACATACAAAGGAGGATTATTTTCACGACAATTTTGTATATTTCGATAGAGAAATATATATTTGAGTGATTCCGTATGTTAACTTCATAGATTTATTTGAATGATTTGAAAAAACGGAGTTGAAGCGAGTCGACCCCTGAAAAGATGTCCACCCTTGTTGATAGTGTATGTACAGTGTGTGTGTGTGTGTGTGGTGTGTGTGTGTATGGGAGCAAGTCCCTGTGGTGGATGCAGCGACGGTTAACTAAAAAATAAATCACTCAATCAATCTAAAACAGGAAGTCTGCACATAAACACTTTAAAAACAGATGAACTCAGGTTAAAATAAAGAAATACAGTGGAAACTAATTTGGACACCCTCGGAAACGTTGATATGACCCAAACTACAACGGATTCCGGATAAGAACGGATTCCGGATAAGATTAATTGATTGCTTAACTGAACGATTTTTTTCAGTTTATCATCGCTACAAATGTAAGGCATCTGTGAGTAATTTCTCAAAATGATAAGGATTGTTGCTTCATCGTGTTATTTTATTGTTGGCATACGTAAAACAACGAGCACCTCCAGAACACCTCATCTACATGTTCGTGTAGAATTCAGCACATTGTTCAATAAAGGATAAACATACACTTGAGATTTTTCTCCGGTCACTGATTGGTCAGTTTAAATGGATATTGCCGATCCCCTGATGAAATGGTCTATGGTCAGTTCTAATAAGGACATTTCTTTTAGAAAAAAAATATTAAAAATTGAAAAAAATAGGTGTAGAGTGTTTGTGTGTGAGGTGGAAGCCTAGATAAAAATCAGGGGGTAAAGTCCCTGGAAAAAATACCTATGGCGAAAAAAGACCGGGGGGTAAAACAAAGAGGGTTAATTAATAAAGCAAAACTCATATGTAAAACATACGGCACGTTACGGCCATTAAAAAAGAGAAATAGAGCCGCCCACTGAGATATAAAGTTTATTTTTCATTTGATAGTTCTAGTGTTTAAATGTATTTATACAATGACTCGGTTGGCTGGTTAGTCATTTCAGTGCTTTGCTAAAATTAACGAGAAAGTGACCTACATTTTAATTTACCTGGTGATGGGTGCCGCGGAAGAAGACTTAAAGTAGCAACTCCTTTGCTCCGACCCAGTTTTTTTTTTTTTAAAAAATCAGTAAATCGTCCAAACCAGAGAACGTCGAGGGGATAAAACATGGTTCCCAGTCAATGTGTTGAAAAATCGAGTATAGCCAATATATTGACTATAGAACATGCAGGCTTTAAAGTAAACAGTTGAATGTGATTTTTTTATAAAGATTACATATCTGGATCCAACAGGTACACACAAGAATGGCTGTCGTGTATGATGACGGCCAACATCATTGAATTCGACAAGGAGACTAAGCGGTATTTTGTACCTAAAGAAAACAAGGCGGACCTTGACGAGATATCAAGGTGTGCTCCAGTTGCTCTGAAGTCAGGACAAAATGCAGAAGTCATAAAAAATTGTTTTCAAGAAACCGGACCTTACGGTACGATTATTAATATTGTGTGCTTGATTGTAAAAACAGCCCATCAATCATGTAGGTATTTAATTTATCAACTTAAGAGGAATACAGTACTGCTGTCGTGTGATTGCATATCATTAGCAAGCGGCCTATACCGTAACACAACACAGTCACATTGCTATCATACAAGTGCCAGGAAATTACCATAAAGCATTACATTTTGACATGTCTCGTCCAGGGATGGCAAAAACAATTTACATGTCATGCGCCTATCCGTGGGGGTGAGGGTACTGCTAAAGTAGGGAATTTGACATTTTTCTCCATTTTTGGAGCCTAAACCCCCATCCTAGGGCATTGGCAATTTAGCAATTGCTTGCCAAAGTCTATTTTCCTGGACCCGGTACCATTCTCTCTGTCAAATTCGAGAACGGTTCTGTCAAAAGCTTCACCCTGGTGCAAAGCTGCATAACGAGAGATGTGAGTGACATCTCAAATGCATAGTTCCATGACCCACCGTTTAGCTTATCTTAACAATAGATTACAGTTAGATTCTGTCCCATAAACACGGCACATGTGATTGTGACAAAACCTATATTTATTCAAGTAAAAGTTAAGGTCAGGGAACTATCCATTGAGATGTTTTCGAATCACATGTCTTCACTAAGAAATTGTGTATTCTAACGATTAAGCTGGAGTTACCTGTGGACGGTTGATAATAATTTCATCCAACACAGAACTCCTCAAGGGCTCACACAGAGAGATGACTCAGCAAGCAGTCGAGATCATATATTCAGAGTATAACTGAACGTTTCAACAGAAACGGACAAATGCGTTCATATTGCAAAGAATTGAACAAGATTGGACGGATGTGGTAGGGTTTCACACATAACTTTAACACATTGCCCTTATTAGTTGAGCGCCCCCTCTTTAATGAGACTTTTTTTTTCAAAACCAACAATGTCCAATGTCTGAGTTAAACCTTGCAGAGACTTTGATAACATTGGGCTCTGTACGAACCGAAGGACACGAGAATTAGTCAAAGAGGGACCACGCCCTTGATACCTGAACAGACACAGTATCTCTCATTGTTCTCTTATTTCCGCCCTAGCATTCAGCCAGTGATTTCTGGAACGAGATTTGGTCTCATTTTAGGCCATAACCATATTATGTAAACAAATGTGTATCAATCAATTTTAACTGTGTTGAGGTACTGATATCATACCACAGCATATAATTACTATAATCCTAAAAAAGGCATGCGCTGAGGTATTGGTATCATACCTTAGTATTTTAATAAACTGCGCATAAGCTAAGGTATTGATATCATACCTTAGTATAGTATGACTATCAGCATATGCACTGAAATATTGGTTTCAAACCAATATGTTAAAATACCATCAGAGGCGAACGTATATCCATGAAATACTTTTTTTTTTGTGTATAATTTTGGGACTAGGTATTGGTTTCATTCCTATTTTAATATCATTGTTCATGTAAACAATACCTGACTCACAGATAAACCATTGTGACACTTCTAATCCTAGGCTATTTCAGTTAATCCGAAAATATAAGTAAGATAAATTTATATGTCGTGATTTTGAAAACAAACTTAACTCATTCGCAGCCATTTGATTTGGTATTGATAAATCAACTTTTCGGTGAAATACATAAAAAGTATCCCGACTACGGCAATCCTCGTTATGATCTCGATTGCCGTTTGCTGCGTCATCTCTGTGGAGCCAATTAAGGAGTCCATGTGTTGGACGACATTGACTTTATGCTGAAATTGAAGAAAAGGGTTTGTTGATTGCTATTTTACGTAATGTACTGAGTATATCTTAACCGTTCAGTGTCTCTATATCTCATTTCAATATCACCCCATATCCTCGACATTTCAGGTTTATATTTCAGTGTCATGGTATATCATACAATAAATTAACTATGATGTATTCCACTACACCCAGACCTGCGAGGGTTATTTGGGTCAAGCATATGGCTTCCTAGCGCAATATATCTCGACTACTCATACAGGATTTACGAATATACCCAATGACCTGGGATACGAGGACTAGCTTGTAAATAGACTATAACTACCTATCAACAATTTATACATATATAATTATATTACTAGTACCGTGGTCTAGTGGTTAGGGCATCCGCTTAGGTTTTTTTTTAATAATGCTTAAAACAATTAAGAACAGAATCTGCAGCGCATACGCGTTACTTCTGTTTGAAATATAAACGGGATTTCGTTATCTGGTCTACAGGCCTATACATAATTATATAAATAAATATAGATAAATATTCATCTACGCCGAAGAGTTCGAAAAAGCACTCGTTTCATTGGTTTGCATAAATTATTTTAGGATATTCTATCATAAAATGGGAGTTTCAGGGTGCATACCTTCTGCATGATTGTCGATTGGCAAATAACACTTTAATCTACCTATTGAAAACATGAAAAAACATCCAGTTGAAAAACCATCCAGTTGAAAGAGTAAACACTTGAGAGTCTTTAGAAAACATATTAACTTTGATTCTAAGTCACAAAAACTCGCAGTGAATGACTTGGCTAACATAGATCGTATATAACAATAGAACAGACTCCGTCACGCATTAATGAGGTACTCGTCTGCGAAACTAAGGGCCCCGAGATCGAATCCCACTGACGGAACTTTTTTTAAGTTTCGCTTTTATTACCTTTCTTTTTTCAGTGGCTAGTATATTGCATTTCCTAAATTTAGCAAGAAATACGTTTTTTAGCATTATTTTAATATGACAGACCATTTAAAACGTGCCAGCATTATTATATCAAATATATTGTTACAATTTTACTTTCTTTAACTTTCATATCTTCGTTTTGTTTTTCTAACGCCGAATATCATTTTTGAAGATATTTCTTGTATCTAAGACCTGTAACCCCCTGTTATTATTTCATATAAAAGCAATATACAAAGAATCAGGACATTTTTGTGTCGCCTGCATAGCATGGCAGACACATAGGGATCACTTTGTCCGTCGTCGTCGTCGTCGTCGGCGTCGTCGGCGTCACACTTTCTTGTCCGGAGCATAACTCGAAAAGTATTTGAGGTATCACCTTGAAACTTAAAACATGGATAGATCACATTGAGGTGGAGTGCAGTGCACAAGAATGATAACTCTGACTTTCGTATTTTCTGAGTTATTACCCGTTGTTGATTCTGAGATTTTATTTTTGTCCGGACCATAACTCAAAAAGTATTTGAGGTATCACCTTGAAACTTAAAACATGGATAGATCACATTGAGGCAGAGTGCAGTGCACAAGAATGATAACCATGACTTTCATATTTTCTGAGTTATTGCCCTTTGTTGATTTTCAGTCTTAATTTTTGTCCAGGGCATAACTCAAAAAGTATTTGAGGTGCTGACTTAAAACTTATAGATAGATAGATCTCATTGAAGAGGAGTGCAGTTCACATAAATGATAACTCTCACTTTCTTTTCTCCTGAGTTATTGTCCTTTGTTGATTCTCAGTCTTTATTTTGTCAGGAGCATAACATAAAAAGTATTTGGATATTGCTTTGAAACTTCATAGATGAAAAGATCTCATGGATTTGTAGTGCAGTGCATAAGAATGATAACTCTGTTTTATTTTCTGAGTTATTTCCCTTTGTTGATTTTCAGACTTAATTTTTGTCTGGGCATAACTCGAAACGTATTTGAGGTGTTGACTTGAAACTTCATAGATCTCAATGGTCTGAGTGCAGTGCACATGAATGATAACTCAATAATGATAATGATGACTACAAACTTGCAACATATATATAATTAACGTCATAATTTTTCTTACAGTTAATGTTTTGAATTCATAGTCATTCTGACACTCCTCTGATGAAGACTGTATAGTCGAAAGTGCTCGGGAAAATTATTACATATTGCACTGTTTGAATATTTTTTCCCCCCCCCCCCCCAAAAAAAAAAAATATATATATGTGTGTGTGTGTGTGTGTGTGTGTGTGTGTGTGATTTGGTGTTATTTTGTACCTCACAAAATAGATTATGCTTTATCAATAATTTGTCAAAAGATCGATTTTCTAGTCAATTCTATCATCAAACATGCTTAAATGCAGGCGACACAAGTGTTCCGAGGAACACCCACATCTAGTTATTGTTTTTAAAAATGATGAAACTGTCGGGATCTTCTTTAAATAGAGGCATTTTTAAAACTAATGCTGGTATTTTACCGAAATTTGAGTCACATTTCCATAAATAAGACTCCATGTTTTACATACTATTTAAACAAATAAGTCTAAAATATTGAACATTTAAATATTTTGAAATGGATTCGATATTAATGAACATGTAAATAACGAAGGAATAGTAAAGTATGCCGCTCTATAACAGCCAATTGTATTTTCTATATCTCATACCTTTTGCAGGTGTAACATACAACGATAGTAAAGGTTTTTTCGACTTCTGGGGAGACTTCAGATCAGCCACTGCGCCATCATTTATCAACGATTACGTCCTGCCGCAGTTTAAACAACACGGTGTTTATCAAAAACTTGGTAAGGCATTTTAAAGCTGCTCATCACCGATGGTCATTGGTGGGACGTTTAAACCTACAAACAAACAGATGATCATTAACTAAGAATTTGACATTTAACTATATGTGTGTCTTACGTCTATCAATACCCATCTACAGACGAATGGTCATCCAATGCAATATTCCGTGATTGTATAAGAAATTGGTGGTTTCTCCCTCACAGACAATAGCATTACGAACGGTTTTGAACTTGTATTTAGAATTTTAAAATATATATTTAGAATTCCAGTTTTCGTCTGCCGTCAGATGACTGATCACATTCACTCTTCGCGCATGCGCTAATTTCACATACTGCACTTAACATGCGTCTGTAGATGGGTATTGATGGATGAGCTGCTTTAAAATACACAGAGTATTTTATTATGTATGTAGGGGATAACTGCGGTGTATATAGAAAAACTAAATGAAATAACAAACTTGTTTTGTGGACCTCAATATATAGGCTGAAACCGTTTCAGTTTTAAAATATATTGACAGTTGAAAAAGTAAGTGTGAGCTCAGAGATGCGTTCACTTAAATGCATAATTCATTTTAGAAATATCTAGTATCAGATTATTAATATGGTATACAATGCAACCTCCTCAAGATAATAGTCAAAAGAAATGTCTCTATTTCGAAGTCACAAAACATGGCATTAACAAATTGAAACCTAAGTGCACACTTTCTTTTCCAATTTAAATGAAAAAAAATAGTGTAAAATATCAAATAACATTTATAATCAAAATCCTAGTTAATGAATATTGTATGGTGTTACATAATTAACATTGTAGTCAATGCAACGAATGCAACTTATTCATGGATGGAATACCAACCGTCATAGATTAACAAATATAAATGCACAAAATCAATATATCTAATTGACCTTTCTCGACAGATGCGGGGATTCGTGTCCTTGACCTCGGGTGTGGTGTAGGAACGTTTACATTCGTCATGGCTAAAATCTTCCCACGTTCCGAGTTTGTCGGAATCGATTTTTCAGAAAAAGCAATTGGAATGGCCAGAGCTGATGCTAAGTCGACTGCCATTGCAAATGTGGAATTTGAAATCGGAAACGCACAAGCACTTGACGACAAGTGGACCACGTCATTTGATCTTGTGTTTATGTATGACGCGCTACACGACATGTCTGCCCCAGACGAAGCCCTGGGTCAAATTAAGAAAGTAATGAAAGATGACGGGACCTTCTGCCTGCTCGAAATTGGCTTCCATAGCAATCCTGCAGACAATATCGGCATTGTGGGTGCATCTTTCGAGTATGCATGCAGCCTCTTTATCTGCCTGCCCTCAAGTATGGCCACAGCGCCGCATGTAGGTTATGGAGCTTGTTGGGGCAAAGAAGCCATTGAGAAAGCGCTCATAGAACGGGAATTCAAAATTAAAGGCAAGCAACAATTTCCCCTCCTGGACAACGATATTCTTTTTGTCTGTACCAAGTAAGGGGCCAGCAAATAGTAATCGTTAAAGATGCTGTCTGTGGATTTAAAAAGATAATATACGACATTCTGCTGATTTCTTAGTATTATACCAATATATCATTGTTTTACGGTGGCATAAAGGGACGTAGAAAAATCATCGCGTGTGCACGCAATAACCACCACGTCGTAGTTATCGCGTAACTTAAGTTATCGCGTTCACACACAGTAGCTATTGCGATTGTATCAAAATATATTCCACGTCCCTTTTATACCACCGTTAATGTTCAACTTTCGGATCGGAACACCTCAGTCGGCGACATTCGTTCACCATATATGAAACGGAATAACCCGAAGTTTTCGGATTAAACATTACAATATATATATATTATTTTATTTATTGTGTGTGTGTGCGTGAAATGTATGTGTTACTTGTTGGTAAACGATTGCTTCAGTAAAGAACCATTGGCGATTAAAAGAATTTACCATTAATTGGGATAAAAAAAAAAATCGGGAGATCGCAACTGGAAGGTGCTCGACACACGTGTGCAAATTTCCATTAAAAAATCGTACACTAGTGTTGGACTAATTCATCGATTCGTTGACGACCGCGCTAGACAAAGTAGTGATTCCTAGTGTATAGTAACTTAACTAAAAGCTTATTTCTCATCGGATGGTTTGTCACAATCTGCCAAACTGATTTTGCACTACATTGCTTCAACATTCTTTTGACATGTAAACTTTGAAAAAGATTAAAAAGTACAAATAATAACAAAGACATTCACATTTCATTGGTGTACAATATACATGAAATAACAGTTTGCAAGTAAGCAATACTGGATTAGGCACCCTAGTCGGTCCTTATGCCGGCTGACCGTTTAATGGCGGTAACTGCTGTTGTTGTTTCTCTATTTTAATTTAATGTCCTGTCTCCGTGTTTTTTTGTTTTTGTTTTTTTGTTTTGTTTTTTAATTTTGACTGCTTGCACCCCTTTCTGTAGTTTCATACATACATAGGAATTCTAAAAGGACATGTTTGTGTTTCCTTATTTAGTATATGCCGACAATTCATCATTAATGAGCCGGCAAGATGGGCTCATCACTGATTAATTGACAAAATATTTTATGTTATTATTTTTGCTTATATTTTATGTCTCAAATGTGGCTATATACGAACACCATTTAAAAACTTTAACAGTATCAACCATGTCTCCTTAATATATTAATATTCTTTTTTTTCCCCTTTTTTTTAAAATATTCGTGTACAAATTTCAGCAGCATATAGTCATTTATATCTAAACGCTATACATGTTACAGTAATATTTTATTCCGTTATATATATCGTGCCCTAGGGAAAATAATTTCTAAAGTCCATAAATATAAAGAATTTGGTTTTAAATCATTTACAAAACTGTATGAAACATGTGTGACTCCAATTCTTGACTACTGTGCTTCTGTGTGGGGTGCTGGCCAGTACCCGTCAATAGAGACTGTTCAGAACCGAGCGATGCGTTACATAATGGGGGTCCACAGGTTCACACCGACAGCCGTCTTGATCGGAGACACCGGCTGGTTACCGAGCAAATACCGTAGATGGACTGATATGTTACGGTACTGGTATCGCCTGTTACAATACGTGGGGAGCAGTGGTCCAGTGGTAGGACACGCGCTTCGGGATCGAGTCCTGCCAAGGACACTGCCAATTTCCTTGAACAAGAAATTTATCCCGCATTGTTTCACTTCACCCAGGTGTAAATGGGTACCTGAGAGGGCGGTACAATTCCGTGGCGCCATGGTGTGGGCTGCCATAAGCGGAGTGAAAGACTCCCCAGGGAGATCGATAGATAGATACAAGTAGCCCGATGACCAGGGGCAAAAGCTGTAAAGTCGGTGAACGTGCCCAAGGCATGAAACTTAGACTGTAAAATGCATTTACTTTACAATTCAGTGAAAATCGGCTGACGAAACGTGTGTTTCTCACCGATTATACCAACAGTAGGAACAATTGGTGTGCAGATATAAAAGCTGTAATGGACAAATTGAACTTAACACAGTATTACCATAACAAAGAACCTGTAAATCTCAGTGATGTGAAAGTAAAGATTAATCTATATTATCAAAGCTTGTGGTGCAATGAAGTTAAAATCTACCCAAAACTTAGAACTTACCGTCTATTTAAACACTCTTTTGACTGTGAGCCTTACCTTTTGTTAAACCTGGCCAGAAATGAAAGATCATTATTATCCCAATTTAGATGTGGTATTTTACCATTAAGAATAGAGACAGGGAGGTATGTTGGAGAGGCGATCGAGCAAAGAGTCTGTAAAATGTGTGACAGTGATGTGATAGAAAATGAAATGCATTTTTTGTTAGAGTGTGAAGCTTACCAGGGTCGTAGACAGTGTAACTATGGTTAATTCATTTAACTTAGATGTATATAGTGAAGAACAAAAAATTTACACATTTACTTGAAAAATATCCACGGAGAGTGTCCAAATTTTTAACAAAAGCATATTTACATCGAAAATCTATTTTGTTTACATAATTTATATTTATCATCTGTGCCGTTCATTACTATGTTATTTATTTTGTAAATATAAACGGTGACATATAGGCCCATTGGGCCGGGTGTACGTAATATATTATGTTGATCTATTCATATATCTTAATATATATGCATTGTTTGTACACATGTCACGATAATAAATAAACATTTACTTTACTTACTTTACTTTACTATATATATATCCCATAAGTATAAATGTAATACATACACGAGGGTCGGATCATAGGAGCCGTCAGCAAACTTCCAATACCCCTCGGAATCCCTGTCGTTCAGCGAGGTGTACCATCCGTACAAGTTATCTGTCCTTGTGGCCAGTTGCTTCAGTAGAGATACCTGTAAATACACACGTGATCCATCTCAGGTAGGTTTGAAATATTCAATTACATTATCTTAAAGTTACAATCCCAAAGATTTCGATTAGATCTGTTAACTCTGTGATGATGTATGGAAGCTCTGTGATGATGTATGGATTCTGTGATACGGTATCAGCTTACTGTACGTATCGTGATATAAGAAAATCCCCTTTTCAAATACAATGAATCTAAAATGATGTTCGTTTCTAACTCAATCTGACTAAAATACACGATCTTCTTATGGTATAGCGTAGCGCATATAGGAGATGACTTTGGTCAGATGGTTTCTAACATGTAGAGGAAGTGACAAATTATATAAGCTTGAATATGCTTGTTGGACAAAACACGGTTAAGAGGCTCTTGTATCACTATCTTGTCATCGATAGAGTTGTCTGAGATAAGGGATACCACAGTGTTAGGGACTTCTGTGAGGTACAATATGTCACTGCCTCGCCATGTGTGTACATAACGGAATCATTGTAACAGTGCATAACCATATCGGCGGAATCTCTACAGAAATCGCTATAATGGCAGTCGCAGGACATTCTCTGCGGGGCCTCCGTGGCCGAGAGGGTAAAGTCGCTGACTTTAACACTCACTCAGCCCCTCACCGCGTGGGTTCGAATCCCGGCAGGGTCATTCGGATTTTCATGTGAGGAAGCCTTCCAGCTGGCTTGCGGTAGGTCGGTGGTTCTACTCAGATGCCTTTGTGCATTCAGGGTCTGCCTCCACCTAGCTGGAAGTCGCTATATAACTGAAATACTGTCGAAGCGACGGTAAACTCAAATAGTCAATTCATAGTCATTCTCTGCCATAAACAAGATGAGCGATGGAAGGGGGGCAAAGAAAAAGACAATTGGTCACTTTAAACAGATGAGTTGGTCAAAATTAAGTAATAATAATAAAAATAATTTTAAAAAAAAGTTAAAAAAAAAAGTGCTGCCGACCTACCGACCCCATTTTTTTCGAAGATGTTAGTGGAAACAAGCAACATTTTTTTTCGCTTGAGTATGGAAAGTCTATCCCATACTAGGTCAGCGACGAAAACCACTCGACCACGGATGCTTTACAAGATAAATGATGTTAAAAGATGTTAAAATAAGATTGAAGCAGAAAAAGGGAATACGCGGTTTTTGAGTTAATCAAGTCATGGTTAATCCTTTTTTTCTTTTCATTTCAACGCACTCTTACGAACATGTGAGATGCCAATGTACGACTTTTGTGGCAATTCGACACCTGAAACATCGACAATCTGGCTGTAAATTAGCAGGTCTTTAATGCAAGAGTTAAGATAAAATACATGAAGTATATATTAAAAAATGTGAAAGGGAATTTGTAAATTAAATCTAGTAGATTTTTCACCTTTTTTTCTTTTGTTTCTTTGTTTTCTGCTGGAAAAATTATAATGCCTAGCCAATTTAAACATGTCCGTACCGTACGGTTACGTGACTTGCGTATTGTTTCAGTTCTTTTTCCTATTTAACTGCATGTCTTTTCTGTCAAAATTTGAAACTCTGAGTTATTTAAACGGATATAAACATGGGATAATGGTCTATATAACATTACTAGAATATAGTATTGTAACAGTATCTTCTGCAATATCGAGACAGACATTTAGCGGGCTGGTACCCGACCTTTCTGTTTAACTTGGCAAATGCATATGTCAATCATTGAAAGTGGGCGGAGCAAATGTTACTTAATTTGCATACGCAGCTTGGAATCTGTATAGACTGATAAGCACCGCATGACGTCTGTTGTATACGCTGTCGGCGTATGATAGAAATAATGACCGCCAAATGCGTGTTACATGTCTTGGTGCAAACAGCCTTTTTCTGGACTTGGTCCCTGATTAAACACAATCATTACAGTCATAGACTACTAATAAGTCGCCTGTTCGAGTCTGATTCATGCCAGTTTTGATTGAAGATTATGAAAACGTCCAGTACTTTAGACAAGGACTTAAACATGACAAGGACTACTTTAGACTATTTTGAGTTTCAAAACGCCCGAGGTCAAATTCTGGGACATATTTTGGAATTTTAAGGACGTATAATACGTCTACACCCGCTTATTGAAACTACATTGTAGTATCATGTTTGACCTAGTTTTACAACTACGGACTGACGGACGATTACTGTTTATCTCTGCTCGACCATGTAACCATGTGACAAAGTACATTGATAACATAAGATATTCCCTTCACGGCTCAACAATAACCCGTGTCCGTTCGTCTGTAGTGTAGATAAACGTATATAACGCCCCTTTCCATGCCAGAAGTGATGCACTGATCGGGAGGGATTACAATGAAATTAAAGATGGCGATATTAATTAAAATTGCATGCCTAATTGCATTTGTCCGTAAGTATTATTTATATTTAGGTGTTTATTTCAAAATAATGCGATTTTTATGTTTTGAAAATACCAACTATGGGATATGTAATATGTTCTCGTTAGAATAAGATGAACACGTACGCATTTTAATGGTATCCGTGTTTATGTTATCTATACTTGATCATATTCTGAGAATCTTTGAAGTAAGGAATTGTATCATTTCTGGAAACATGCATTATTTTAGCCTTTTCTGAAGGTTAGTGGATCAAAAATCAAATATTTAACGGGTCTGGAAATTGCATTGTTCGAGTACATACATTTACGATATAATAATATTTATTACGTTAAAATTTGAGTCTTCTTGGATGTGTGTTTTTTGTCATTGGCACTATATTACCTAGACCGTTACAGCCGTGGTTTTGAGTAACTGGCTCGTCAATTGGATATTTCTTGTGAGCAACCAAACAACTTGGCTTGCGGACGATCGCTAGTTTTACTCGGGTGCCTCTTGGATCTAGGAATATTTCATCACCTGTAATTGAACTACTGCATGATTGAAATATTTTCGTGGCAAAAGTTAACTCTAAATAACTTAAAATAACAACCGCATCAACCTTTAATTCTTTTTTTTTCTTACGTATATATTGATCTTTAATCTAAACCCCCCCCGTTTCTCTCTCTCTCCATCTCTCTCTCTCTCTCTCTCTAAAATATATTATGACGTTTAGTGTTTTTATGATACATTCAAATTGTGAAAAATTGATAATTTATAGTATCCACCGACAAATGTAATTAACAATAATATGGAGAAAACTTTTATAAGCCTTGGGCTTCCAGTCTAATCCAATTCTCAACATGTATATGTTATTATCACGTATTGTATTTACTTACTGCTTTGGAGAAATAAATATGTTTAAACTAACCTTTAATTCGACTAGATTTTCCGATTACACCATGATGTGTCTTGACACCTCCAAAGAAAAACTTTAAAATGCTTCACCTTGTTAAGCGTATAATGTACAAAGTAAATGACTGTCCGTCAGGATCGAACCGATGGCCCCGTCAGTTATTACTTTGTATCGTTTAGTTGCCGTACGCATGTTCATAGGAGTGCACTGTCTCTTGTTACCTCGAAGAAAGTAACCAATGTTGCTTGAGCAAAGTATTATAATATTTCCTGTTTTTTTTTACACATTCTTACTTTCTTTCTGGACGTTGCTGGTAAATTTTAATACTCTCTTTCAATGCGTGTGTGTGTTTTAGAATATGCTCTCAGAAATACGTAAAGTTTCAAGTGCTCTGATAGTCTATATAATCGATATTTATGGTAAAATTTATTGTGAACAATTACAACGTTCGTTCTGCCATGTCATCTTTTTTTCTTTAAATAATTTCTCAATAT
The DNA here is from genome assembly GCA_021229015.1 of Solen grandis. Lineage (NCBI taxonomy): Eukaryota > Metazoa > Mollusca > Bivalvia > Adapedonta > Solenidae > Solen > Solen grandis. The sequence goes on along the minus strand of CM037792.1, from coordinate 7,056,563 downwards.
TCCAAATTAAGCCTTTCTACACATAAAATTAATATAAAATCTGGCAGCTACTGAGCATAATTAAAATAGATAGTGACCACGCCAGACCTATATTCTGTAAACAAATGAAAATATGTATATGCATTTTATAAACACGGACCTTGTTTTCAACAGATTGATTATAAAGCTACTTAACAAACAAAACTCATCTAGGTTGCCGAATTTTAATAATAAAAAAAAATCGCAAAAAAGTACTACGATGACAGTGTCATTAAATGTGACCTAATTCGATTATTACGTATCATGGAAATTTATCACATATATTTACACATTAACTGCATATATGTGCGTGTGTGAACAGACGGAATCTGGTCTCCGATGGTATCAGATATGACCATATCTACCATCGGCCCCAGTCTGTTTGTCTAGGCTTATCGTATCAGTGTGGCCTGCTCTGTATCCCCATTGAGCATATCTACTTTACATATTTTACATAATTTTATACATGTATATAGATACTATGGACGGAGTTTGGGGTTGAAAGTGCAAGAAATGGGAATGAAAGTAGAAAAAAAGATCGTAGAAAAGATGTCTAAATGTGCCCGACAATGGGAATAAATACTATGAAAACCCATTATTACGTTGCGTTATTTACAACGTAACATTGTGGGATTCCCGATACTGGATATCCAAATTCAACGCCCTCTAACGTACAAGCTATACGCGCACCTGTTTGCTCGTGCCGTCGTTGTACAATATATAAATATACTTGCATGAATAAAACGCACAACATCTATTTCTTATTTTATTATAGAAATGAGACGATACGAACGATAACTCTGCAACGAAGCGTAAACGGGGGGAAATATCAATGAAAATTCTATGATTAAAAATGTGTGACGTAAGTCAGCCTGTGTCCAGCAGCAGTTCACGAACCTCTGGCATGAACTTTGTCCTTGGTTAATCTAATAGGTATATGACAAATAAAAAAAATAATTTGCTCAATGAAATATGTTTGGCCCTCTCACCAAAGTGATATATGATGTGGAAAATCAGTAAAATAGTACCAAATGACAAGTCACTTAATTTTCTCGTTACTTGTTCCAGTTTATGCTTAACACAGCAGTAGGACTCTCAGCCCGTTGATAAAAATTGCTTACATTTGTTGAATTTTCTATTAAAGTAACTCATTGGGTACATGAACATACACATATATATCGTCTATAGAAGTTTGTGCCAATAAAAGTAAAGTACTGGTCCAATCTAGGAACCGTCAAGAGGGATTATTATAAGTTGTGATAACTTGTTTCGACGAAAAAAACTAGTTAACTAGTCTATCGCCGTATATAATTTGTGACTTAACATATGACAAAATACAATGTATGAAACAAAAATTATCTGAAAGAAATAAAGATCTCAAATATATCATGTTACAGTGTGAAATAGGTTTATTAAATGAACGGTTTTTCAGTGATAAAACTATTCACGTAATCACTTTAGTGTATGAGTTTGTTGTAGCATAGCTGCTTAACACAATAATTTGGTTCCAGACCAATATCCCTACCAATATCTGATAATACATCTCACACGATCGTGTGACTGGCCTGCCTGGCATAGCAAATATTTGGGATTTCCAAGTTGCATAACTGTCGTAGGACCAGACGGACGATAGCAAAGGCTTGCCTTAAGACCGTATATTTAAACAACATTCAACTGAATGTTGAAAGCGAATACTGTCTGATTTACCATTCTTAAATTTTGATACAAAGGCATTTGTTATCATCTGAAAATTTAGCTTGGTATGAGAATCGATTATTTTAGAATTTTTTTTAAGATTTTGTACATATCTTTAGATGTTCCATGTACACGGCCTCCAGTGTGTACTGTTTTTGTGGTCTTGTTGCATCTTAAATAGAGACTGTGACGTCACTAGCTTGCACTTCCGGTGTTGACTAATATACGGTTCTTGAACCTGAATCTGAATCTGAATCTGAAACAAATACGTTGTAGATCCCAATACTGGGTTTTACACAACGGAAGAAGAGCTCCGCACTATTGGCGGTGGCTCTTTAATGCATTTTTGAATGCCTCAACAGAGCCAGCATGCACTATATTATCAGGGAGATGATTCCAGTGAATCACAGTGTCCACAAAGAATGAATTTTCATATTGTTTAGAGTTTGATGATGGTATTTCCAGACCCTTTGAATTTTTGCAAATGCGTTTTTCTAATATATTTGATGTTTCGCAGCCATTAAATTTTTTTGTTTTTATTGTCCTTTTAGGTCTGGTGAATTTCACAAAATCTGATGTTGTCAGTGCTGGAACTAACCCCTCAACCACCTTGTACATTAATATTAATCTGAGGCTTAGGCGTCTGTCTTGTAAAGTTTCTAGTTCAAGTTCTTGTTTCATTTTTGATATTGTCCCTGGTGTTCTGTTGTGTAATCTCTTTTTATGAATCTTACTGCCCTGTTTTGGATTCTTTCTAGTTTGTCTATGTTGTCTTTCTGAACCATATCCATCTAATGTGATGAATCATTGAATCGTGTGAATCAAAATACGATTTTGGCTCACATATATTTAATGCATGGAATTATATTTTGACCAATGAGATTGCAGTATTTTTCAAAATGTTCGATCGGTTTAACTCGTTAAACCACTTCGTTAAATGGATAACCTAGTATATACCACCAATCTTTGTGCGCATGCGTGTAGAGATGGACTTGGATAGTAACGTCAAAACATAATTCCATACATTAAGTAGGTTAACAAACATTAACCTATACATATAGCTCAGCCTAGACCTGTCTAGGTATAAATGCTTCACAAACTTAAGCATAATTTACATATATTTTCACATTTATTTTCAAGCACAGAACATATATGTACCACTGGCACTCTAATATACTGATATTACAATATGCAATGATAGTGTTCATATTTCAGATACTGCACGAGGTCAAGGTTGCGACAATGGCTGGTTGTCCTATAACAACAACTGTTACAAGTTTAACACATTCAAATTCATTACCTGGCAATCAGCGCAGCAGGAATGCAATCGAATGGATGCATCCCTCGTCCGGATACTTTCCATGGACGAATTGGTACATCTTTCGTTGTTTATTACAATGATTAGTTGTCTTTTTAATAAAAAAAATGTGGATTTCATGGTGATTTACGTATAGCATGTTTTAACAAAGATCGACACAAATACTCGTATATATGCGTTAGCATAGTACTGTATATGAATTTGAACGACTCACAAATCTGGGTTGTGCACAATTTCAGATGTAAGAAAACAATCACATTAGACCGAAAACAGAGAGAGAGAGAGAGAGAGAGAGAGAGAGAGAGAAAGAGAGAGAGAGAGAGACTATGCTATGATGTATACTAATTCTTCTCGACAGTTCCTTAGTTGCACTAGCTTTTTGCGTCTGGTATTGACATGATAGATCATTGCACCATCCCAACGGGGTTCGAACCAATAACCTTCTGTTACCAATGGACCACGTTAAATATTACTGCTTGAAACAAGTTAGTTTTAACAGTAAACCGTTTTCATGCAGAACTTTCTGAAGACCAAAATGAAAACCTCCCCAAGCAGTGGATACTGGACAGGACTTAACGACAACAACAAAGACCCGCACGTGCGTCAGGGCACCGGGCGGTGGAAGTGGGGATACTACAATATGGCGGACATGAGTGTCATGTGAGTAATGACGTCACTTCTCTATAGTTCTGCACGTGGACTGTATCTAATAAAATTTCTATCCAAGTGTTGCATAAGGGTCATTTGCTTGCATAATGGGTGTTAATGTTAATTTGATACAGAGCAAATAAATTGATCAACTACCATTATCGCGTCGGAACAAGTGAGCACGCAGGTTTTCAGTATGATTTCCTTATACATGTATCACAATGCATCCTTAAAAATACAAAAGTTATTATTTTCTTTTACTTTTTTGTGGTGTGTGTGTGTGTGTGTGTGTTTGTTTTTTCTCTATAACTTGAGGCTTATTTATTTAAAACTGCATTTTTCTGATTTCTAAGGCAGACAACTTATTCATTTTTTAAATCTCGATCAAATTAACAAAATCACATTCGACCCTGACAGTCAGTGGAACGTATCCCCCGTCGGTGACGGCCAATCCAACTGCGCAGGAATCAATATCAACGGCATGTTAACGGACACAGGATGTAACGCACAACAAGGCGTTATATGCTATCTCAACAGCGGTATGTTTATAGCTGACCACTCTCGAATTCCCTTTTTTCAAATCTCCATATTTTTTTTTCTTCAGTCATTCTTATTAGACACCCTCGTACAATTTATGCCGTTTTCGGACATTTGTCGTCGGTAAATGTATTCTGTTTCCCGTCATTTGTCATTGGACGTTCCCGGTCAGTTTGTTCTGTTTGATATATATTCTCATTTAAATCAGAATGTATGCTTGACTCTTTACGTGTATTGTTTGTCAAAATTTCAACGCAGAATAAGTACACTAACACTATTTAGTTGCACTCACAATAAATTAACCTTTCACTTGATAACAAATATGCATAACTATGTTTTTAAATTATGGATTTTCGTGTCATGGTCAAAAAGTATGTGAAATATCAAACATACATGTATTGAAGTAATGAATATGAAGAAGCAAAACACATTAAAAAACGCATTATTCCTGGATACTTCACTGAGACGTAAAAACGCAGGCTTCAAGTAAATATTAAAAGGCGCGTGTTTTAGAAAGAAGGGATTTAAAACTAGATACAAAACCGTATTTCAGTCAAAGATAACAACATTTACACTCGTAACCAGTCTTCTGTATAGCCACAAATAAGACGTTAAAAAGTAGCAACAACGAGTATTCTTATCGGTTTTTTTTACGGATTATTTGTTATGTCATAATCATTAGTAATGACCGAGAGCCAAGTTTACAAAGAAAATTTTAAGGTTTATTTTGCATTGAATTCACTACTCATTGCTTGGTCAGCTGCACAAGGAAGGAGAGAATCACAAACAAATCCACATTTTTTTTATTTAAACCAGGTCAGCCATTGACTAGCTATTATCCCACTGAAGCTATTATAAGTCAATTAAAACTGGAAAGGTCTATTATATAAAATAAAAATGCCCCACATCTAAATATCATTGTTAAATGTTATGTTTCTGATGATATTTTCTTCATATCTTTTTCCTACTATATACTGTAAAATACTACCTGGTTTTCTGGTTAATATATGTACTTTTATTTCCTTTAACCTGTATATTTTAGATAACGATCGAGTATTTTAAAAAGGTGGCCACTAACCCGAGCGTGACAATAAAGTTAAACCATAGATAGCGACCATCTGTATTAAGCAACTAACTTGTTTAAAGCGACAGGTTTTCTTATCCCCGAAATGATATGAACATTTGACCTCTGTCTAGGAACCACATGTATTAAGCGGGCGAGTTTTATTTCATTGGGTGGCTGTTTCATACAGGTTTGATTTCAATATTTTTCAGTTGGTTGCCCGGAGGGTTGGCTACCCCAGGATGGGACTAACAACTGCTACTGGGTGACAAATACGTCTGACCCCACACAGTTACGGACGTGGGGCGACTCCCAGCAGTGGTGCGCAAATAAATTCAGTGGCGCTAACATCCTTAACATCGAAACCCAGGCACAGAAGGTACCATTCCTCAAGTTTAAAGCGACGTTTACATTCTTTTAACCCTTTCCCTTATAGAGGAAACCATGAAAAGACCCAGAAGAGTAAACTTAACTTGAAGATCGGTTACCAATATACATTGAATAATGCTAGTACAATTCTATTTAAGGTGTATAGGACAAATTATCTTCCAGTTTCTTTTGATGAACTTATTTATTTTAACAAAATATCATTTTCTAGGTTTTACTCAGGACATGTATGAGTTATTCTCTTATCAATCCCATCAGCTCTAAGAATTGCATATTAGTAGAACGAGTTTGTCATTTTTATTGCAGCAATTTCTGGCAAACCAACTCATATATCTTGCACAAAACACCAAACTTCACTGGGTTGGTCTGACGTATAAGAATAACGCATGGACTTGGACAGACGGCAAGTCACGTGACACGAGCTTAACGTAAGAATGTTTATGATTATCTTCCTCTCTGGTATAAATTTAACATTAAATTAAAACTGTAAAATAATAATCAATAAATATAACGAGATTTTACGGAAGCCAAGAGGGGACATTGTGTTTTTCTTTTTTATTATCTCGTTTGTTTACCGGCCGATCAGTTTACGATGTCTTCCCGACGCGAGACGCCGGGACTGATTTTAAGTCCGACTTAAAATCAATTCGGCGTCTTCCAGATGCCAAATTAAAGCCCGGCGCCCGGCCGATAGTGGGTAAAAAGACGTCGGGTACTAATCGGAAACTAATCGGGAGTCATTTGTGACATAGGCATTAGTTATATCTCGTGGCCACGAGTTAGTAAGACTTTTTATTAGGTATTATCTCATGGCCACGAGATAATAAAAAAAAAGAAAAAACACGATGTACCCACAGGGGTTTGGCACGAAAGGGGGGGGGGCATAAAATCACTATATATAATACAAGGGATACAACTTCCGATTGATCTAAACCCATACCTTCATCAGGAAAAAGCCAACAACTCAGCCATTTATGAAGGTATCTTTGAATACTTTGCACCTATCGCAAGCGTATACATTTATGTAACCAAAAATCACCACTTTTTCACCCATGCGAACTCAAGTATTCAACAACGAAACCCGCAATGCGAAACTTACCCCTGTTTTCCAAAATCTCGACACGCGTTCGTACAGGGTCGCTCACTCGGTCTACCAGTGTAAACAAGCGTTTTGCGACAAGACAATATAAACCGATACAATTATTCCATAAAACATATTGATTACTCACATCAGCATGCAGAAACTTCCCTCAGTACAAAGGAAATTCAGCAGAAATTGCAAATTTCAACCCCTGGCTTACCTTCACTTCCATTTAGCCTTTATGCAAATTACGTGACCAGTCACCCAAACTACAGAAGAAAGAGACGTTTTGATTGGCTGCCTACATAAGGTGAGTGGTTCCCCATAATGTGTGGTATACTACAGGTAAGCCGGGCTGAAGTGTTTTGTAAACACTGTGACTCCGGTGGGAGATTTAAAGAAATATTTTAATATTATAAATAACGTCAGAAAAATAAAATTTATTTTATAAAAAGTCCACCAAATATGATGATTTTAAATGTTGAACATGTAAATTCAGCAAAAAAAAAAAAAAAAAAAAAACTCCCGCGAAAATGCCAAATATATATATATATATAAATATATATACTGAACCAAAAACGAAAAACCTCCTTTTTCAATGTGAAATGGCCATAATGTCTGAAATACTTTTGTCTTGAAATTTTACAGCATTCCTTTAATTATCCAATTTTTTTCATTTCTGCAGAATCTCAAAATCTTAAATCTCAATTATGAGATTTAACAAGGACAATATCCCTTGATTTAAGTAAGGGAAAAAACCCATTAATTTTATTTTCAAAGCAATATCATTCAAAGAGAGAAATTTCAATATTATCTTTTAAGATATAGATTAGCATTGTTAATGTGAAATTGTTTATGGTCATTTATGAATTTTGAGATTGGAACCTCAACCTCAAGGCATATGAAATTTTATAAACAATTAAGATGAATTATTTAATAATAAAATAAACATTAAATTTCCCTTTCCTTTCATTACCATTAAACAATACAATAATTTAATACAAATTAATGCAATTAAAGGAAAAAACTTCAAACGATTTTTTTTTAATATAGAGTCCACTCTGATCCTGTGTTCTTGAAAATAAAAATGGTACTTAAGTATGATTTTCATACTTATACTCAGACTATGCCTATTTCTTTAAATAGTGATTTCATTATGATACTCAAATATGAGTCTGAGATCGTACTTAAGTACTTTCGAGACCACTGGGCCTGGAATCAAGAGGTAGTGGGTTTGATCCGCGGTCGTAACATACCAAAGTTGTAAAAAGGGTCCTGGAAGCTCCTTTGCTGACGCTCAGCATATAAGGGTAGTTATGGATTGGTTTGCCCGGTGTCAGGATAATGTGACTGGGTGTGGTATCGGCGTAATACTGCAGTGTGGCAGCGCTACATCTGTTTCAAGTAGACATCGTTTACAAACAACTGAAATACTGTTGGGGGGATGTTAAATCCAATAAAGAAATAGAGACTGGAGAGAGTTAATTACATAATATACATGTAAAGGTAGGGTCATAACGACCGTCGCTGAGCTCCAAGAACTTGTGAATGGTACATGCACCCTTGTAAACACAGCAAGATATACCTGTAGAACATGTTATTTTCCCTCTTTTCCCATTGTGAGATAAACTTTCGGCAATTCTCTTTATAACATGCGACTTTCCAGTACCCACTGGGGCAACGATCAAAAAACTATGACCATTCAGCGCTAATTGTTGAGCTTTTTTCTGTTGATAGTTCATTTTCTTTCGCATGCGGTAAATACCGGAAATATAGCTTTATTCCGTTTTATGCCCATGAGTTAACGGGCAGATCAGGAACCAGGAAGTTTTTTACCTCTACAACCAATCGCATTCAGCGTAGCATTACTGGTCACGTAATTTGCATAATGGCTAAATGGAAGTGAAAGTAGGTCAACGGTTGAAATTGACGATTTCAACTGAATTTCTTTTGTGCCGAGGAAAGTTTTATGGAATCATTGCATCGGTTTACATTGTCTTGCCGCAGAAACGCTTGTTTACACTGGTAGACCGAGTGAGCGACCCTGTACGAACGCGTGTCGAGAATTTGGAAAACGGGGGTTAGTTTCGCATTGCGAGTTTCATTGTTGAATACCTGAGTTCGTATGGGTAAAAAAGTGGTGACTTTTGGTTACATAAATGTATACGCTTGCGATAGGTGCAAAGTATTCAAAGATACCTTCATAAATGGCTGAGTTGTTGGCTTTTTCCTGATGAAGGTATGGGTTTAGATCAATCGGAAGTTTTCCCTATTATTTTAAACCCCCCCTTCCGTAAGATTTCTGTATAGATGCAAACAAATAAATAAAATACAGATAACTCACAATTGTACTACTACAATTCTAATACATGTACTATTTACGTTGCTCAAAAGTACCAATAATTTGTATTATACATGTAATTAAATTTTAAAATCACATAATTTTCTACCATTGTTTTTCTTGACGTTATAAATGGCAAGAAGGTAGGAAACTAGTTCCTGTGTAATTATACATCCAGCGGCTTCAGCTTGTAACTCCTTAAAAAATAACAATGAAGTTAAAAAGAATTGGATCTTATTTTGTATGGGGGATTTTTAATGACATAAATGTACAAAAAAAGCCAACCCATGGACAAGAAACCAACTTCAAACAGTCTGGTTAGAGATCTGACGACGGTATCACAACCTTTTACTCAAATTAACTTTGTGTGAATATCAGACTACTGAATTAAACATTGCCATATTTTGTGAACTCACTGAGACGCTTACCAATACATTGAGTGTTTCCAAGCGCCTGCAGATAAAAGAGAAATAATTTAAACGTATGCACACAAAAGGCAGAGAAACAGGTATTTTTGTAAAGTTCATTAGATTTTTATATCAGTATTTATCAATAAAATTCAAGAATAATTATCGGGGGAAAATAGGCAAGTTTCAGTGAACGGTGTTTTGATAGTAAATTTTGTTTTGCTTGCTTTTTTTTAAATACCTTAGTTTTTTAGTCCCCTACCGGTGATATCGGTTTGGGGCTGTATGTTTACGTGCGTCCTTATCTCAAAGGAATTGGTCAGTTCCAAACATATATTTTAGATATTGTTAATTTAATTTTGTTGGTATGATTGCAGATCATTTGTGACAGAACCTGACAACGTTGCTGGTGTTGAAAATTGTGGTCTTCTGCACATGACGGGCAAGTTTAGTGACAGGGACTGCACGTCTGCAGCTAACTATATCTGCAAGAAACCGGTGTACCAATGTAAGGTTACATACATATGAAGTCATTCATTTTAAAATGGTACCTTCCTCCCAGCGGTGTCTTCATGACCGTTTTCACTAGACTTGACTATTTTAGTTTACCGTCACTTCGACAGTATTTCAGTCATTTAGCAACGTCCAGCTAATTACAGGTGGAGGAAGACCCCGAATGCACGGAGGCATCCGGGTAGAACCACCGGCCTACCGCAACCCAGCTGGAAGGCTTCCTCACATGAAAATCCGAATGACCCTGCCGGGATTCAAACCCACGCGGTGCGGGGCTGAGTGAGTGTTAAAGTCAGCGACTTTGCCGAGGCCCCCGTTTTCACTTAATTCTCTATAATCCACACAGACCACAGACATCCGGCTCGTGATCCAATTTTTATGTAACATAGACTCGAAAACAACAGACGAAGATCAGATAACTCTTTCCTAGAGTTCTCTGATCAGGGATATCTGTTTTCTCATACACAATTGTATCAAAGAATATACATTGTATTGTTTTATCATAGAAAGAAAGAAAGAAAGAAAGAAAGAAAGAAAGAAAGAATTATTTCATAAGTCAGTAGGTCAAAAGCCCACGTGGCAATATACATCGTACATAAACAGTACATGACGTAACATGGCAACATTACACAATATAAATAAATGTGCTGCTTTAGATTTTACAGTGCACACATAAATTTATTGATTAATTGACCATTTATAAAAAAAAATTATAAATCATTATGATACTTAATTCATAAAATAGAAATGGTTTAAAATTTAGATTTGAGTATGATACTCAAATTTGAGTTTGTGACCATATTAAGTATTGGGTCTGGATCCATTTTTAAATTCTGTCCCTTTATTTCATTTTATATTGTAATGAACTTAAAACATTAAATATACATTGATGCTGTCTTAAAGTGTATTAGCCAAGAATCGTTTTTTTTTTATTTTTTTTTTTTTTATTTCTTTTGAAAGATGGAAGTAATTCCTGATTTTCCGAGTAAAATTCAGAAGCTTTCACTCGCATTTAATTTTCATAATTAATAAAATAATAAATCATACCATTGCATTTTATATTATCTCTAAATAAGTAATCCTCTGATGACGTGATTATATATCAGTTTTCTTATGTATCAGTACTGAGTCTTGGAAACACACTTCTAAAATGAATTCTTTAACTCCCAGATACCCCGTCAGACAACATTGGATGTGGTCCATGGTTGAGGGGCGGGAAGTTCTGCTACCTATTAAGCACCAGTAAACGACGTAATTGGCAAGACGCTCGGAACCAGTGCCTCAAACAGAACGCCGACCTTATGAAAGTAGATTCTTTTGATAAAAAGGTAATGTTCATTATGTCTGATTTTAATTTGATGATGTATTACTAACTGTTTTCAATTAGTGATTTATTTGATTACTTGACTTTCCAGAAAAAAAACGGAATACGTACATTGTATTAGGATTATACCACACGTGCGATATGACAACAATGATAATTCATACATTTGATTTTAACATTGAACATTAAATATATTTGTAATCTTATAGCATTTATCTATTTATGCACACCTTTGCTACTATTTAGATATGTTTTGATAGGAACGGACAATTCCTGAATTGCCCCTGATATATTTTTATTAGTTATTTAAAATTAAATTAAATTACATCGCAATGTTATAGCTGTAATTTTAAAATGGTCAAGAAAAAGGGTCTAACTTTCATAGATCATCGGTAGAAATTGAAAAAAAAATAATCTTCCTCTATAATGTTGGTTAAGTCTTTGTTTCCGAAAAATAAACTCGGCAAGAGTACGTCACATTGCACGAAAAACGATAGTTTTGTAAACGCAACTTCAGCGAAATCGGTTCAATATAGAATATGATTTCCCAGTAGTACTTCTGCTTGTAATACCACGTGTTACGTCCCGCATCATGGCGTGTTCACAAATTCAGGGTAGCGATTTCGTAAGTTCAGCCTATGAAGTTAGCGCATGAGCGAAGAGTGAATGTGATCGGTAAATGACGTCGAACATCTAAATATAGATTTTATACTTCAAATTCGTCTGTGACGGTATTGCCTGTGACGGGGTAACCACGCATTTTTCACAATCACGGATGATTGCATCGAGTGACCATATGTCTGTAGATGGATATTGATAGACGTAATACACACATATAGTTAAAAATCAAATTCTTAATCAAAGACCATCGGTTAACGAGCTGCTTTAATATTTAATTCAAATATTTTAAAGAAATAAAAAGCGGAAATAAGATGTAATGAAATATATGTTTTATCACCATTTTTATCTATGACTATGAGGTATATGCAACAAAGTTAAGTTTCGCACTGTAGCTCCTACATATACCATCGAGCTTATGCTTATAGCCTAGGAAGCGAGCCCAGTCGTGCAGGCTCAGTTATACGTGCTCAGTTAATCATAAGAAATCTTCCTAGTGAATTTTAGATTTCCTCCGAGAATATAATTCTTGATGGTATGAAATAGGGTAAGCGTTAATATATTAAAAAAACAACAAAAAAAACAAAAAAACTCGTTGTTATTGACGTAACTTAATTGAATGGTAAGATATGGTATTTTTTATTAACACCACATATTTAAAGCCTATCGGTATATGTTGCCAATACGTTTTTAATGTACTAAACAACTTGAAAATGTGTCGCGATTGTTCGTATCCAGACGTGGTTGGTGACACAATTGTCTGACCCCGGCTTCAATCATCTCTACTGGGTGGGACTGAACGATCGCCAGACCCAGAACAACTACGTTTGGGCAGACGGGAGTCCATAACACGTCTTACGTGTAAGTTTCATACCCCACCTACTCCTGTTGTCATAGGAACACTGACTTTTTTTTTTCACTTTCCTTCTTTTAATCCGCCTTTGAATTCCTCAAAAAATTCTCCTAGACTAAGACTTAAACATTGACAAAACAAGTGTGTAAAGAGGTATAGAAGTAAACTGAAATTCCCGTTTTGAACTGTTGGTAAAATTGGCAAAGCATGACATCAAACGATTATATGACATATGAAGTCCAATCATTTGTAAGGAAGATAACCACTGCGCATGTAGAGTCCTCATACGCATGGTTTAAAAATTGAAGAAAAGAAATGAATATGGATAGAAAAATTATACCGGTAGTACTTTTTATATAAAAAGGATGATACTCTCATATCTGTGTTAAACTGAGTGGCTAGAGAATATAGATTTAGTTTTACGTAATGTTTTTTTTTTCAGTGAAGGAGTTCTAATCTATAAATCTGTATCATGTGATAAAAATACAGCAAGAAAGCAAAATAGATACAAAAAGTTACATCTGAAAGTTTTTTTAATAATTTTGTACATGTAATTATGATTATAAATCACAAATCTGTTCACTCTATGGAATTATACACTCTCCTCTATCTAACTTATCTACCAATTCAACTCAGTAGTAAGGGAGATAACCACTGCGCATGTAGATTCCTCATACGAATGGCCTTACTCCCCCTTTAACTTTAAATACATCTTTAATTTTCACAAATCAAAATCAAATTGTTATTAGATACATTCCTTTTAAAACAATTAAGTTATTCTCTGATTTGTAGTTAATCGCGAAATAGCATACTAACATTTTTGAACTGAAAATCTGCAATTAAAAATATACGTGGCACAAATGTGAACAATTGAAGTAGCAGCACATGATTGCCTCAATTCCCGCTTATTAAGATCTACTAATAATTTCTATGATTATTTTTAACACCCCACCCCCACTCCATAAAAGTATGAAATAAAAATCCTGATGTGAGACGTACAAAGCAGCCAATCCTTTTCTCACCATTTTACTTAATATAAGTTTACTGAGCTAGAACAGAACATTTCGTCAAGTTCCCGCGGCGAGGCTTATGAACATATTACACAATTTATACCTTATAAGCCACTTTCTTGGGTAAACAGCCACTTTGTTAAAGCGATACAACTGATCCGATATTATGTGTATTGTTATTTCTAAAAGTATCGAGACTTATGTTTACAGGAGCTGGAATCAGGAACCGAACAATTTTAAAGGAAACGAGGATTGCGCCTTGGTTTATGCCACGGGTCAATACAATGACGTCACCTGTACCCAGCACGCGGCAGCCATTTGTGAAATGGACAAGGACAATCAAAGTAAGTCCCAATTTATATTAAGTCCAGTCCCTGAAAGTGTTGTCTAACCTCACTTTTGACATATTTAAGGATTTTCTGAAAGATATTGCCTCGTTTTCACGAAATTATAATGAGGTACATGCATCATGACTAACTTACTGCTTATTTCAAAATACTTCTCCTAGATAAGTATCTACACATTCTAAATATATTTTAGATTCTATTTCACCGTCCCCGTATGTCTGAAGAACGGTTATGGTCCGTACCTGCACAGTAATATTTACTTCGGCGATGATGCTTACTAGTATATTGACTGTCCCATCTGAAACGAATAGCAAATAATAATTTGTATATCTTATAACCGTTCTACATTACTTCAATCCCCATCATCGCCGGTCGTATATCTTTTTCTTTAAAGAGATTTCTTTTTCTTTGTCAACTTGTATTGGTTGACTTGGTGGACAATTTACAACAAAGGCAGTCAGAAATCAATACGGCGGACTTAAAAGCCCTATCATGTTCATATTGTTTTGATATTCATGGAAACTTCCTTGTTGTCAACTGTTCATGCTTAGAAAACCAGATCTTCTTCATATGCCAAACAAACTCTGGATATTAACCCTTTCCCTCATATAGACTCATTTTGACGCACTCAATAGGTACCACATAAAGCCTGATCTGCAGAAAACCACAGTTAAACCTTACGGAATTTATTTACAAAATCCTCATTTCCAGACCACTGAGGAGCAGCGAACAGCATAAAACCTGATCAGCCTGCGAGTTACTCGCAGGCTGATCTGGTTTTATGCTGTTCGCATGGGTCTTTTCATGGTTTCCTCTATGAGGGAAAGGGTTAAGTAAATCTAACATATCTACAGCGAATGCACTTATTAAGAGAACATTGTCAAGACGTCGCCAGTATGACCCAAGGCGGCTGTAGATTCGAACCCAGAACAGGTCCATAATAGGCTGTTCTGCGAGGAGTTCTACAGTGACCTACTCGACTTTTAGAATCTGAAAAGAAATCTTATTCAGGCTATGAAATTGGCGGTCTGTCTAAAGGTTTTTCTGATTAATGTACAAGTATGTAGTTAATTAACGATATGTATATAAATCACGTTCATACATATAGACTATTTTGGCGTACCGTTACGGATGATCGTCACTACGCATGTGCTTAACACGGCCGTACAATTAGATGACCAAGTTCATTACACTAAATCAGTGAATCTTAAAACCCTCTTATTTCCTGCACTACCACAGGGACGTGCCCCCTTGGCTGGACCAACAACGCCGGACGGTGTTACCTATTCACGCCATACAACAACGTTTCCGTTTTGTACACACGTGACGAGGCAGCAGCGTACTGTACTTCACAGAACGTGGTCCCCAACACTGTTGTGTCCCTTATCTCAATCAACTCTAAAGATGAAAAGGTATGTTGCACAAAATCCCTCAACCCTGTTTGTCCTATACAAATAAACAAGTTTATTGATATAATAAGTCAACACACAGCATTTCAGAGTCATTGTGTGTGGAAATGTGTGTCAGTGACAATTATTTTTTTAATTTTTCATAAATCGTGCAAAATGCCATTTGTTATGTTTGTGAAAATGGTGCCTCGCCTTTATAAATAACTGTTTTCTTTTTGTGATATGTACCGTTTCGTAAAGTCGCTGACTTAAACACTCACTTAGCCCCTCACCGCGTGGGTTCGAGTCCCGGCATGGTCATTCGGATTTTCATGTGAGGAAGCCTTTCAGCTGGCTTGCGGTAGGTCGGTGCTTCTACCCGGATTCCTCCGTGCATTCGGGGTCTTCCTCCACCTGTAATTAGCTGGACGTCGCTAAATGACGGAAATACTGTTGCAGCGACGGTTAATTAAAAAAGAAGTCTTGTTTCATGATTCACACCGTTAGTTGATTTCCGAGCCTAATCGGGATATAAAGATATGAGTTGATTATTTCTACTCTATCTGAGGTGCATCACATGCGTATTTACAG
>CM037792.1:6990324-7040324 GCA_021229015.1 Solen grandis | reverse complement strand
TATCCAAATGTGTTCATAGTTTAGATTTGTGTTTAAAACAATAAGGACATGGTCTGTAGGGTTTTCTATATTTTTAGCTCACCTGAGCACTTGTGCTCGGGAGAGCTTTTGTGATCGCCTTTTGTCCGTCGTGCGTCGTCAGGCGTCCGTCGTCAACAATTGCTTGTGAACACTCTAGAGGCCACAGTTTTGGTCCAATCTTCATGAAACTTTGCTAGAATGTTTGTATTTATGCTGTGTTGGATGAGTTTGAAATTGGGTCATGGTGGGTCAAAAACTAAGTCAGAACCCTTTCGAAAATGGGTCAGGTTGGATCAAAAAGTAGGTCAGTAGGTCAAATCTTAGAAAAATCTTGTTTACACACTAGAGGCCACAATTTTGATCCAATCTTCCTCAAACTTGGTCAGAATGTTTGTCTTGATGATATCTTGAACCCTTTCGAAAATGGGTCAGGTTGGATCAAAAAGTAGGTCAGTAGGTCAAATCTTAGAAAAATCTTGTTTACACACTAGAGGCCACAATTTTGATCCAATCTTCCTCAAACTTGGTCAGAATGTTTGTCTTGATGATATCTTGAACCCTTTCGAAAATGGGTCAGGTTGGATCAAAAAGTAGGTCAGTAGGTCAAATCTTAGAAAAATCTTGTTTACACACTAGAGGCCACAATTTTGATCCAATCTTCCTCAAACTTGGTCAGAATGTTTGTCTTGATGATATCTTGAACCCTTTCGAAAATGGGTCAGGTTGGATCAATAAGTAGGTCAGTAGGTCAAATCTTAGAAAAATCTTGTTTACACACTAGAGGCCACAATTTTGATCCAATCTTCCTCAAACTTGGTCAGAATGTTTGTCTTGATGATATCTTGAACCCTTTCGAAAATGGGTCAGGTTGGATCAAAAAGTAGGTCAGTAGGTCAAATCCTAGAAAAATCTTGTTTACACACTAGAGGCTACAATTTTAATCCAATCTTCCTCAAACTTGGTCAGAATGTTTGTCATGATGATATCTCGAACCAGTTTGAAAATGGGTGGGGCTGGATAGAAATGTAGGTCAGTAAGTCAAATCTTAGAAAAATCTTGTTTATACTCTGAGGGCAACATTTTTGGTCCAATCATCCTCAAACTTTGGCAGAATGTTTGTCATGATGATATCTTTTGTGGATGGGGTCAGAAAATTCCTGAACATTGTTTCACCTCATCATCTTAATTCTAAAGCAATCTGTTTTGTACAGGCAGTGAATGATACTTTTCTCAGGTGAGCGATCTAGGGCCATCTTGGCCCTCTTGTTGTGTATGTTGTGCTAAAATTATTACAAGGTAAACTGTCAAGTAATACTGAGGCCCATTTTGATCGTATATGTGCATAAAAGTAAAAAAAAAACAAGAGGGCCAAGATGGCCCTATGTCGCTCACCTGAGTAAGATGGCTGTGTTAGGCATAATGACAAACAAGAGGCCCATGACGGCCCTAAATCGCTCACCTGAGATAAATAGGTTGACCCAAGGAACATTGTACCAATTTATTTTAAAATCTGGCCAGTAGTTTTGAAGAAGATGATTTTTAAAGTTTTCATTTTTTTTTCTTTTTGTTGCCATGGCAACCAAAGTTCTATATGGATGAAGTTTATTTTAGGAACTTTTGTGAAGGTTGACCCAAAGATCATTCCTCCCAAGTTTAATCAAATTCTGTCCAGTGGTTTCAGAGGAAATGTTGATTAAAGTTTTCCCTATATACGTATAAGGCAAATAAGCCCCGCCCCTGGCGGCCATGTTTTTTACGGATCGGAGAAATTTTAGCAACTTTGGTAGAGGTTGACCCAAGGAACATGTGTACCAATTTATTTTAAAATCTGGCCAGTAGTTTTGAAGAAGATGATTTTTTAAGTTTTCATATTTTTTTTCTTTTTGTTGCCATGGCAACCAGAATTCTACATGGATCAAGTTTATTTTAGCAACTTTTGTGAAGGTTGACCCAAGGATCATCCCTGCCAAGTTTAATCAAATTCTGTCCAGTGGTTTCAGAGGAGATGTTGTTTAAAGGTTTCTCTTTATACATATAAGGCAAATAAGCCCCGCCCCTGGCGGCCATGTTTTTTTTACGGATCGGAATAATTTTAGCAACTTTGATAGAGATTGACCCAAGGAACATCTGTACCAATTTATTTTAAAATCTGGCCAGTAGTTTTGAAGAAGATAATTTTTAAAGTTTTCATTTTTTTTTGTTGCCATGGCAACCACAGTTCTACATGGATCAAGTTTATTTTAGCAATTTTGTGAAGGTTGACCCAAGGATCAAAGACTACCCCCGCCTTAGTTTGGCACCTCCTGGTTACAACTAATAATGTGGTTACAATATACTTATATATGAATATAAGAATATAGATCATTTATCAACATTTTTGAAAACGGCCTAAAGCAAAATAATAATAAGAGAAATGTGTAAACTTGAAAAGTTGTACAGTAAATAAAAATAATACACAAAGATGATTAGTATGAGTTACATGCATATTCATGATATTATACTCATGGTTATAGAAAAAACTCAAAAAGAATAGTAAGGTAAGAAATAAAATCCTCAATACATGTAATTCTAAAGAATCTAAACATACTAAGTAATGTCTAAAGATAAACATCATACAAATAAAAGAAATAATCACTATATACGCACAATCCACTTCAACAAAATCCAGAATCAAACTTATTTCAAGTACCACATTATGTAAAATAAGTTCACTTTTTAATTTTACTAAAAATAATGTTTCCAGTTTAGAAGAAAATAAAATAATGTCACTTCAATTTGATTCATGATGATTTAAATCCTGGGACTTCAACATCTGTACAGGCGGCTTACAACACTATTTGCGTCATACCTATGACGGCTTACAGTATTCGCGGCACCTGTCATCTTCGTCACTTTAACTACCAAAACAATCGTGTGTCAGTTTAGCTAATTTCTTCAGATATTCCTTCATCTGTTGATCTTGATTTGATTTTGCTATATCAATAGTAGTTATTAATAATTTCTGTTGATATTCCATATTTTTTTGAATGGCATCTAAAATAGTTCTTTGAGAATTTGCAATTAATTGCTTAATATGTTCATCCTGTTCTTGTAAAGATCTTTCTATGTTTTGAAGTCTTACACAACAGCATGATTGGAAACTAACTCTTTCATCTTGTGTCGGTGTATTAGATGTAACGTCTGTTGGTGAAGGCACTACAATGTCACATAATTCCGCCGCATTCGAAATTATTTCATTTGTAGCCATAGGTTCAACTATTGTTGTGAGTCTCCTGGCAGTAAATAAGGCTTGCTGTTCAAGTCCTTCTATATTTATTGGTTGATGATCAACTAAAGACATTGTACTAAAGTTTGAGCTTGATTCCTCAATCATGGATTCTCTCACAATGTTATCCATAGCGTCTGTTGTTTCTTTAATATCTAAATTAGTTTTGCACGGAGAATTTAATAAATTGTCAATGTCTGATTTACTATATTTTACTGAAGAGCTTCCAATATAAATACTGGAACTATTTGAAAAATAATTATAACGTTTATCTTTAATGTTCAAACATTTATCTGACATCTTGATTTATGTTTCCTTGAAAAAGTGTGTTGAATTAGTTTCAGTTCTGAATCAAAATTCACTTCACAATTTAAACACACAAATAATCCAAAATAAAATGGTAAATATGACAAATCATGTCTCCTAAGCTTCTGGTTAGTTCTAAAATATTTATTACAATGTTTACACTGCTTCATTTCCCATGAAAAGAATTTTTATTTTAAGTAAAGCTAAAAGACACAGTCACTTGGTGCCAACTAAATCCAAAGTGATGCTTCTAAATGACTGTCCTGGTATATAGTGTGTCTTTTGAATTTCTCTAATTAACCTTGTAAACGGTAAATGGCCATGTTATCTATTTATTCTGCACTGTCCACTCCAGCCTAATTAGAATGGCTTATCAGTAGAAATGTCTTGTAACTCCATGCTTTTCTGTATGTTTCTTTTGATCTAAGAAAATAACTGTTGATTGTACCACTAAATGTACAGTTATCATTAAAACTGTCCATACTGTAGTCTATCTGGAACAACAATTTTACGCTTTGGTCGCATTGTCTTTGATGAATCAAAAACAGATTTCCCACTTAATCTCTGATCTGTCTTCTGTACTGCAGGTGTTTGTAACAGAGTTTTTCTGAGTGCTGTAGCCCAAAAGGGTACAGTATCCAAAACATAAGGCTTCAGTTTATCATCATGTATCACTCTAACTTTTTTCTTTTGTTCACCACATATTTCAAATAATATATCACTTAATTTCTTTGTTATGACATATGGTCCCTTCCATGGATCTGGCCGAAGTTTCGGACTTAATCCTATTTTCCTTGAACTATCTAATATGTACACTAAATCACCTACACTATATGATTTGAATGCTATCCTAGAGTCATAATCTTTCTTTTGTCTTCCTATTGACTTTACTAAATTTTCCCGAACAAGTGATTGAACTTGAAACATGTTCTCACATAGTTTATCAACATAATCACTTTCACTGGAAAAAGATTCCTTAGGTATTAAAATTCCATACCTTAAAGATTCTGGGTGATTAACTTCTCTCCCTAACATAATCATATTTGGAGTAAATCCTGTACTCTCATGTACACTAGCTCTGTATGCTGAGGTAAGTAAATTTATATTCACATCCCAATCTCTCTGATTCTTATCAACATATGATGCGATCATATTTATCAATGTTTGATTAAAACGTTCCACTAAACCATAACTGCTTGGCCTGTAAGGTTTTGTTCTCGTTTTATGAACATCAAGTAACTTGCAAATGTCCTTGAACAAAGCTGAATTAAAATTTGATCCTTGATCTGAATGTATTTCCAGTGGACAACCCCATACTGCAAAGAATTTATTGATAAGCACATCAGCTATCGTTGAAGTTACTTGATTTTTCAAAGGATATGCTTCAACCCATTTAGAAAATTGATCTTGCACAACCAAAATAAAATGATTGTTACTTTCGGTGACTGGATAAGGTCCAGCTATGTCTATCTGTATCCTATCCATTGGTGCACCTACTACATATGTTCCTAATCTTGCTTTTGGTTTCTTTCTTGGTCGCTTACGAGCTCCACAAACTGCACACTTTTGTATCCAAAGATTCACTGATTCTCTCATATGAAACCAATAAAAGTGCAATTTCAATTTATTAACTACCTTTTTCACACCTAAATGTCCACCAAATTTTGTATTATGGGTAGCAGATAGTAACTGTTTTCTTAGTGCTCTTGGAGTTAGTAACTGATAACAAACTTGTCCCTTCAACATTGGGTACCATTTTTTATACAATACTTCATTAACAAGTACTAGTTGATCCCATAGCAACCATAAGTGTCTAACAGCAGGACTATAGGATGCGATTTCATCTCGACCAGGTCTTCCGTTCCCTGATTTTAACCAATTTATAACAAATCCCACTTCTGGATCATTCTTTTGTAGTTTAGCTAAGTCTGTTGGTCCGTAACCATGCATGTAAGTGGGCAACTTAAATTGCAGAACACTCTCTTCTACCAAATCTAAACTTTTCCCTTGTGATTCCTCTGAATCAGGCTTATTGTTGAGCCGGACATGCTTAACCCTTGAATGTAATAATTTCATACTACACCCAGGAAACATATCGCTAATAAGGCTATCACTGAATAAACACTGTTCCATGAAATCGAATGGTTTCTTAAATAACCATACAAAAATACTCTGAATAAGCATAACACATGCTAGAAATCCTCTTCTAACAAATTCAATAGGACTCCTGTCCAAATGAACAAGTTGAACATGGTTAACTTTTCTTGATAACATATCTTCTGTTTCCATGAAGTCTGACCATTTGTTCATGTAACTTTAAGCAATCCTTGCATCCACCACAAGGTAACTCTGACAAAATGGTTTGTCCATCATAACAGTTACAGGATAAGTCACATTCCAGTCGGCTTAAGCTATCCGCGTTCGAATGCTTCTTTCCTTGGCGATGAATAATTGAGAAATCATACTGTGATAGTATTTCTATCCACCTAGCAATCTGATTCTCAGGTTCTCTAAAAGACATTACCCACCGTAATGCACTATGATCAGTTCTGATAACAAACTTGTTACCTAACAAGTGTTGTTTAAAATGTTGCACAAATGTTACAACCGCAAGCATCTCCTTCTTTGTTATGCAGTAGTTCCTTTGACACTTAGTCATTGTTTTACTTGCAAACATGATTGGTTTTTCAACTTCTTTACCAAGTTTTTCACAAAACTGCATTTGTGATAACACACCACCTATCCCCTTACCACTTGCATCAACATCCAACACAAATACACCTTTGTCACAGGGTAATGACATCACTTCATCACCTGTCAAAACATTTTTCAACTTCTGAAATGCTTTTTCACAGTTATCAGTCCACTTAAAAGAATGTCCGGTCTCTAACATACTATTCAGTTGGCTGGCAATCATAGAAAAAATCCTAACATACCTTCTGTAATATGAACAAAATCCTAAGAAAGAACGCAGTTGAGTCACATTCTGTGGCTGCTTCCAGTTCTTAATAGTATCTATTTTCTCAGAACCTGGTTTAATCCCATCACAAGTTACAGTATGTCCAAGAAATGTAACTTCTGATCTAAATAAAACACATTTTGAAGGTTTGAGTTTAAATCCTACTTCTTTTAATCGCTTGAATACTTCATTAAGTCTCTCTAAATGTGTATTAAATGAATCGGTAAACACAATAATATCATCAAGATATATTAAAAGTGTCCTCCACTGTAGGCCTTTGAAAACAAGTTCCATAGTTCTTTGAAAAGTTCCAGGTGCATTACAAAGTCCAAAAGGCATTTTATTATATTCATACAGTCCAGATCGACGAATGCTGTTTTCATTTTATCAGCTTCTTTTACACTAATTTGCCAATATCACTTTGCATGTCAAGAGTAGACAGATACTTGACATTTTCCAAAGCATCTAAACAGTCATTAATTTTGGTAATGGATATGCATCCTTTAAAGTAACTGCATTCAATTTTCTATAATCCACACAAGGTCTAACTGTACCATCTCTTTTGGTAACATATGCCCATGGAGAAGATGACTCACGGATCACTCCAGCTTTAAGTTGCTGAGTAATAATTTCTTCCTCTTTTACCAAAAAGGATTTTGGCAATCTTCTAGCACCTTGCTTTATTGGTCGTGCATCTCCAGTTTCTATTTGATGTTCAATAACAGACACTTCTCCGAGATCATCGGAGATTTTGCAAATACTGCTTCATTATCATTTAGTAAGTCACACAATTTAGAACTTTCTTCCCAGTTAGGTTTACAATTGATCTTTCAAACAAATCATGCAAATGTTCTGGTAAACTTGATCTTAACGATACTCTGCACACTTTGCTATTTATTCTATCACCATTTATTGAACTTTTCTGTTCTTTCTCTGATAACACTTTTTTAAAACATTCTATTTTCCCTAGATAATTTCCTTTCTTAATAATAAAATCACTGTCTGACACATTAAAAAGTCGGACTGGCACATAGTTTTGAAAGTTACATATTTGCACTTTAACTAAGGTATTTGCCAATATTACACTATCTGGTGTGTAAACATCACTGGAAATTAATCTCTGAATAGGTTACCATTTTTCTCCACAAAACACTTAATAATCACCTCTTGTCCTGGTGGTATCAACACATCTTCACTAGCACAAACTCTAGCTGTCAGCAAAGTCTTCTCAGTACAGTAACACAAGCAAACTTTTTCCCATTAAGCTTTAATCCACTTTTGACACTAAGCACATAATTATTGTAAACAAGAAATCCAGACCTAATAATCCATCTTCCACAACATCAGCAACATACATCTGCCATTGAAACTCCACATTTTGTAATAAAAATGTAATCGTGGCTATTCCTTTTACAACTAATGAACCCCTGTCTGCTACTTCTAATTTCAGTGAATTACTCACTTTAGTCAAATGCACATAAAAATACAAAGATATTTTGTGATACAGGTCTGTTGATAGGATCGTCACTACACTGCCAGTGTCAATGATAAATTTACAGTCAATGTCACATATTTTCATTGGTAGAAACAGTAAATCCACTACTTACATTAGCACAACTTAGTTTCTGTTGTCCCTCATGTTGTTGTGGTGGCGGTGACTGTTGGACCGAGCCTGGGCCGTTAGAATCGGTCCACCCTAGTTTTCCTTCTCTTTCTCCACTTTCCTTATGCCTTTATCTTGTGAAAGACAATAATTGGCATAATGTCCACATTCACCACATTTAAAGCACACAACATCCTTTACTTCTTTCCCTGCTTGATTTTTAAATGGCTTCTGTTCTTTAACTGACTGAACTTTACTGATTTGATTTGCTAGTCCATCTAATTTCTTGCCAAGGGATGTTTTAATATTCCGCCCAAATGCCTGTAACCGACTTTCTGTGACATATTCAGTAGAATTTGATTTGCTAGCGGTTTTAACCTCCCTCACCCTAGCATTTCCTCTCTCTTCTTCTTTAAGACTGTTGTACGTCTCAAGAATTGTCCTCACCTCCTCGATAGTTTTGGGGTCGTTCATGCCAATATGAAGAGCTGCTTGCTGATCTTGAAGGCCTTTGATAAAATGACGGACGCTAATGGTTTCCCGAGTCATGTCGTTTGCTGTTGGGTATCCTTTTATTACAAGCTTCCTTATTTCTGATATATATTCAGCCAGTTTTTCCTTTGGTTGAAGTTAACGATTCTCCAGTTCTGCCAGATATGATGAATTGGTGCGACATTCTTTAAATCGGGTCTCAAGAGTGGCCATGAGTTAACTATAAGATGCTAAAGTGGCTGCTGTGGTCTGGTTGAAGGCATATTCAGCAGCCTCTCCTCTAAGACTACTTTGAAGTCTGAAGAGACTCTCATCATCATTCCATTTACACGATTCCACCAGAGCCTTAAATGGTTTCGCAAAGCTCTCCCAAGTACCTTTGCCATCAAAGAGAATCTGGCGTGTCATTGGAACATCACGACTTCTGGGTAAAGCTCCAGCATGCACAACATTTTTAAACAAGTCAATAGCTCTCATAAGATTTCTGATTTCATCATCCTTTTCAGAATTTTCGGAAGTAAGAAGATTGATTCTATCCTGGTACCTACGAACCAAGATATCTCTTTCGTGCACAGATTCTTGAATCTGTCGTTCATGTTGCTCCTCACTTAAAACTAATTTTCTGCGTAGCTCTTCAATTTCATTACGCAAATCACGCGATTCACCTTGCGACTCTTCTTCATCAGAAACACTTTGCTACTTTTTAGGAGGCATTTTATTCCACTAATAATTCACAATTCACAGCACAAACACAGCACTTTCAACAGATGTATTAGCTCAATAGCTCACTACTCTCTAATTAAGCACATGTCTTATTTACTTAACTCTTACTGAGCTGATAACTTTAACTTTGTATTTTCTGCAACTAATTCCTTCAGAATATTATCTTTTCTTTCTAGCAGCCTTTCAAAACACTTAAAATATTCCCAAATGGTATCATGCAAACTACTGGTTTGTTGTCTTAAATGTTCCAATAGATTTTCCTGTTCTGTATGCAGCAATGTAATGGTTTTCATTTCATTTTGTAAATCCGACATTTTTTTTTCTTTTCAGTAACCATTAAAAATACACAATCTCAAAACAGCTTGATCACATAAAATATATGTGCTGAATATAATGCTTGTTCACTTTAAGAACTTTGCTTGCTAAAAGTGTCATCTTTGCAGTCATCATAAGTTTTAACCTAGCATTCTCAGTTTCAATTTTGTTCTTTTTCACTTGTCTTGTATAAGAAGGACACACCTTTGATAATTCTTCAACATGTTTCACAAACAGTGTAGCCAAATTTTCTATTTCCTTTATATTGTCAAAAATCGATTGTTCTGAAACATTGAGGTCTACTTTCTCAGCCATACTCATAACACTATCATTTCACTTTCTAAAGCAAGAATGTTTAATTATATCCACAAACACCAGTCTAAATTTAATCCACGTGTTAAAGTCCAGATATCCCACCGCTGCCACCAAATATTGTTACGGTGGAGTGGGAAGAACAAAGAAAAATATCATTCTTCTTATTTCATTCTTTTATTTTCCATTTCCATTTCTTATATTTTACACCACACTTTAGTTCTTAAATCCTTTCTCTCTGTTCTACATTTCCCCTACCTCTTTCCTTCCTATCTCTCCCCCTTCTTCTTCCAAATACAGAACTACGGTTTATATAGATTACAGAGGTTTTACTTAAAGTAACCGTAAAATTAGGGTTAACCATAAAACTAAAAATACCGTAAAATATTAGGTTATACTGAATCATAGATAACCGTAAAAACAAATAAATCACTAAAGTAACCGGAAATTTGTGGTACCTAACCGTAAAAAGCAATCATTTACACTATCATGCTTTATGTCAACAAGCAGGACCTATTATCTTCCACTGTCAAGTGAATCTCCTCTAATTAGTAAAAGGAAAGATTAATTGCTTTTTCTGGTCTAGGACACATGTTGACCCAGAGACGATAAGGTTTGGGCCAGCACCATTTTTTTAAATAGTTTTTTGGAAGAAGATGCCAAACTTGCAAACCACTTGAAGTTTATGTCAAGTGTTGGATATGGATATAGTAGGTTAGAAACAATTTATACACCCCCACTGTACTACTACTTCACACAAGGGTCTCTTTGTTCACACAGAGAGAGAGAGAGAGAGAGAGAGAGAGAGAGTAAAGACAATGACTATTATAACATCAATAAACATTTATTGACGAAAATTTAAATAATACTATAACAATGTTTTTTTTTTTTTGTTTTTCCTGGAGAAGGGATGTGGCAGGAACTTCTCCAGGATAAGGTGACAGGGGCTGATGCTACTGTCACCAAGTCTGATTGGTCAAATTCTGAGGTTTTTAGACAGTATATGGAGGCTCATTTGCTTAAATACCTCCCAGAGAGAACACCCGATTCACCAGTACTTCTTTTATATGATGGTCATAGATGTCACATTATTTTCAGCTTGATGAATTGGGCCCAAAGTGAAAATATCATTCTGTTCATTTTCCCCGCTCATACCAGCCATGTATTACAGCCAATGGATGTCACTATCCACTTGTCATTTTTTTTCACCTTTCCAAACACTAGAATGGGCCTTACATCTAGTGTGATCACAAGCATAACACCATTTAATGGCTGCAACACAGCGAGTTATCCGTGTTTTCTTAAAGTATCCCTTTTCAGACACATGAATAGCTGTGTGCTCAGCATGACAGCGGGCACTCAGGTCAACAGCAAATTTGTTTCTTTGGGCTAACCGGTAAGCTTGAGTGTGGTTAGGCATCATTGACAGAACGCGATCACTGTTTTTCATAAATGTACGGTGGCTTTGCGATAAGTGGCGAGTGTCGATCTGTTGCTGTGGTTTTGTATTGCTGTGACCAGAATTAAACAGATTTTCTGCAGCTCTGTTGGCTGGACTATCTGTATCTGTCACAACGTAGCGGACCTCCAGGCCATCTTATTTTAGGTCTTTAAGACATGCTGCTGCCCTTGTTTCCTCATCCCCTATGCATGTTTCCATGCTAACTGTTGCAGAGCGGGTGCCAGACTTGATATCACATGTTTCATCTTCCAGACTATGAAATCAATGCTAAGAGCACAGCTTGTTCACTGTTTCAAGTGCTATTATTTGCTTTTTGCTGGTTATATTCTCAGCTACTGTGTATGTACACTGAGTTCCAGGCTGAAATGAATGGGGTTTTACCTACACCCGAATATAGATTATTGTTGTATTGTCCATCTGCTTGGACCAATATTTCATGTTCTGACCTGTTGCGTAAACTATTAATTTTCTTAAGCTGGCGTCGCCGAGCCTGCATGTCACATTTGTTTGCATTTTCAATGATTTTACTAACTTTTGTTGCACTCTTTTTGAAGACCCTGCCTTGTTGGTGGGGGGAATATTGCAGCTTGCATATAGATGGACTATACTGCTGGGCCCCGCGGATGTTTGGGTTAGGCCGACACTTAATCCGACACTTGCTGTAGCAGCTTTTCGACCACGATTTTCAGAGTTAACTTCCTCATACAGTTTAAACATTGGTGATATATAAGAACATTTATCACAGATTACTCTCTCCCGCCAGCAAGAGCCCCATTTCTTCTCTTTGCTGTAATCAAAGCCTAAATTTCAGAATCACAGGGCATGTTGCAGGTGTCTCTGTGCTGTTTAACCACAGTTTTTACCATGTCCCACAGTTTCCCTGTATGCAGGAGACTGTACCCTTCATTTGAATGACTGAAAAAGATAAGAGAAAAAAAACACACCCTAACTGCATGTGTACATGTTTTTTCCATCTTAAAGATCCAAATTTTATTTCTATACAAAATCAAACTGTATACACTGTGTGATATGAGCAGAATGCTGTATGATAGCATAAACAGGGCTGGAGCAGTTGTCTCCCTTGAACTGGAACACTAGGCAGTATCTCGTGCTTTAAACAGACTGGGATCTACCTGGATAGCTTAAATGCAGTGAAATAAGTATTAAACTGCTATTATCCTAATATTTGGCATAAATCTGCATAAATAGCTTGAGAAACAGTCAAAAATCTTTTGACTAGATTAATTCAGGCTTAAATCACTGTAAAAATGGGATAAAATTGAAGAAAATGAGTTTTTCCTAACATATTATGTGATAAAATAGATTGCCATATTTATTTTGACTTATTTCTGATGCAAGGCAAGTAATGAAAAATACGAGGGGTGATCCAAAAGTTTTGTCACTGCCTTTACAATACATTTTGTAGTAATATTACAACAACCAAAGTCGGTATACATATGAATGAATGTATTACAAAATATCATGTAAAATTTGGTCTACATAAACTAAATGGTTTATAAATAACAGATAATTATATAAAGCACATGAGCGACCAGCGCCGCACACAAACGACGTCAACGACGTTAATTACAAATATCACAATACCGCAACGTCACTCCTTCTCCTTCTCATACGTCCAGCACAATCAATACACTGCCTGTGCCTCATAACCCAATTCTGGAATACATTCGCAAACCACTCGGAAGGGAGTCGTGACAGTATGCGGTTGCTCCCCGTCTGTAGTTCACGTACTTTACCTAGTCTGCTTCTCATTAGGCCCTTTTCTCAAAGACTTCTGTCCTTGTCGACTTGCGGCTTCTCAGAAGATTGTTGAATGAGCCTGTGTTGCCCGATTCGGCTTCATGCTGCAGTGCCAGTGGTTGAACCGGATCTTGGTCTACCAGGTCTGCCTCCTCTGGTGGTGATCTGCAGTACTGCACATAAACATTGGTCCCCTTCTCAGATTGGGGTTTATTACACGCCTTAATTGGGGAAAAATGTGTCCCTTTTTAGCTCACCTGAGCACAACGTGCTCAAGGGTGAGCTTTTGTGATGGCCCTTCGTCCGGCGTCCGTCGTCCGTCGTCAACAATTTGGCTTGTTAACACTCTACAGGCTATATTTTTAGGCCAATCTTCATGAAACTTGGTCAGAATGTTTGTCTCCATAAAATCTTGGACAAGTTCGAAATTGGGTCATGAGGGGTCAAAAAGTAGGTCACGAGGTCAAGTCTTATAAAAACCTGTTAACACTCTAGAAGCCACATTTTTAGACCAATCCTTATGAAACTTGGTCAGAATGTTTCTCTCTATAAAATCTTGGACAAGTTCAAAATTGGTTCATGTGGGATCAAAAAGTAGGTCACGAGGTCAAGTCTTATAAAAACCTTGTTAACACTCTAGAGCCACATTTTTGCCAATCTTATGAAACTTTCAGAATGTTTTCTCATAAAATCTTGGATAAGTTCAAATTGGTCATGTGGGGTCAAAAAGTAGGTCACGAGGTCAAATCTTAGAAAAACCTTGTTAAGACTCTAGAGGCCACATTTTTGGCCCAATTTTTATGAAACTTGGTCAGAATGTTTGTTTCCATAAAATCTTTGACAAGTTTGAAATTGGGTCATGTGGGGTCAAAAAGTAGGTCATGAGGTCAAATCTTAGAAAAACCTTGTTAACACTCTAGAGGCCACATTTTTGGCCATATCTTCATGAAACTTGGTCAAAATGTCTGTTTCCATAAAATCTTGGACAAGTTCAAAAGTGGGTCATGTGGGGTCAAAAAGTAGGTCAATATGAAAAATCCAACATATGTTGCTCATTTATAATCAGGTGAGCGATTCAGGGCCATCATGGCTCTCTTGTTGTAATATCCAGCATGACGCTGTCTAGATCCTTTCATTGTTTTCATATAAAAACAACTCTTTACAGTACAAAATTTACTTGTGCTATGGGTAACAAAATGCTCTGGAGTGGACAGGGTCTGTATCTCTTTTATTACACTATTTTTTCCATCATCACCACCCTCCTGTCTGCCTTGGGGGTCATTTTCTGTCATTGAGCCATACCCATTGTTTTTATTAGCTCACCTGAGCACAACGTGCTTAAGGTGAGCTTTTGTGATCGCCCTTTGTCCGTCGTGCGAAGTGCGTCGTCAACAGTTTGGCTTGTTAATACTCTAGAGGCCATATTTTTAGGCCAATCTTCATGAAACTTGGTCAGAATATTTGTCTACATAAAATCTTGGACATTTTCAAAATTGGGTCATGTGGGGTCAAAAAGTATGTCACGAGGTCAAATCTTAACATTCTATAGGCCATATTTTGAGGCCAATCTTCATGAAACTCGGTCAAAATGTTTGTCTCTATAAAATCTTGGACATGTTCAAAATTGAGTCATGTGGGGTCAAAAAGTAGGCATGACGTCAAATCTTAGAAAAACCTTGTTAAACATCTAGGGCCACATTTTTGGCCCAATCTTCATGAAACTTAGTCAGTATGTTTGTTTCCATAAAGTCTTGGACAAGTTCGAATTTGGCTCATGTGGGGGTCAAAAAATAGGTAATGACGTCAAATCTTAGAATAACCTTGTTAACACTCTAGAGGCCACGTTTTTGGCTATATCTTCAGAAAACTTGGTTGGAATGTCTGTTTCCATAAAATCTTGGAAAGCCCGAAAGTGGGCCATGTGATGTCAAAAAGTAGGTCAATATGAAAGATCCAACATATGTTGCTCATTTATAATAAGGTGAGCGATTCAGGCCCATCATGGCCCTCTTGTTAGTAATTAAGCTCTGAGTGTTGGTGTACAAAATCTTACAAGGCTTCAATTGCTGTCTATATGTAAAACACAGATAGTATTTACAGTTAAAATAAAAAATAATAAATAATGACGGAAACATTCAGTGAAAACTTGACACAACTTGAAGCAGACACAAACTTAAACTGATAAGCCTACAACGCTCCAGCAGAATACTGTAAGCTGTACACACCGTGACTGTGTCTAAATACACGCCACGCTGAGATCTTGATCTGTTGACTACAGTGAATCATTACAATTAACTGGTGTATAATATAATTAACCCCACCCGTACTACCAAAGTTGCCACGATGCCACTTGCGATGATGTGGAAGACATAAATTTTGGGGGTTAAATGCAACCAGAAATGATACAGTGTAGTTTACAATAAATAATAATGAACACAATTTAACTAGAAATTTATGTTGTGATTATGAAAATAACATTCAAGTTCAAAACAGAAGTTTAAGAGCTCTTCTTTATGAATACAATTACACGTCTTCTTATTCCAAATCCCAAACATAAATCCAGCTTCTCAGCGAGTAGATCAATGGATGAGGTTGCATTCACACTTTGAGAAGTTGACTGAGATTTCATGGTCCTCTTAGCACGAAGAGCTGCAAGCCGCACTGACTCTACTGTCTGTAAATCCTGTGGCATCACAAGCTGCTTTATGCAGTCCTCAAGACCATCAACCAAAAGTGTCACTAAGAACTGCTCTGGCATGCCTCTATCATTTGTCATTTGTCATTGACAGAAACCTAGTGAAGTAGGTGGAGATTGTTTCTTCCTGAATTTGTTTCACTGAGGAAAGATGAAAAGATCCATCTTTCCCATCAAATCTCTTGAAAAATTCTTCAAGAAACTTTTTAGCATCTTTCCTCGTCTCCTCCGGTAGGGATTTCGCCCATTCCTTGGCATGGTCGACAAGGAAAAACTGTACAGTGTGTGGGACCTTCTCTTCCAATGTACTGTGAAGAGCACAAAACCCCCTAAATTCCTGGTACCACAAGTCCGCTCTCTCCCCAGGATTTCCATGGAAAGGTGGCATCTTCACTTGGCTGGCCATACTGTTATGAAGGGACACTGGTTCTTGTCTAGTTTCAGGCTCAAAAATTTCTACAACAATGTCAGTCTCCTGATCGTACCTGGAACCTCAGATTCTTCAACAACGGCGGGTTGCTCCACCCTTTGCAGGTTTGAAGATGATTTACGAGCTGGCCCTGACAGCGGTGAGACAAGATACCCTGTTGGTGGTTCTGGTCGTCTTCCTCCTAGTGTCCTTAAGTATTTTCCGTTATTTGGATTTTGTGGAGTAGACATTTATTTACCCGGATTCTCCACCAAACTTTTGTGTAGCGGGTGAATATATATATATATATATATATATATATATATATATGCAGAAAATATGCCAATTGGGGGTTGTATGTGTAGGACCTACTTATGTGGTGCATGTATGAAACCAACATATGTGGTGTATACCGTATATATAATATATACACCCCACATATGAAGATGAAATATATACACCCCACACATACAGAACGAAAGTGTAACATTTAAACAGATGTTGTGTGTGTTTTGTGATGAAGTAGAAAGCCATTTTCCATTTCTTATTTGTCGATCTTTAAGTGCTATAATTAATTTATTTCTATAAATAAAAAAAGAATAAATCGTTTTAATATTTGCGAAATAAAACCACAACTGCACGTAAAGGATTGTCCTTGTAAATAGAATAGTTTTACATGTGTTCACAATATTTTATCAGCAGTACTAGTCTTAACAGATTAAATTTTGAATACATAAAATGCTAGTAAGTAAACTATAGACATCCAGTAACAACATACAGTTACAAAGGTTGATATTTATTTGACTTATACAGTATAACAAGGTATAATACATGCATAGTACACACACGCATTTAACGGTCATATATGAATATAATTTACACCTAAAATAACTGATTATTTTTATTAAAAATTTAAAAAAGGTTTTGAATAGAAAATGGTATTTCACGTGAAATATGTGTATATATGTGTTTTATATAAACATTTTTTGAAATAATCAATTTAGTATAATGTCAGATAATTATAAATACGTAACTTACTTTTGAATTATATTTTTAAGGTGCGCACAATCACCTTATCTAACTGTCCATGCTTTTCTTATAATTGATTTACATGATGACTTTTTTTACTAAAATTATTTTTGTTAAATTATTATTTTTTTGCAATCTTCTTCGCGGTTCATATAAGTATTTTGATAAACTGCGAACAAGATACTGCATGTAGCAAGACCATGGCATGATGTATTATCCCTAATTTTTTGATATGAGTGCACCTTCATATAAATAATTGAATAAAATGTTTGAGCTCAATGAAATCGATAATCCATGTAAACCTCACACCTCTTTCTCTCACTCTTTCTCTCTTCCTTTCTCACTTCTAGACGTGTAAGTAGAATGCGCGGTGATTTATCTAACACAAACATCGGTGTAAGACCCCCTACTGGTCAATCAGTTAGAAAAGTGTGTCAGATTAGATATGATCATTCCAGATCATCACAAGTATCATCATCATCAGCATCATCATCGAAACCACATCCTTCTCTTTTGTCATCAAGAAAACATCAACAACCATCATCATCTTCATCATTTAATATTTCATCATAACATAAAAATCTTTCCATCAAAATACATAGTCCAGCTGGCTTGCGGTAGGTCGGTGGTTCTACCCGGGCACCTCTGTGTACTCGGGGTCTTCCTCCACCTGTAATTAGCTGGACGTCGCTATATGATTGAAATACTATCGCAGCGACGGTAAACTCCAATACAACAACAACAACAAAATACATAGATATATACATAAAGTTTAATAGCAAGTGTTTGACATATATGATACTATAACTATCATTAATGATTAGCAAATACACATTTGTTTCATACATTTATATGTAAAAGGTTTACACATTAACTAACTTATTACTAACATCAACACATCTTAAAGGAAACCATTTATTACATTTGCGAAATTTTTTTTTTTTTTTTTTTTTTTTTTCTTTGTTAAAATCCACTATCCATAGGTATATGACTATGGTACCTGTCATAATGATATACAGATATTTCCATTTCACTATATATTTAATACGATCCTGGATCCCGGCGTACTGGGTACCGCGCACCGGCTCCCCCCCCCCCCCCCCCCCCTAAATGACCTTATTCAAACTTAAGGAAATAACAAATATATTTTTCGAGTTTTGTGCAGTACAAGAAAAAAAAATCAATAATAGAAGAGTTATATTGCCATTACTTATCGTGCATAGTATATTGGTAATTAGGTATTTGCGAACAAAAGTTATTTCAATATTTCTTTAATTTTCCGGATATGATATTGTGAATTCTCGCTCTTATGTGGGCAACAGTTCTGCCAGGTAACTTTTGTGAGAGTTCTTTCAGTTTCCCCCCAACAGGCATTTCTCTCGCTGATATATATGACGACAGTGACTTTCGAAAAACATCATTTTCTGTATCCATCCATCTGATTCGCTTGATCTTCGGTGTTTTTGTCTGCGTTTCTGTAACAGCCGTTCATCAAATTGAGTTTTTTTGTCTTTATGACTTATAATTAAAAATAAAAACAATGGAAAGACGCTTAAGCAATACATGCTGTCGTGAAACTTCATTTTATTGTGATTTTACTTTAAGTATAATATCAGGCAATATTGGGGAAAAATATGTTTTACAGCTTCTTACGGTTTTGTCGTTTCAAGGTCTGTATAGGGCACATCATTTCTGTTGTGTTAACATCACTGATCCCCTGGCTTTGGCCTGATTGAATAAATACAGTATAAGTTTAACAAGTGACCATTTCACTGAATATACAATGCTATACATTAGTAAATATTTATGAATTTTATAACATAATCTACTTTCACGTTATGGAGTTTGTTTTATATAGCATGTAATTACCTGATTGATCGGAGAAGTGAACATTTACATCTCTGTCGGACTCATCGCCAGATAGACGCTCCGAGATTGAAACGGCTGCTTCTGTAAAAAAAATGGTTTCAATCTAACTATTCAATGAAAAAAAAAGCTAGTAAATTTATTTCATTTAAATTTGCATTATCAAAATTTTAATTACGGCTTTAATTGGTTCAAAATACGTTTTTATTGGAATTATTATTGTCTGTGCTTGTGTTGAAATTTATTTATGTGTGAATTTTGAAGTACACATTTAAAGTTCTTCTAACAATTAATTTACAGTGTACTTTAACGAGATTAACTCTCACATTGTTTATTATACTGCAAATATTGGGGCCTCGGTGACCAAGAGGGTAAAATAGCTGACTTTATCACTCACTCAGCCCCTAACCGCGTAGATTCGAATCCCGGCAGGGTCATTCGGATTTTCAAGTGAGGAGGCCGGCTTGTGGTAGGTCGGTGGTTCTACCCGTGCGCCTCTGGGCATTCGGGGTCTTCCTCTACCTGCAATTAGCTGGACGTCGCTATATGACTGATTGTCTTGTATATAACTGTATTTAATGAGCTTGCGGTTAGGAAAAAAAGAACAAGCTCTTTATAGTATTTATATGACCGAAGTGCGTGGTATTCAAAATAAATGAACCACTTTCATCAGTAATTACCTGTGCTTGTTCCCGATGCTCCCTCCGACCAGAAATCCACGAATGAGACCGGCTCTGCTATATCTGCGAAAGAATAAAACAACTAATATAAAAACTGTTACATGATGGATTTGTTCTTTAAATCGGACAATACCGTTTCCATGCTTTCGTTATATGTTTCTTAAGTAGGCACAGTATAATTTAAAAATGCAAAAAAAAAATGATGTTGAAAAATCAATAAATTGAGCTATAGAAGTATTTAGAATACCTTCAAGTAATATTTCTTGAAGGTTTTGTCCTTGATATTTGCTGATGCTACCATTCTCCATCGCAATAAGAACCCGTGCTACTTTTGTTTTTTCGATTATCGAACTTTGAAGTCTGTAAACATCTGTGTGGATATTAACATTGTGGCCCATGTGGTCAGCGACCATTTTTAATTCGGCACCCGTCATGTCGAGGATCTGTACCAAAAAATAAAACAATACATGAAATGACGAAGAAAACTGAATAAGTTTAAATAATGTTTAATGTATACACTACCATTCTTGTTTCCAACTTATAAACACCAGCTTATATTAAAGTGCTTAAGAAAAAGAAAGTCAACTATGAGAACCGGTTATAATAGTGTTATATTTGTTCTCTTAACAGCATATACCTGTGTAGTCGTAGCCAGATAACGCCGCATTTCCCTTGTACGAATAAGATTCGGTTTTTACAATCCAGGGCATTCCTGAGTTACCATTCTCATTGCAGTGCATCCATCCATAGGCGTATTGTCACTTTGCCTAGTTAGAAATTATAAATAAATATCAGATTATTGTATTTTAAAATCAGAATAAAGATTCAAATAAAATCATGTTTTATATTAATGTATAATTTCCTATGTTCTATTATTTTGTATTATTTTCAACAAAAATTATATAATAAACATATGATTAAAGTATGCGCTTGTTTTAAACAACTTTATCCAAATATCAATATAAGACAATAAGTATTAAGATAAAACTAAAATATGCCGCCCCGGTTAGCTTATTCGTAGAGCACCGAACTCGGAATCCAAGGGTTAAAGATCGAATCCTACCGGGAGCGGCAAACTTTCTCCAAGATGAGTAATACTCGACAAAGTCTGGTTTAGTTGTCCCTAACAACTGACTCATGTGAAGAAACAGTCATTTGCTTGCGAAGTAAAGAGGCTGGTGTGTGTGTGTGTTTCTTGAGTTTACCGTCGCAGCGACAGTATTTCAGTCATATAGCGAAGTTCAGCTAATTACAGGTGGAGGAAACCCCAAATGCACAGAGGCACACGGGTAAACCACCGACCTTCCGCATGCCAGCTGGAAAGATTCCTCACATGAAAATCCGAATGACCCTGCCGGGATTCGAACCCACGCGGTGAGGGCCTGAGTGAGTGTTAAAGAGGCTGGTGAACCCTGACAGCCGACATATAACCTAAGCTCGAACACTAAACAATCAAGACGTATAGAACGTAACAGTGTAAGTTACTTGCAAAACAAAAATTGACTCGTGCTGTTGCAGGTTCTCTGTAAGAAGTTCAACGCAGCAATCATGTCCGGAGTTAAAAGCACACAAACTTTCCGTAAACCTCTCGTAGATTTGCCTCGCACTTCAATGACTTTTATTCTGAAAAAAAAACAAAAACAAAAAAAAAACAACAAACAAACGTGTAAATGATGTTTGTTTTTAAATATTGTAACCTTTTAGTAAGTTCCATAGCAATTTCTTTGATTGTTTGAATTAACTTTTTGACAATCGGGGATGACTGTATCTGCTTATACTGACATTACATAATTCTAGTGAAAGAATCTTTTCTGACATGTCGAGAGCTTGTATATCTCACTGTCAATTTCGTTGTTTTGTTCCATCTGTAGGAAGTCTGACACTTTCATTTCAGAAACCTCCGAGATTCTTCGTTTATTGAACATTGCGATCCTGACCATTGTCATCCGCGCTGCTCTCTCCCACTGGGCTCTTGTTGGATTTTGTGCTTTCATAATCTGCAATAACTCCTTATCCATCCACTCTCTAAGTGGTACTCTGGATGGCTTGTTAATATGTCTCATCTTTTGCCTTCTTTTCGCAATGGATGACACACGATTGTTCCAATGTGCGCTGTATAATTCTTTAAATTCCCGCGCTTCGTTTACAAGTTGTGGGCTTTCTGTTTGAATCCCCAGGCTGCCTTTTAACAGTGCAACGTGTTTTATGTAGTGGCCTAGTGTCACGGCCAACTGTGGGGAGTCGCTTTCCAAGGCCAAACTTTTAGTAGCGTCAATAAATTTCTGCCATTTATGAATTCTGAAAGCGGACTTTGTTGCTATGGTGTAGCTTTTTAAGTAATCTACCGACGGTTCTAACTTTTGTTCTGGCATTGTCCAGGTCTTTCACTCTTTGTTCGTTTTCTTCGCCTAAGCGGTATAACATGGACTTGGCAAACTCCTGAATGAGCGCATCGTTTTTACATAACAGTTGTATTCCTGGGTTAGCGGTCGTTTCCTTCATTCCATTAAAAAAATGTTTCCAACAAGGCATCTTCTTCGTTCATCTCCTTTAGAAATGGCGATAACATTACTTTTGCATCACGGCAAAAATTCTTTGTGGAAGGTTGTTTATCCGTTGGTTTCAAACGACAATTATTGATATGAAGCCATAAAGTGTCTTTCAAATAGAACCCCAAACAAAATTCGCATGGCAAAAAGTCCGCTGCTGTATACTTTTCCTTCTGTTTACTGTTTGGTCTCCTTGCAACAACTAATTGCCACTCGCCGTTTTCGATTACCTGTCGAATTAAAAAATATTATTAATATATTTAGATAGGTATAAAAGTGATGTAAAGTTATTGTATAATAAGTGGCAAAAATCTATCTCATTTAAACGTGAGTGAAAAACCTACTTTTGTATTATGTGCGAAATTTCCTCTGTTTTCAAGTTCCATCAGCAGAGTCTTGCGCATCTCCGATTCAGGGGCAGACAGTATAATCTTTTTTACAAGTGCCTTGTCGGAATGAATATTGATGTAGTGTGGTGCAATTTTTGAAGTAAATGCACGTTTGCAATATAGACATTAATTTATTTTTCTGTAGTCTCGATTTCCATTACCCTTTTTAGTGTATGTTGGCACGGTAACTGAAAAGATAGGAATAATATGCTATCAGGACAATGATTTTTTTTAAACATATACTTTACTAAATATCTTTTTTTTCATAATTCATTTAAACACGTAAATTTAATTTCTTAATTTCATATTTAAAATGATAAACTTTTGTCGTTTTTGTCTTAATACTGGTGTAAATATATGAAATATATGGGTTTCCGTATTCATCATAAATTAAATTTCTAAGAAATGTCATAGTTTTATGTACTTTTAACAAATTGTCACAAAACCTTACCGTTCAGCATTTGACGTATGTGTGCTTCATCAATATGCACAAACTTATTGCGGTTTGCTTCACCTTTTTTATATGCGTCTGTTCCTATTCGACCTGTTAATTGAAATAAGTTAACAATTAACACGCATTACACATAAAGCACCGTTTATTACATACCTTTAGGTTAATAGACGACCTTTTAAGACTAAATAAACGATGAAGTATTACAATCTGGTCTGAAAAGAAATTAATTTTAAGTTTTAAGAGAATGTTACAGCATCAACGGAGTTGTTTTGATGTTTTGAGAGGGTTTATAACCAAATTAATCGTACACTCAAACTACCGAGTACTACCTTGATTCTTGGTTTCACCATCACCATTATCATCTTCTTCGTCTTCGTCGTCGGTTTCATTTTTATTACCATCTATAAAATAGTTTTTTTCTCTTTGGAATCACCAAATGGTAACCCGTTTATTTTCTATAGAACACAAAATAGCGAATATACATTACATAGATAACAGTAAATTGACAAAACATGATCAACATGTATCATAAATATTAAAAAAAAAAAAAAAAAAAAAAAAACAACAGTAAATTGACATTTGAATTATCCGATAAAGCGTTAGAAGTAATAGTATATAAAATATATCTTTAGATTAATTAAAAATTACTTTAATTCTATTAAGAACCTATTCAAAAATGAATTCATAATTCCCTTTTCTTTAAATAAAGTTTGAATTACCAAAAGATCATAATATAATAGAGATTTTATGTTAGTATACTTTTGTCTTCTTTCAGATAGAAAATATGACTTATAAATGCAGTATCCGATTTGACTTAGTATAATGTTGATGGTATTGTATTCTTTATATTCAATCTTATATCCAATTAAAAGATATTCCAAATTATTCATGAGTTTATTTATGTTACATTTCTTAAATATTGCATTTATCTTTGACCAAAATTGTTGGAGATACGGACAAGTAATTAAAAAATGGTCATAATCTTCTACTTGATGACAATGATTACACAGTGGACTTACAGAAATATTCCAGCGAAATAAATTTAAATTTGTTGCCATAATGTTGTGGATCAGTTTGTATTTGTATTGTTTGACTTTATTATCTTTAATCACCCAATGTAAAATGACATACCATGATCTCCAGTTTATCGATTTGTTAAAATGATTATCCCAGTGTTTATGAACAAATGGTTTTTGAAAAGCTAGTTGACAATATGTTTGGTAAATTTCTTTATTTGTGAGCTCTTTAAAAGGTTTCCCGCCCTGGTAAATCTCTAAATTTGTTTTAACTTTTGTATTAATTGATGTCTTTGATTTAAGAAGAGCTTTCCATTCTTTGGGGATAGCTAATTTTATGGTGTTTATCTCTGAAATCCAGTTTGTTTTTTTATCTAATTTTTTAGTTATATTTTGCACGTCTATTTCACCAGTGTTTGAAATGATATCATTGATGAAAATAAAACCTGAGTTTATCCAATTCTTGAATAAAAGACATTTGTTATTGAATATTATATATTTATTACCCCAAATGATTTGTTTTCGTATTGTATAGTAATTCATCACCGCTTTTGGCTTAGATATATTTTTAAAATCCAACCATATTTTAATTAACTCTTGATAAAAGGCAGACAGTTTGATCTTATATATAGAAAGCGACTTTAATGAATCTAAATTCATATTGAATATCTGATAATTTGGACCGAATTGATCGAGAAAAATATTTGTGATTGTTTTCCAATTTGCAAGTGTTTTCGATTTTATGAAGTTAACCCATTTAATTTTCATAGTATTCGAAAAATATTTGAAATCGGGAACTTCGAGACCCCCATCAAGCTTATTGCCGATAATCGTTGTGCGTTTAATTTTATCTCTTTTGTCATTCCAAATAAAATTGAATATAATAGAGTTAACAGTTTTTATCACATGAGCGGGAGTCACGATGTTTTGCGCCAAATATGTAAGTTTTGGTAATATTAATGACTTAATAATTGTAATTTTTCCAAAAAAGGTTAAGTTTCTTTTTTTCCAATTGTTGATTGAATTGTGACATTTTTCAATTTGTTGTTCCCAATTTAAATGTACACATTCAACTTTATTGTTGCCAAAGAATATTCCTAATGATTTTATGTATGTTGATGTGAAACTGATTCCGTAATTTTTATTTGGCTCTTTGTTTTTTGATGAACCTATCAATAAACCTTTTGTTTTTGATAAATTAAGTTCTAGTTTTAAAAATAATGTTGTGTCATCTGCAAGTTGAGTGACTTTTAAATGTGTATTTCTTATGCTTATTCCTTCAATGTCTTTACATTTCCTAATTTTTGTAGCTAGAACTTCAACAATCGTTATGAAAATTAGAGCAGACAAGGGACACCCTTGACGTATGCCGCGCATTAAATGAAAATCATTGGAAATCCATCCGTTATTAGAGATCCTTGAAGTAATATTTGTATATAATGTTTTCACCCATTTCAAAAAAGAACTATTGAAACCAATTTTTTCAAGTATATTAAACATAAATGACCATTCTATGGTATCAAATGCCTTTTTAAAGTCTAAAAATAAAATAATGCCTTGTGTATTATAAAGATTTGAATAATCTATAATATCTTCTATTTGTCTTATATTAAACCTTATATTTCGATTTTTAATAAATCCTTGTTGGTCTTCACTAATAAGATTCGGTAAGACAGATTGTAAGCGTTTAGCAAGTATTTTCGCGCCAATTTTATAATCTAAATTTAATAATGAAATTGGTCTCCAGTTTTCGAGATTTTCTGGGTCACCTTTTTTATACAGTAAAGAAATTATACCCTGTTTCTGTGTATAAGATAGTTCACCTTTTTCATACCCCTCATTTAAGGAATCAATTACAAGATTTCCCAATAAATACCAAAAATGCTTATAAAATTCAGACGTTAGACCATCTAGGCCGGGACTTTTATTTAATTTCATATCCATGAGAGCAGTTTTGCCCTCTTCATATGAAAATCTACCGTCGCATTGTTTCGCTAAGTTTTCATCAATTGTTCTTTCAAATTCAATATTATTAATGTAGTTATTATAGTCAGTGTCAATTTTTAATTTTGATGAATAGAGATTTTGAAAAAAATATCTCTCTGCATCTAAAATCTCGTGTATATCAGTTGTTTTGATATTATTGATCTTGAGTGAATTTATAGCTTTCCTAGATTGTCTAGATTTCTCTAGTCCCACAAAGTATTTTGTATTTTTTTCCCCTTGTTCAATAAATTCTATCTTGGAACGGATTTGTGCCCCGGTTGTTTTGATTTTATAAAGTTCTTTAAGCTCTGATTCTACTCTTTGAATGTTTATTAATGTATTATGGTCATTATTTTTATCTAAATGCGAATAAAGATGTTTCAGTTCCTTTTCTAATTGCTGTAAACGGTTATTACGTTCTCTTCCAAGACGTTTTGAAAATTCAATCGTAGAATTTCTTATTTCAATCTTACACAATTCCCATTTTGTTTGACTATTAATTTTTTGTTTAATAATTCTATTTAATATATTTTCTATAGTTGATATATATTTTGGATCTTCCAGAAGTGAATTATTGAATTTCCAATATCCTTGTCCACGTTTAGATGGAGTTTTAAGTTTAAGAGAAACAGCCATATGGTCTGTATATTGAATTATTGCTGGTCTGATATCTGTCGTTGAGACTTGTGGTATTAAGTTTTTATCGATAAGCCAAAAATCGATTCTGCTTTTATCTAAATTATTTTTTCTTCTCCATGTAAATTGGTTCGTTTGTTCATTACAAAATCTCCATATGTCACATAAACGATTTCGAGATATTAATGTCTTCAGATTTTTTACAGGACACTTTTCACGTTCAAAATTATTGGAGGTGGATAACCTATCAGATTTGCTTAGTGTATCATTGTGATCGCCTCCAATTAATAGCATGCCTTGGCTTTTTTCAGCAGCTATGGTGATAATTTTGTTATAGAAACTGTTACGTAGTTTTTTATCGTTAGGTGCATATATATTAATTAAGGTATATGGATTGTCGTAAACTTCTATGTTAAGCATAATATATCGTCCATCTATATCACAAAATTGATCTATTATAGTATGTGGTAGTTTATTACTCACCAGAATTGAACAACCCCTACTATAGTTATTTCCAAAGCTGTGCCAGGTCTTCCAATTTTTGAAATCTTTATTAATGACACATAACATGTTTTCAGTAAAATGTGTCTCTTGAATAAAAGCTATATCGGCTCGCTGATTATAAAGCCATTGTATGAATCTTGATCGCTTGTTTTCATCTCTTAAGCCTTGAACATTTATTGAGACAAGATGTAAATTATTTGATCTGCAAGAAGTCATCATAAATTAGTCTATGAAATATAAAAATAGTGACAATGAAATGCAACCTTTATACATAAAACACACAATGCCTCATTAAGTCTACTTACGCGAAAACGAAAAGTAAGTAAAGACCTGTACCTGTGATGTTTGTATACATGAATAATTCTAGTACACATGACTGTTAGACTTATATAATAAGTACAGGTTGTATATGTATAGGAATTATTATTGTACATACGACTGTTTAAAATTATACAAATGAAAATGTGATTAGTTAAAGAATTATTTGAAAATGCAGTATCCAATGACAATGCATTTTATAATATAGAAATTCTGCGTACATTTTATCAACTCTACGTTACTGCATAGTCTGTGAATCATGCCTACACACATATATATTTATGTATGCATATATACATACACATACATACCTACACCTACATATATAAATACATATACATATACACACATATATATACATATACACGCATATACACATACATGTACGTATAATCATATTCTTAGCAAAATCTTGGTATTCAATGTTAATATTACAGTCTGTTCATTATACAAGATATGATTTTTTTTTTGTGTACAATTTTTTTTATATTCTTTAGCATAAAATCTTAGTATTCAATGCTATTATTACAGTCTCAGTTCATAGCAGCGTCGGACGTATTGAAAATAACCGACGCTAAAGTAATGGGGGTGTAAGTTACCGTCTTTGTTTTGACTTTTTACTTGTAGTAGTCCGATCTTGCAGAACGTCCACTGGTGTTGGTGGGGATCTGTTCTGTGACGTAATATTATTCTTTGCTGGCGTGCCAGTATTCGCCCTTTGAACAAATC
The DNA here is from genome assembly GCA_021229015.1 of Solen grandis. Classification (NCBI taxonomy): domain Eukaryota; kingdom Metazoa; phylum Mollusca; class Bivalvia; order Adapedonta; family Solenidae; genus Solen; species Solen grandis. The sequence continues at coordinate 7,011,845 of CM037792.1, read as the reverse complement.
TCTCCATTGACTGCTGTCGGCTGTTAGTGCTCGATTTCCTCGTGCGGTTTTGTTTATCAGTAGGCGCTCTGGGGGCTGGGGAACGATTGAGACGTTTTAAATCATCGTCAGCACTACCTGGCTTATAGGAACTTGTACTCTTTGTTTCTTCATCGCTCATTTCTCCCTCAGATATCTCCGTTTCTGACTCTGAATTTGGACAATCAGACTGCTTATGACCTGATTTATTGCAGAAATTGCACACCCAATCGTTCGGACAATCTTTGAAGCGGTGTCCTTGTTGTAAACATTTTGAACATTTATCATCTCGGTTTCCAGTTACTTTGTTGTTTTGTCCGAAATGTAGGACTCGTCCTTTAAACTGACCGAATGATAATGTAGCTGGTAGAGGCTCCTTCAGGGTCAATGTTTTGCAAATAAGGATTCTATCTCCAGTCTCACATTGGGTTAATTTGCCATTTATACGTAATTTCTCTCGGAAAGAATGGATTATTTCAATGTTCATTGATATGATTTTTCGTGTAATAACTCCATCATCAACAGATAACGGTATATTCTTGACTCGTACGCGGATAGTGTCTTCACTATCAAGACGACCGGGGTTGGTACTTAGTACTGGTACATATTTACCCCTAATGGGTACCCCTTGGGCCAACAACGCTACCTTGTCGTCGATATTATCAATATAAATTCTCCAAAAGCCATTTACTCTTTGCAGACCAGTTATATGCGTGGGGTCGATTACGTGACCGATAGAATTATACAGTTCAACATGCTTTAACCATTCATCTGGCTCTGGCTTACGTTGTCCAAAAATATCCTTTTCCCGTAAAAACACCAGCGGGACGCCATTTTGGTTTTTGTTTGACTGCTCAGATTGTGCCTCAGCCATCTTTTCGTAAATTTACACTTATTTACACTTACTTTGAATATCTTTCAGTGTCCTTAAATTCCACGAGTATTCTTATCCCTCTGAATCACAATAGACTACCAATATAGATGAGTATGGTTGGTTATTCCAATATTTTTTAGGACCGCAAGAAAACAATGTCTTGACAATGCCGCTTACGTCACTTCCCTCTCTGACCATCTATAAAATAGTAATAGATGTTAAAAAATGATATTCTTTTATCCCTTGAAATGTCAAGCTAATATATTCAGACATTTCGTCGGGCAAAACTTAACATAATGTGATAGGAAAGACAAATTTTGTTCCAACAGTAATTCACAATATTCTTGTTATTATTGTGCATATTTCAATAATAATAGAACAGTTCACAATTATGATTTTTTTTACCACTGCTAGGAGGTAGGTAGTCGGAATCATCATCTGCATCATCTTCATCTACAAAAATAAAATTTAATATACATAATATAAAGTATTTCTTACGGGCATTCTAACTGTATTTTTCACTAGTTGTAATTGAAACTGAATAACATCAGTTTATATATATTAAAGCGATGTTCAAAGAAAATATATTGCAGACATGGTCAAGTTTTAGGGCACCATCATGACAAAATGGCCCACACAAAGAAAAATGTTTAAGTGAAGTATCGATCGAAACTTACCTGAAGCGTTATTTTCACACAGCGTTGCTATGTAAGTGTTTCTTGTGTTATTTACTGCACTATCCTGATACGCGTTTGCGAAGACTGGAACACAGTACTTTTATTGGACCATAAGTATAAAATCAAACACCCGTAAAATTACATCAGTTTAGGTCCTTATTTACGAATTGGATAAAAGCTATATGTAGATATAGTGCTATAATTACATTCAAAACACCATGTTTTCGATAAATCTGAAGTTTTAGATGGTACATTAAAAATACAATTTGACTGTCTTTGACATAGGTGATTACGTTAATACAAAAAAACGATATTATGACATAGGTGATTACGTTATTACATAAACGATATTACTTATCAAGAAAAAATATATTGTTTCTGATTCCGTCAATGGTAAGTTATCCAAGAATGCCGTGTGTTGACAAATAATATATTTACCTTTACTTAATGGAATACAACTGTGCTCAGCGTATGTTTCATCCAGGTCATCATCTTTAGAATGCCATAACAATGCATATTTTAATTGATTCTCACTTCCAGATCTTAAAACTGGCAGCCTAAATCTTTCACTTATCTATTCATATTGTTTTTAAAACTTTATTTAGCATTCTTTTGAAAAATAAATCACAAGTTACAATTAAATTTTATATAGAGCATTCTATATTTAGTGTACCAGTGCTAGGGGGTATAAAGTCGGAATCGTCATCTTCGTTTTCTTCCTCTAAAAACAAAATAAACGAAAACACCATATAAATTTGAAAATCAAGGATATATGAATATCAATAGAATCATCAATGATTTTATGTTAGTTTTAATGTAAATTATGCAAAAACTTGATTTAGAATAAACGAATTCTAACATTCTGTCATTTAAGATATCACCAAATTGTTCATATGGTCAACGTATAAGTAAAGGATAGGTTGTATCTATGTTTTAAAACGCAATATTTACGTTTTGCTTATCAAATCGTACCTGTGTCACTGTCAGAAAATTCACTCGCTTTACTGGAGCATGATATACCCATTGTTTTACTCCTACACACAGTCATTGGCCCTGTAAAACAGATAATGTACATTTTATTTTGTAAAATGCAATATTGAAATTTCTAGTTGAGGTGGTAAATTTTACACATCTTAAAAAAGTCATTCATTGAAACGGAATAACAGCAACACAAAAACATGGTATTTTAAAGAAGTAAAATATGTTGAACTCTTAATAAGGGACAAATACAAAATCCGCAACTTGCATTGATTCTAAATTATACAATTTATATGTATAGATACATGTAAATGTATCACTTATACTCTGAGTTATGGGGCGAAATATATGAAACATATATGCCCCGCTTTTTACAAATATAAAACAAACGTGTTTCTTTTGAATGATAAATGTTTTCATAAAAAAACTTATGGGTTATAAAACTGAATATTGACAGTACAAGATAACCACTTTTTACCAGATCTTACACGATCTCTCTCAATCTCTTTTCCGGCGCATACACTGTCAGTTTCCTCACATACAAACACAGGCATAGATCCTGATTCAGTCGACTTTCACTGCAACGTCCGTCAGTTTAACGAATTATTATCATATGCGTGTATACAAATTAGAAACAGAATAAGTGCATAAGTAGTAGTTGTTATTGTTGGAGTTTACCGTCGCTTCGACGGTATTTCTGTCATATAAGCGACATCCAGCTTATTACAGAGGGAGGAAGACCCCGGGGGACCTATGTACATTTTTCAAGGCACAAAGGCTAACCGGGAAGAACCCCCGACCTACCGCAAGCCAGTTTGAATGCTCCCTCGCATGAAAAATCCGAGTGACCCTGACGAGACTTGAACCCACATCGGTGAGGGACTGAAAGATTTGTAGTCCATGACTGTAACAGCTCGGCCACGGCGGCCCAGCAACCATGCTCAACAGTACAGCCAAAGTACCATTGTTACATTTGACCAGCCATTATACTGGAAAGCGATGACAATCAGTTCTTCCAGTTACACCAAATGCTCTACTTAACATGGTCAGGTGTAAATGTAAACAGGGCTGTGATTCTAAAAGATGCACATGCAGAAGAAACGGATTGGAGTGTTCATTAGGATGTGCAGAATGCAGAGGAGTTAGCTGCAAAAACAGTTTTAAGTTTCCAGACTCGGATTCTGACACAGACTAATACATTTCAACCTGATATGGTCCTGTTAGTAATATACAATTTGTTTATATGAAAAATACTGCAGATAATATTGACTATTTATAGATTCTATACTGCCACAATTTTATATGATACACATTTCATAAAGCAACTAAGAAATAGTATGTTGTTCAACGGATCTTCGAGGGTACTTTCTTTTGTAAAGGTATATAGACAAAAAATCCATTTCCATCTGTTTTCATTTTGTAATCAATTTTCAACATATAAATAGAAAGCTGAATTTAATTGCATGGCTTAGTGAACTTGTACATAAATGCCCATTTCATTTAATATTAAATATCTTTTTTTATGTTTTGATTGCTGTGATGACAATAACATCAATAGTGAATATGTCATGCACTACTTTACCCCACCCACTTTTGGAATATTTTGGGCCTAAACTTGTCTCAAATATCAATATTCATATGCATATTTTATGTCAATATGTTTGTATAACATTCCTTTTATAAATACAATTAAAATATTTTCTATCATTTTAGAATACAGTATGTTTATATCTTTCAGAACATGTGTTAAAAATGTAGTCTAAAACATGATGTTATAGTATCAATATAAAAGTATTTTTCATGATGTTCCCCCATTTAGATTTTTCTTGATTTTTGATATGTTATCTGACATAGATTAAAGATTACAAATCAATATTTTAATTTCTTTTGCAATTTGTTTGAGGTTAAGGGTATTTTACCTTAGATTGACTGGACTATATCTGTATCTGTCACAATGTAGCGGACCTCCAGGCTATCTTTTTAGGTCTGTAAGACATGCTGCTGCCCACGTTTCCTCATCCCCTATGCATGATTCCATGCTAGCTGTTGCAGAGCAGGTGTCAGACTTGATATCACACGGTTCGTCTTCCAGACTATGAAATCCATGCTAAGAGCACACCTTGTTCACTGCTTCAAGTGCTATTATTTGCTTTTTGCTGGTTATATTCTCAGCTACTGTGTATGCACACTGAGTTCAAGGCTGAAATGGGGTTTTCCCTACACCCGAATATAGATTATTGTTGTATTGTCCATCTGCTTGGACCAATATTTCATGTTCTGACCTGTTGCGTAAACTATTAATTTTCTTGAGCTGGCGTCGCCGAGCCTGCATGTCACATTTGTTTGCATTTTCAATGATTTTACTAATTTTTGTTGCACTCTTTTTGAAGACCCTGCCTTGTTGGTGGGGGGAATATTGCAGCTTGCATATAGTTTGACTATACTGCTGGGCCCCGCGGAAGTTTGGGTTAGGCCGACACTTAATCCGACACTTGCTGTGGCAGCTTTTCGACCACGATTTTCAGAGTTAACTTCCTCATACAGTTTAAACATAGGTGATACATAAGAACATTTATAACAGATCACTCTCTCCCGCCAACAAGAGCCCCATTTCTCCTCTTTGCTGTAATCAAAGCCCAAATTTCAGAATCACAGGGCATGTTGCAGGTGTCTCTGTGCTGTTTAACCACAGTTTTTACCATGTCCCACATTTTCCCTGTATGCAGGAGTCTGTACCCTTCATTTGAATGACTGAAAAAGATAAGAGAAAAAAAAAACCTTACTGCATGTGTATATGCTTTTTCCATCGCCAGTAAACAAATAAAAGACGAAACACTTGATTGATTTCCAAACCAAACGATGTATTACAACCAATGGCGGGGAGAGAACACAAAGGGGAGATCACTCATGACATAATATAATGCAAAGTACTGACGGTACTGCCTAACTACAAACTAACATAATACAACATAGTGGCGCAACTTCTTCTTTCTTTTTTTTTTTTTTTTTTTTTTTAGATCTACTATATTACCAAGATTATAAAGGATGGCATAAGCTCGATTATTTAAAATAAAGACAATATAAATCTGCTGGCATTGTACACAGAAGGGTTTTGCATTCTTATATACCAGTTTTACAAGTGCTATAAAGTTAGATTATTATTAATTCTAGTGATATTTATGTATCCTTTTAAGATGAACATAGAGAGTTAAAATAACTACACAATTTATGAGGAAATATTTAAACTTTTTCAATTCTAACAAACATAATCCTGAAGATATGTTGGTGGTCTGCGTGCACGCACAGGCCTAGGGTTCTGATTTTGACTACAGTTTTTACTAGCAGGCAAAACATCAAGTGACGCCATGTCTTTGGCGTTAGGGTCAGTTAAATCTGGTTCAGAATGAACATAGTCATATTCAGGATCTCTATGTTTAGCTGACTTTGGGGAAGGGAGGAGTTCATCAGCTGGGCGTGTTAAAGTGTCTGGAACATTGACAGTTGCTGTTGGGTCTGATAGCTTTGATTGTAGTTGTTCATCATCACTTTCATTGTCGACCAATGAAGACGGCATGTAATGAAAACTAGCAAATTGACTTTGAACTCTGTAGCACTCACTGATTTTCACTTTGTAGGAAGAAGCACGTAACTGTGATCCAGAAAATTTTTTTATGTAACACCAAGCATTGTCGATAGAAACTACCAGATACCTGCTACGGCTTTGTAACTTGTTTCCTTCAGAATGTAGGTAAACAATATCTCCAACTGAGATAGATTGAGAATCTGGGCTTTTTCCACTTTTGCATTTAGATTTTTCACTATATGTATGGTTCACATTGCGACGCTCAGATTGTTGAAGAATTATATCTCTGTCAGATAATGGCAATTGCTCATGTGTGAACTGATTTCGTTGGGTCCAAAGTTCACGTGAAGATAATCCACAGCTACGAATACGCGAATTTAACCTTGCCAGAACAACATACAAGCCTAGCTCTGATACTGGACCACCTCCTGGTTCTTGCCGAAGTAACTCATTTTCGAGTTCTTGAATTGCTTTCTCTGCTACAGGGTTTTTGTTAGGATTCTTGACACGGCCGACGTCAAGCACTATTCGAAATGACTTTAGAGTATTATCATCTCTAAGAGCAGTAAAACCCGAGGCTGCATCACACCGCACTATAGCACATGGACCGTCTAAGGGATGTAAACCAAGTATTAGTTTTAACAGAGCATTGCGAAGTGTGTCATGTGTCTCATTCTCAATGAAACAGGCTACTCTATAAGAACTTGCAGTTTCTCTTAAGACCATTATTAACTGCTTATGTCGTTTCAATATGTCCACAGCAAATGAGATGCCAATTACCTCAGGGGGTTCACCAGATGTCTGAGATATCAAAGTTTCAGGACATTTTTGTAGAGATTTACAGATGTGACATGATTCACAAACCCTATCAATGGCTGCATTTAGGTCTAAAGCATAAAACTGCCGTTTCAAAACAAGTTGCATTTGATGTTTAGTGGGGTGGTTTAACTTGATATGAAGTGCAGTAGCAAGACCATCTATGACAGACCGTGGTACAACTATTAGTTCGCGGGATGGTGCAAGGGGGTCATTTTTGGGTACAACCAACACATTGTCTTTAGCAATAGAGACGACACTGAGGTAACGCTTGATGTCTTTTACATTTGTTTGCTTTTTGGATGGCCTAGTGCCTTGTTTTAAGTGTGCATGGGTTCTACGTAAGTCTGGACACTCAGACTGTATATTAGACCAAGCTGAACGAGTGGTAAAGGGTAAGTTGGTCATACTGTCAAGAACGTCACTCACATTCACAGATCTTACAACTGATTCCTCAGTTTCAACAATGAAAGAACAGATTTGACAATGAGGTTCACTGCAGTCTGGTGCGTTACGACTTGCAAAGTCAGAGGGAATATTTGCCTTGCCTGCTAAATGTTTAATGTCAGTGCCAAAGCGGCTGACAATAGAGAGGAAAGAGGTAACTCTGGGACTGGAGGAGAACTCACCCCGGCATAACTTATCAACTGCTTGCACACATGGCTTACTATCTGTAAGGACACAGGCTCTGTGTTTAGACTGTATAATGTATGGACTGAAATGCTTGATGGAAGCTGAAATGGACAGTGCCTCTATTTCACATGGAAGCCAAGTTACCTGATGTTTTCTGAGTTTGGCACTGAAGAAACCAGCCAAGGACAATTTATTGTTTCTAGTGACATAGAGGGTGGCTCCAATTCCACGTTTGACAACAGAGCCATCAGTGACAATCCAAAGTTGGTCAGAGGGTTGCGGAAGCAGGATAGCTTTGTGCGTTTTAATTGTTACCTGCGCATTAGAGAAGTGAGCAAGTAGCTCATCATTCCAATGAATTCTATCTTGAGGCTGTTTACCAGCTATTGCATCATCAAGGGGGGCCAAGACAGATGAACAGTTGGGTATAACCCTACTAATCACTTTATATGCACCAATGAATGACTTGAGACCATGTACAGTGGTAGGTGGGGAACAACTTGACAGTACAGCAATACGGTGAGGGCTTGCAGATAACCTGCCATTTGACCATTTCCAGCCTAATATGGTGGCTGATGAAGGGGCAACTATTGTTTTAGTGGGAGAAAGTTTCAAATTTGACCTGCTTAAAGCCTCAAGGACACGTTTCCAATTTGAAAACAATTCAGAAGGAGTGTTACCACCACAGTACAGGTCATCTGCCAGTTTGGCAACAATACCATCTTGTAGGCAGTCTCCAAGAACCCGACACATGAGCTCCTCCAGGGCAGTCTCTGACCCTGGCATACCCATTGCTGACCTAGTATACACTCTGATACCTTTGTATGGGGTCGCAACACCACAGTATTTAAGTGAATCTTTGGAAAGTGGAATTTGATAGAAAGCACTTGTGAGGTCAGTTATGATAATGTACTTCCAAGGGGCTATTGTCCTTAATGTCGAGTCGACATCTGGCATAAGGGACGGTTGGGGCTTACTGTAGCGCCCTACCTCTGAGAAAGCAGTAACTAGGCGATATCCTCCTTGGGGTTTCTTAACTAGAAAGGAAGGGTTTAGGTATTCAACTGATACCCCGACATCTTCAGGGCGAGAGAAAACACCCTGACTTTCAAGTTCATCAAATTTCTGTTGTAATTCAATAAGTTTATCTCTGTTATATTGGGGGACACGCCCTTTTCGCTGAGGGGGTTGTACAGGACCCATGTTAACCTTGGCCTGGAATGGCCCAACAGCACCATTATATGCTTCACTAATGTCTGGACTAAACACATCATCATACTCTTGGTGTAAAGACTTAAAGTCTGATTGTGACTGAGAAGGCAAGATATTATCAGGATCAAGGCTGATGGTGCTTGAGTGAGGATGGTGACCTGTTTCACTACAAGATGTTTTGTTAATGTCCCCAGTGACAGAGGGCAATACAGGTGCAGGGGACGTGAGACGAGCCTGACAGAAATGATCATGTTTATTAAGCATTTGGGGTTCTTGGGAGTCATTAAGTATACGAATTTTCCGACCAACAGCCTCTACAATTTGTGGGGAAGGCCAATCAGCGACGGTCTTGCCACAATCAAAACGTTTTTCTATTGCTAATGTTGCATCAGGGGGTGTCTCAACAGGGATGCCAACCTCTACATATTCACCAGGCCAGATTACTGTTGATGAAGAGGTTATTCTCAGTACAAATGAATGTGTATAACGTACATTACTGTTAGGACTTGATGCTTGGACATTGTATTTTACTACTTCAGAATTACCAATAGTTATTTCATGCTTGGCTGGTCTGATGGAGATATCATTTGATGCCATAAAAGGTATGCCAGCCAAGAGATCAACATCAAGGTTGTCAACAACAAGGGCATCTAGAGTAAGCTTTGTCTGACCCCGGGCTAATTGAATATGGGTTTCACCAATGATCTTAAGGGGTGTTGAGCCATCTGCTTGTAGGGCACATTGAGTACTAGTTTTCACGTTAGCGCCGATAAACTGAGCTACTGAGTGCTTGATCATGCTGACTTCAGCTCCTGTGTCCAGTGTTGCTGTTAAGGCATTGTGTCTATAAAATACTTTCAATGTGGGCGATCTCTTTGTAGAGACTCTACGAGATGATGGGACAACGCGAAAGGTATGAGAATCTAAGTCTTCCATGTATGTTTCCTGTTCCTGGTCAGAAGCTTCATCACAGCATTCAGAGGTCTGACGGACTTTAGACATGTATTGCTTGTCACTTTCCGGTAAATATTGACAGTGGCTCAAATAGTGTTGATACTTCTGTCTGCACACTGCTGGTGTTTTTTTCTGGAAGGGTCTCTGGCGCTCTGACTGTACAGAAGCTTTCGATTTAAATGCAGTACGTAATATTTTTGACTCATTTAAACTGTGTATTTCATCAAGTAAACTATCTAATGCTGCAGATATTTCTGGTCTGATGGTTGCTATTGTCTTTGACCGCAGTTCTGTTCCATAGCGTTGCTTAACTAGAGCTGGGAGATTAGGGTGTAGCAATCTCAGCCAGGTCAACACAATGAAGTTCTCCAAAGAGGCTGATAACTCTTCATCTTCAGCAGGTATGGTACCATGGTGGTATACTGAACCATCATGTCGTAAGAGATTGTCCTCCACAAAACTGACAAGTCGTTGGTATAAATCCTCAGGACGTTCATCAGGTTCGAGCTTAATGTCATTTAAGTCAAGAAAATGAGCACCAGATGACTGAAAGCCATAATGCTGTCGTATTGCTTGCCAAATGCTGTTAACTGATGTTGAGTTTTTGACAATAGAATTGCGAGAAATAACTGGACAGTAATTTGCAATCTGGCCTAACATCAGATCAAGGTGTGTTACTTTCTGTTCTGCAGTACGACGCCTAGCAGCTGCGATGCTCTCTCCGTCAGATACTAGTCCCCTGAGCGGTTGAGCGCTCGTTTTCTTTAACCAGGTGAATCCCTCTACCAGAAAGGGGGCGAAGTTTGCATCTAAAGATAATATATACTGCAAATTCTGACGCCATGCTTCAAATGATGTGATGGATTCATTTTTGGTTAAGGCCCATTGCTTTGGGGCACGATGATTTGCCATTCTGTCGGACAGATGTATCACTGGTTTGATAAATACGATGTATCAAGTGCTTAAACAGCTTCGTCCCGCTACCTCGTCTTACCTTTGCTTGGTTAATACTTTGTTTACTTTTGGTAAAATAGCACAGTAACAAGTGTTCAATGTTATTATCGAAGGTGTATTTTCTTTACCACCGCTGCCACCACGCCAGTAAACAAATAAAAGACGAAACACTTGATTGATTTCCAAACCAAACGATGTATTACAACCAATGGCGGGGAGAGAACACAAAGGGGAGATCACTCATGACATAATATAATGCAAAGTACTGACGGTACTGCCTAACTACAAACTAACATAATACAACATAGTGGCGCATCTTAAAAATCCAAATTTTATTTCTATACAAAATCAAACTGTATACACTGTGTGATATGAGCAGAATGCTGTATGATAGCATAAACAGGGCTGGAGCAGTTGTCTCCCTTGAACTGGGACACTAGGCAGTATCTCGTGCTTTAAACAGACTGGGATCTACCTGGATAGCTTAAATGCAGTGAAATAAGTATTAAACTGCTATTATCTTAATATTTGGCATAAATCTGCATAAATAGCTTGAGAAACAGTCAAAAATCTTTTGACTGGATTAATTCAGGCTTAAATCACTGTAAAATGGGATAAAATTGAAGAAAATGAGTTTTTTCTAACAGATTATGTGATAAAATAGATTGCCATATTTATTTTGACTTATTTCTGATGCAAGGCAAGTAATGAAAAATACGAGGGTCGATCCAAACGTTTTGTCACTGCCTTTACAACACATTTTGTAGTAATATTACAACAACCAAAGTCGGTATACATATGAATGAATGTATTACAAAATATCATGTAAAATTTGGTCTACATAAACTAAATGGTTTATAAATAACAGATAATTATATAAAGCACATCAGCGACCAGCGCCGCACACAAACGACGTCAACGACGTTACTTACAAATATCACAATACCGCAACGTCACTCCTTCTCCTTCTCATACGTCCAGCACAATCAATACACTGCCTGTGCCTCATAACCCAATTCTGGAATACATTCGCAAACCACTCGGAAGGGAGTCGTGACAGTATGCGTTTGCTCTCCGTCTGTAGTTTACGTATTTTACCTAGTCTGCTTCTCATTAGGCCCTTTTCTCAAAGACTTCTGTCCTTGTCGGCTTGCGGCTTCTCAGAAGATTGTTGAATGAGCCTGTGTTGCCCGATTCGGCTTCATGCTGCAGTGCCAGTGGTTGAACCGGATCTTGGTCTACTAGGTCTGCCTCCTCTGGTGGTGATCTGCAGTACTGCACTTAAACATTGGTCCCCTTCTCAGATTGGGGTTTATTACACGCCTTAATTGGGGGAAAAAATGTGTCCCTTTATGTAATATCCAGCACGACGCTTTCTAGATCCTTTCATTGTTTTCATATAAAAACACCTCTTTACAGTACAAAATTCACTTGTGCTATGGATAACAAAATGCTCTGGGGAGACAGGGTCTATACCTCTTTGATTTACTGTTTTTTCCATCATCACCACCCTCCTTTCTGCCCTGGAGGTCATTTTCTGTCATTGAGCCATACCCATTGTGCTCAAGGTGAGCTTTTGTGATCGCCCTTTGTCCGTCGTGCGATATGCGTCGTCAACAATTTGGGCTTGTTAACACTCTTGAGGCCATATTTTAGGCCAATCTTAATGAAACTTGGTCAGAATGTTTGTCTACATAAAATCTTGACAATTTCGAAATTGGGTCATGTGGGGTCAAAAGGTAGGCCACGAGGTCAAATCTTATAAAAAAAACCTTGTTAACATTCTAGAGGCCATATTTTTAGGCCAATCTTCGTGAAACTTGGTCAGAATGTTTGTTTCCATAAAATCTTGGACAAATTCAAATTTGGGTCATGTGGGGTCAAAAAGTAGATCAATATGAAAGATCCAACATATGTTGCACATTTATAATAAGGTGAGCGATTCAGGGCTATCATGGCCCTCTTGTTAGTAATTAAGCTCTGAGTGTTGGTGTACAAAATCTTACAAGGCTTCAATTGCTGTGTATATGTAAAACACAGATAGTATTTACAGTTAAAATCAAAAATAATAAATAATGACGGAAACATTCAATGAAAACTTGACACAACTTGAAGCAGACACAAACTTAAACTGATAAGCCTACAACGCTCCAGCAGAATACTGTGAGCTGTACATACCGTGACTGTGTCTAAATACACGCCACGCTGAGATCTTGATCTGTTGATTAACTGGTGTATAATAGCATTAACCCCACCCGTACTACCAAAGTTGTCACGATGCCAATTGCGATGATGTGGAAGACATAAATTTTGGGGGTTAAATGCAACCAGAAGTGATACAGTGTAGTTTACAATAAATTATAATGAACACAATTTAACTAGAAATTTATGTGGTGATTATAAAATTAACATTCAAGTTCAAAACAGAAGTTTACGAGCTCTTCTTTATGAATACAATTACACGTCTTCTTATTCCAAATCCCAAACATAAAAGTTTAACAGTCTTCTTTTGAGTACAATTACAAGTCTTCTGATAGTTTTGCTCATGATGGCTAGGCTGCCCTCATTTCTAGGCCTTCTGTCTCTGGTCCGGGGATCTACCAGTAAGACAATCCTTACTTGTCTGAATCTTACATAAGTTACATTATAGCTTAATAATCATAATTTAAATTATAGTTAGATCGGAAACATAAAGTACAACAGAAATCAAATTTCCAAATAACCTTAATGAAACCATATCTTCTAGTACATGTACATAGTTATTATAAGATCAAACCTTGAAATACAAATCGGTTAATCACATATTCTAACATACCTTTTTGTTCTTCTTCCTTCCTTCCTTCCTTGATTCCTTATACACCCTGACATCAATGTTCCTTGTCTCTTCCCTCCTTTCACACAAGGGCACCCAATAGCATCAATATATTACACTGGCTCCTAGCATCAATTTGCTCTTCTTCCTCACCGTCTCATACCCAACTGACTCTCTCATGACGCTTTCTCCCAATTCCTCTGACCAATCAAAATTCAACAATTTGATCATGCCTTTAGAAATTAGCGCCAAAACAAAATTAATCTCTATAATTACCCCAAGAAAATTTTCAATACTGATCCCAATATATCACTCATTGGGGTTGCAGGGGCCTGGCAGTGACTGGCTAAGTTTAATGACCTTCATGGACCTGCTGATCTCTGTGCGCATGGGCTAAATTGGTTTTACAATGATAAACCTAGAGAGGTCAGCAATTCTTAAGGTGGTGAAGTATTAAACACATAAAATAATATTCTAATACACAAAAACATATATTCTAATAACTTTATAATAACTTTTTTTACACATATAACATTTCGACACATATAACATTTTGACAGACATATGGCTCCTTCCCAGAGACATCTACATTTCGAACCCTTACACTTTTGACATCATCTGTGATGCTTGTGTAGTTGTCAAGCATTTCCCGCGCTTGGTCAGTTGTTTTGGGGTTGTGCATTTCAATGAATAGAGCCGCCTGATAATCCTGGAAACCTCGAAAATGACGTAGACTGATTGTCTCCCTTGTATCCGTGTCAGCTGTGTCAGCTGTTGCATATCCCCTGATTACTACGTAGGCGCTACTCTACGAGGGTTTCCTTTTCCCTATTGAATTTCCGATATTCCAATTCTGCCAAATAGGGAGAGGTAGAACGTTGCTCTTGAAATCGGGTAGCCAGTGCTGTCTTGAGTTTTATATAGTCAGACAGAGTTTCATCACTAAGTTGTCAGAATACAAACTCTGATGCGTCCCCACGGAGACTGTTTTTAAGTCGAAAAAAAAATCTGCCAATTTTCATTCCAGCCACATGCCGTTTTCATAGCCTCAAATGGATGTATGAAACTCTCCCATGAATTCTTCCCATCAAAAAGTGTAGGCCCTGGAAATGGGATAATGGGATATTATACTTTGGCTTTGTTCCCAAATTTTGGTTAAAGCTCCCATGACTTAATTGACCTCGAAGATTTGCGCCTCCTTGTGACTGCTAACGCTGTTAAGTTGTTGTTGATATGAACTGACTAGTTCATCTCTTTGCACAGCACTCTCGCGGACATTCTCTCTGATTCGATTTTCTATAACATTTCTTTGTTCTTCAGAAGCAAGAAGTTTCTGCTTTAAAGTTCAATTTCACTTTGAAATGATCCATTTTCCTCTTCATGGCCAATAACTACAGTGTCTTTCTCAGTTCGCTTCTTAAGTCCCATTTTTTTCACAATAAATTCCGTCAATAAATCCTTAAGTTTCCCAAAATTTAAAAAGTCCAAGTTTCTGCTTCTCACTAAATTTAATCCAAACACCGCTTGTCTTATTTCACTAATATCCAAATATCAATATCAATATTTCAGGAGATATGTTAAAGTCCTAAACCCGTCGATAGAAACGTGTTAAAGTCCTAAACCCGTCGATACAAACGTGTTTAAGTCCTAAACCCGTCGATAGAAAAGTCTCCTAAACCCGTCGATAGAAACGTGTTAAAGTCTAAACCTGAAACGTGTTAAAGTCCTAAACCCGTCGATGCCACCAGTTTTACGTTTTTCTCTTCTTTTCCGCTGCCACCAATGTTTCGTTTTACTCTAAGTAAGAGGTGCTTTACTTAGGTAACAAAACTACAAAGCTTAGTTCACACTTTTAATATCACATCTAATAACAAAAATCAAAGTCATAAAATCAATGTATATTTAATCTTTCACATTTCTGTCAACTTCCTTCCTATCTCCTTCCTAGCAGTCTAAAAAGTCCAAAAGAATCCAAATCTAAGTAGATCAAAAATCTAAAAAAGAGAAAAAAAAAAAAACGTGACAAGGGAAACATCCCTTTATATACAAGTTCCTTGCTAGACAAAGGGCTGGGCAACTTGACGTGCAGAGCTATTACCCTAGCTCCCAAATATGGTTGCTAGCATCTCACGTGGTGTACTCTATCAGCTTACCACAACATGCTAAGATTTATGATGCTGGCTGATGACAGACAGAGCTATTATACTAGCCTCCAAATATGAATATTAGCATTGCACATGGCGTGCTCTATCAGCCCATCAAAACATGCTAAAATTTATGATGCTAGCCGATGACAGACAATCCCAACAGACTCCCTGGTCGGCTTCCCAGATAACTCTACATGCACTGCCCCCTACTGGACAATCAATCTACTTTCTGACCAGCATAAATCTGAGTCTCTCAGATGCAGTAAAAGGAGCCCTATCTCCAAAAAATCAACAAGTACTAGCTGGACTTTAAAATATTTTTGCACAGATGTTCCATTGCTAAAATTAAGTTGGTCCCTCAAAAGAAAGAGACATCGACCGGGTTTTCTAGTTTCGTAGAAAAATTTTAAAAATCATCTCTGAAACCAATGGTCAGAATTTTATTTCATTTCGCGGAAAGTTCATCTAATTTTCCTCTACCATAGTTACTAAAGTGAATTTAATCCTTTAAAAATGACTCCTTACGGGGTTTACTAGTTTCCTAATATACTCTATATAGAAAATTTAAAAATAATCTTCTCTTAACCTTTAATCAGAATTTTATATTTAATTGAGCCAAATGATGATCACCTAATTTTTCCTACCATATTTGCTTAATGAAATATGACCCCCCCCCCCCCCACACACACACACATATTTGTACACCTGCTGTTAGCAGAGGTGACCCATAAATTACTTTCCCGTCGTCTTTCCGTCCGTCCGTCCGTCACGCTTCAGCGGGTGACACGTGATCCAGAGAACACTTTCGTTTTTTGTATAGTTGTAAATATCATGGGGAATTGTTTCAAAGTGTTTCATTTTATTCATATATCAGTTTCTTTGAATACACTGTAAATCATATTAGCACATGACATTTTCCTCTCGTCCAATCAGATGCCAGTATTTGTTCATAGTCACCGTGGACTATAACGCGTAGTCCACACTTTTGTAAAAGATCAATAAGTGTGGACTATGCCACCACATAACTCACACTTTTGTGACGATTTGTCACTCGTGGAGGAAAATACCATGTGCTAAATATTGTTCAAGTTGCTTTACTACACGACATAGTCACTCGGGCTCCGCCCTCGTGACTATATCGTGTATTTAAAGGCAACTATGAACTAACCTATACTTAACTAAAGGGGCAGTGTATTTTTAGATTTTTTTTTTTTTTTTTTTTTTTGGTAACTTAAAAACCAGGTCAAAAGATACAGACATTTAAATATATAGACTTCTCTGTTGAGTTTTGGGTGTGCTTTGCTTATGGTTTTGAAGTAATTAGTGCAATAATTGACACAATATTTCTTCTCTTCTCAAACCAAAGCACGTGGTCCTATACTGTCATTTTATAGGTTTGATCCCCTAAAAATCCTGCAGATGATTGGCTAGTTTTCATATTTAGACTGTATAGAAACTCTGAAATTGTTTTTATCTGAAATTTGAATCAATGTTAAAATGAATAGTGTGATTAACCTGATGGTACTCTGTATAGCCTTTAGTGCCATTATGGCCCCTTTGTTTTTGTTCTCCTGTACTGTATATTAAAGCATGGTAAGGAATGGAGATTACGAAAGTCGTAGTACAAATGTGTGCTACCATCATATTCTCTGCACGGTTCGATAAGTCTATTATAAAATTAACACGGGGTGTAACGGATCATTATCAAAAGGCAACCTTAACAAAATAATAACGAGAAATGTGAACAGTTTCTACATCTTTTTAAGTCTGCTTCACCATCAACTTACGGTTTTTGAGTGAGACAGAACGACGTGAAATTGACATCGAAATGCATGCGTGGATGTTTTACGTCATCGACTCGAATCGCCGAAAATAACAAAACGGAAGTTGATAGTGAAGCAGACTTATAAATATGTACAAAAGGAGGGATTATTGTCCATTTAATTATGAATGATTCGTTTAATTAAGGACACGTTACTCCATTGGGGCTAGGTTTCTTCCTTAAAACTGGAATAGTTCGTTAAATCAGAGGTACATATCTCTCCCTGTGGGTATGTTTTGTCCATCTTATTGGGAAAAAATGTTTAATTAAACATTGAGACAAGTCTCGTCCATTTATATAAGGGGTACAAAGTATATCTTAGTTTTTACTATGAACCCACACTCTCATAAAATGGAGGTATTTACATCCTCATACTCGGGCATGTTTTCGAGATTGCAATATCAATACCTGGGTACATATTGTACCACGCCTATTTCATAAAATATGCATAAAATCCTGATCAAACTTCCCATTTACTTGCAATTTTTACCCCCCCCCCCCCCCTCCTCCCTCAAAATTAAGTTTGAGGCACAAAATAGGGATCGAAGTTTCCTTCATATGTTGACCCGTTATATCCGATTCGATTGAGTACTCAGCATGCAAGAGATGAGCCCCGGGGTTGCATCTCGGTCAGGATTCACATCTATTTACACTGTGATAAATTTCATTTTATGTCAACCATGACGATTTATTTCTTTGATGCGTTTAATCGTGTGTTTGTGATTAAGTATACATTACCCTGTGAGATACAAATCTCGTACTTTGTTTTGTATATTTCGGTGTTTGAGTCGGGTTAATGGTTTGGTTATAGATAGGACACCTTTATTATAGGGTGTGTGTGTGTGTGTGTGTGTGTGTTGACTGCTCAAACAATGTCATTGATTCAAATTCTTTTGTACGTCGTTCCAAAGATGACGAAATCAGTATCCCCCCCCCCCCAAAAAAAAAACAAAAAAAAAAACGTTCCTTGGTAATGAAGGCATAAAACAGTCGAGTACACATCGGCGCATTGTATGTGATAATTATTTTTTCTTCAGATTTTACATCATCCTAATAGTATGGAACGCAAAATCTCCATAAACGCAAATATTTGAAGAGCTCTACAAATAAGTAGAGATGCTACATGTATTTTAGTGGTATTGTAATTTATGACACTTTAAAACTATAAGAATGGGATTTGTTTTTATTGTAATAATGATAAAAAAACAGACGTTAATATTTGATGTTTGTTTATAAAAATTATTCAATTATTTAATCTTCAAATGGAATATTTATTTGATTTTATTGTAAAGCTCTACGAATAATTTGTAGATATTTTTTATTGAATTAGATATCTTTTATTCAATTGCTAAGATTATTAATTCAATAATTGATATCTACAAGTGATTTGGAGATCTCAATGCTTACAAGTGAGATCAAAATTGACTTATTGATATCATTAATTAATTGATGATATCAACAATTCAGTTGAAGAGATCTCTAATTATTTGTAGAGCTCTCCAAATATTTGTGTTTTTGTAGATTTGTTGTTCTATATATTAGCTGAGAAAGAAGGACAAAGTGCAAATATATATATATATGTCACATTTATTATTATATAATTTATACATGATAAATGATCAAAATATGATTAGTATAATTGGACAATTTGTTCATAATTCAATGTATCGACATCAGGCCATTTGGAATGATATGTGACCTATATGATATCTGTGATGTAAATAAATATCTTGTATATATAGACATGCATATAAAAGAACAATTATTAATTAAAATGTAACCAAGAAGCTAATTTTCCCCAGTCTTGAAATGACACAAGTGGAGTCAGGACTGCAGGTACCCACTGGTTTTCAGAACACATATTGTTATCTTTAGCAAAATCGTATTTGTTAACCGTTCCCTCCCTTAACCCCCATATCTAGTAACTACATGTAACTATATTAGCAAAAACAGTTTATGGTGTCAAAATCGTTTGTTCGGTAGCATGTTTTGCTCAAAGTTCTATTAATATCTTATGTCAAGCCAAAAGTGTATCTCTCCCACTCATCTTCGTATACAAAACAGAAATGCCATCATGGACGCAATCACACTCAAGAAGTTTCCAGAGAGGCTGGTACCTGAAAAATATTTCGGTTTAATTATTGACAGAGGGTTACTTTTCAGTTATACTGAACATCTTTAGCTACTTTTAGTTCCCTTAAGGTAAAGTCCCTGTAATGGTTCAGCTACATTTCGGACCTCATGGCTTTTCAAGGAGATAACCAAGGTTTCCTAATGTTTCATTAGGGTACCTTGGTATCTTGGTAGAGGTTATGTGGTCCAAGACGTAGCGGAACTATTACAGGGGCTTTACCTTAACATGGAAAAATCCGGAATAGGTAAGAAATGGGGTAACGATCATGGGCATAGTTGGGAAGGCCCGAGTTCCCTCGGGATTCTTTTTAGGATGCGCGTAGGTGCGTTTTTAATTACATCGCAGGTTTTGAATATATTTTTGACTTTTTGAAAATACCATTTCTTGAAATGTTGTGGAGCTCCGTGCCGAAAGGGAGTTACGCCAGTGTGACGAAATGTTAATAAAATAAGCAGGATATGATAGATTTAATTTTGTATAAACTGCCCTAAGCGAAATGGTATCTAAGACATACTTCTGTATAGGAACTATAATTTTAATGTACATCTTTATAGCCACCTAGAGTTCAGTGCATCTTATATGTATTACGTTTGTGTTTACATATAGGCAATCAGATAAGGCAGAACAGATGGGATCATCTAAAGCTTATAAAATCATGTCTCATGAAAATAAATGAACTTTCATTTTGTTTAATTCATTGTTGCACGTAATCAAAGTCATTAACCGTCTATCTAGAAAATCACCATAGTCTGTATTTAAATGTACTGCCCAACTACAAGAATCGCTCGGGGGCGTAAAGTCATTGTTCAATCCCAGGCCGCAGCTGTTGCTAGTTCCTTCCTGCCTAAAAGGTAGTTCCAGGACTGGTTGTCTAGGTGATTTTGTGACAGATTGTTGTACCATGTCACATATCTCAAAATAATGTCGGTGGGACGTAAAACCCAACAAATAAAATACATATACTTGTGTTATCAGCCACCCTTTTCCCATATTAACAACCACTTTGAATTCTGTTTCAATTTACCATTTACAATTTGCAAGATATGTACCTCTTCCTTCAGAATATTCAAATAATGCATACATTCTTTGATTTTTTTATCATTGTGCACGAGAGACGATTTGATGTTGTCGTGTATTTGAATAATTAAATATGTTTTACGGAAACGTGCACACACCTGCGCTAAGTCCGTATGCGTATCGCTCGCAGATATAACTGATCTGTCGGCTGCAGTTCCTCTCGTGGAAGGCTCCTCCATACATCACAAGAGCACAATCGTCCCCTGGCATTGTGCTTGGCTCACCTTTCCAGTCCCTGTGGTTAACGGTAACCTTCTTAAATTATTTTTCTATCTCTCTCTCTCTCTGTTAACCATTTGTTTAGCCAATCAGAGAAGTGTATTCCTCAATAATGCATATTTAAATATATAAGATTCGGTCCAAAGAGGCTGCAACTTTAGGCTTTATATCTGTTTTCTTTTTGCAATTACAGAAGACATCGAATTGATGTTGGTCATTTTCAGTAAGAAATATGTTTTTCTCGTCTTTTATCAGTAATTATAGTTGAAATCGAATGACTGCACTAGGTGTGCTAGCCTGTCCTTATAAGGATAATTTGCTAGGCGGAAGTGGAGGTGGGGGAATGCACAAGCAAGTAGGTTGGCATAGTCCTACGAATCAACCCTAAGTTTTCTTCCCTTTAATGAATCTGTAGTTATTGTTGATATATATTTGAATCAGTAATAGACTCGAGGCCTTATGTGAGCGATTTGATGTAAAACTTACACGAGGGTCGGATCATAGGAGCCGTCAGCAAACTTCCAATACCCCTCGGAATCCCTGTCGTTCAGCGAGGTGTACCATCCGTACAAGTTATCTGTCTTTGTGGCCAGTTGCTTCAGTAGAAATGC
>CM037792.1:6953541-6990224 GCA_021229015.1 Solen grandis | reverse complement strand
TAAAAATAGGGTCGGTCGGGTTCGTGGAAACAAGTAACTTTTTTATTACGCCTAATGTAAATATATATTTAATATTTTCGTTTTATTATAAATAAAAAAGAGATACGTGTAGTTATATACATGTATTTAGTATAGGAATTTAAGAATTATTTTTTTTTTCTGGATTAAGTGATGACACTTTCCGGACAAAAAATAGAGTAAGCTGGTTCTCTTTACGTTGAATTCAGTTTGGAAAATGTTCATTATTTTAAAACATCAACAGATTGAACTTTATATATTACTGAAGTTATTTCTGTATTGAAATGTATATACGGAACCGAGTTGTTTTGCCTATTCGAGATGTGTTCAATTATGACTGTTCAACCGTATCATTAATCGCCAATTAAAACTACATGTACATCTAATCGTGCTGAAAATTGGACTGGTTTCTCTAACTTAACATTATTTGTAAAATCTTAGAATCTCCAATAGTAGTGTGCATTGTGTATATCGTGGGGTGAAAGCGAAACTATGCTAATTGCATATAAATATATAAGCACTTAGCATAGTTTTGCTCTCAACACATAGGGTCGGTCACTGAAGTCAGGGCTACATTAATTTTGTACTAGTTCCACGTATTATTCATATGGTGGCAAAGGCAATAAGAATATATTTCCTTATTTCAATGGAAAGTTTATTTGTCGAGAACTCATTGAACTATTATCAAGACTAGCAGGAGCCCTGCTACTGAACATCTAGGCCCGCCTTTCAAACGCGACCATGAGAGGGCCCGCTGGGTGTGGGGAAGGGAAACGTTCGATCTCTACATCTTTCGTTATTAGATTAAACACGCAGAACATGATCAGCCTGCACAACAGCAATCTCAGAACAAGAACCGCGAAATACTTTCCTATGCACTTTCGTTTTCCACCACCGAAGGCCAAGAAATGTAGTTTATCTTCCGGTGTAGCGGCCTTCCAGTGGTCAGTATTAAATGTCCTGGGCCTGGGAATCAAAAGTGTAGTCTCGTGAGATTCTCGGATGCTGTATACAACCGTCCAGTCCCGCGGGATTTGGTATCCCTGGAGCACAAAAATACTTGATTGTCACTGCTTTATATTTTTTGTGTTTCAATCGTTGTGAAGCAATATCCCACTACAAATGGTGCATGTAGTCTAACACAAAGTATGATAATGAAATCATTATATTTATAAAGGTACATGTGTAAGTCGTTTAGTTAATTACTGAAATAAGTAGCAAGTATTCTAACGGCCTATACTGACATTAACAATGGGGATATTGATGTATGGACGTAATTTCTCATTTGACTATTTTCACTTGTTTGGCATATCTTGCTTTAAAACATAAACATAAAACATTGGAAGTTATAATTTTGCTATATATGATATGGTTTATCAATCCTGAATTACTGAATGATTTCCCGCTGGAAAGTATTTCAAGACTCATAAAATGAGGGAATATTGTTCTCTTGATTTGTGTACTCAGTGACCCTTATGTCGAGACCGGAACTGTCGTAAAATCAGTAACGTCATTCGATAGTACTGAGACTTAAATCTCTCTTCTTCTCCTCAGTGTCTTATAAAATTGAAACATAGTGTATTAAAACATTAAACTATATATTTTGTAATAGATAAAAGAAATGCAGCAACAAAAATATAGGGCAATGGTACATATTTGTACAGTTAGGGTATAATTCCGATATTTTTGTGTACGAAATATATATGTTAAGATTAGTAGGACTAATATTAGCTTTTGGGAAAAGAACTGACTATAAATCTACCTTGCAGAGGAAAAGATGATTCTGGGAAGCTGGCTTTATAAAGAAAAATCTTAGGGCCGATCCCAACACAAGAAATCTTAAAATTAACCACTCCTATTCTCGATATACTGTGAATAATCGAAAAACGGAAATAAAATCGGAGTTAACCAGAGATATTTCCGGTAGCATTTGCGCATTTCTTTTTCTGCAAGATGTCACGATTTGATGAGATAACGGAATAATTGTCTTTGTCTTCATCTCTACCACTTGATTGTTAACGGATATTGGTTTTATGCAAAGGTCATCTTGTTCAGTATGCACGTCTTAGTATTACTATACAATTGTATGTTTATTAATTTAGTATAATTATAAAGAGATCCTGATATGGCAATGTTTTTTATTACCTTTTACATCGATTATAAAAAAACAATAGCAACAAAAACTACTCCAAACTAATTTACAATGTGATGCAAGTAACAGATAGCTGTCAAAGGGGAATAACCCTTTTACTACTAACAATCTTATGTGCAGTGTTTACCTCCTCTTATTAATGTATATTACTAAGGAATAAATTGTCAAAGTAGACAGCTTTCTTGATTTTACCTACAACAAAGTTGTAAATTTGCAATATATACCCCGAGTGTGAACGTTTCTATAGCCCTTCTGTACCCTGCTCCAATCGGCGGGGCTAATCGCAGGGTCTCCATGACGATATTATCGGCTGCATGCAGTCCATTGACATCCTCATACGTCATCTGGTGGGCTGTTCGAGTGTGAAAAAAACCCACTAAAGACTATTTGTATATATTGTTGAATAGTGATGGTAATTATATCGCTTGAAAATAAAATATGCCCTTATGATTATTCATCCATAAGTCTCTTTGTTCAATCATTCAATCATCCCGGGAGAGAGAGGTCGTGGGTTCGATCCCCGGCCGCGACATACCAAAGTCGTAAAAAATGGTACTGTTATAGCTCCCTTGCTTGGCGCTCAGCATATAAGGGTAGTTCCAGGACTGGCTGGCCCGTTGTCAAGATAACGTGACTGGGTGTGGTATCATGCCACATGTCTACACCGTGATACTGCAGTGTGGCAGCACTGTATCTGTCTCAAGTAGACATCGTCTCCAAATGACTAAAATACTGTTGGTGGGACGTTAAACCCAACAAACAAACATAAATCATCCTTCTCTGGTTGTCGATTCTTATTAAATATTGTGTTATGTGGAGGCAAACTATACCATAAAGTGTTATCTTTCGTAATTCTTAAGGATGGCTACAAAATTTAATTCTGCCAACTTCAGCATACACCTTTTGCCGATAAAAGAAATATTTTATTTCGTAACAAATATACTACGAATAATGCCAGTGACTCAAGAATGCCAAGATGTGTTCCTTTCTTATTTAAGATTTTAAGTAGATATCTTTACATAGTGGTAAGTTTTGTTGGTGGGACTCGTGCCATGTTGCCTTCATAGTACAGGCGGTCACTGTTTAACATATTCAAATGCGTCTTCAGAGGCCACCAAAGGAACGGCTAATATAGTCTCTTTAATCTAGGTGACTTTTGCATTGAGATTCTAAGTAAAATCAAATTTTATAGACATGATGGCGGCTGCTTAACTCAGACTTCCGGTTTGACTGTACCTTCATATTTTTCGCCGAATTTCTGTTTTACTTCTTCGATTAGTTTACATTTCTCATGCTGGTTCCTCTCTAAGAAAATCAACATAGACGCCGCGGCGCTGGATGTTGTCTCATGGCCGGCAAACAGTAATTCCAGACAGAGCTGGTTCCGGTCACGTGACTCTATCTGAGGCTCATCTCGCATCACGTGGTACACAGTGTTACTGCCTTGATGATCCTGATTCGAAGCTTCCATTTCCTTTATCTTATGAGCGATTATTGACAGCAGTTCGTGTCGGGATCTCAACGCCTGAAAATATATGCATGTATACCAGATCTTCTAGTTTCTAGGGTCATTGAATTTATTGTTTGCCTTTAAATCTGCTAAGTTGGCTGCTCATTTTGATCTAGATATTTGGCTTAATCATTTAGTGTAATTCACTGCTCTCCTTTCGTCTCAGCATTTCTTTCATGGTTATTAGTTATGATAAAACCGTGCTAAATAAAGACAAGACTTGTGTCCTTATGCAGTCTCATCTTTTTGAGATAATTTTAATACTGCACACGCTATCTTGAATTTTATATTCTACGAGATCAGTGTCATTTCACCAGAGGATCGGCAATACCCGGTATAATTCGCTGGTTTAAATGACCAATCATTGTCTTGGGGAAAAATCAAATGTGTGTTTATTTCCAACTGAACAATGTGTGGAATGTAGATTAGGTGTTCGGGAAGTGCTCGTTGATTTACGTAGGTTTACGTCTCATTTCGGAGTGAAATGGTCTATCATGTAAGGTCGAAGATGCCTGGGCTTTTTGAGACCAAAACTCAACTACACTTGAGAAGCTGTGTGGAGCCAGGCTATGTGAGATCAATATTTTACTAAACTAAATGGTTTCAAAGCTTAACTTAGCCATGTGAAAACAAACTTTATCTTAACTATATACTAGCCCAAAGATTAAATTAGCCATACGATCGAATGAACTAATGTAAAATCAAAATTGATCTAAAGTCTTAATTTACATACATGTGAAAGCTTAAACTTACGAGTTTGGCACAGAAGATAATTTGACTTTGTAAAACCCAAGTTGAACTGAAATTAATATGTCAGTTATTAAAATTATATCATAAGACCTCTATACCATTAGACGTTTCAGGCTGCTTTCTGTAGATTGTATGTTTTGTCAGGGACTGTCCCTGGTTTTGTGTATAAATACTAACTGTTGCCGAGAACATTGAAAATATCAGAATCTACGAATATCTGCGATAAAATGGGTTTGCACATGCAAATAAACGCATATTTAGTCTAGATCACACTGTATACATAGTAATATTTGTCTCCACGGTTAAATATAATCATTGAGATACACTGAGATAGCGGTTGATTTCGGTTTGAAATTTAAATTCAAAAACAAGAAAAACAAAACGTCTTGCATCTGTGACATAGAAAAAAGTGAGCGAGAGTGTGTAGAAGGTACGGTGGCACTGAGGTGACATGTGCAATAGTTTTTTTTTTGGTATTGTTTTCCCGAGTTAATTTTTTTTTTTAACTCGGGAAAACAAAGTTATTTTTGTTTTCCCGTGTTAAATTTTTTTTTTAACTCGGGAAAACAAAAAAATATTGTTTTCCCGAGTTAATTTTTTTTTTAACTCGGGAAAACAAAGTTATTTTTGTTTTCCCGTGTTAATTTTTTTTTTTAACTCGGGAAAACAAAAAAATATTGTTTTCCCGAGTTAATTTTTTTTTTTTAACTCGGGAAAACAAAGTTATTTTTGTTTTCCCGTGTTAATTTTTTTTTTAACTCGGGAAAACAAAAATATTGTTTTCCCGAGTTAATTTTTTTTTTAACTCAGGAAAACAAAAAATATTGTTTTCCCGAGTTAAATTTTTTTTTTAACTCAGGAAAACAAAAAATATTGTTTTCCCGTGTTATTTTTTTTTTTTAACTCGGGAAAACAAAAAATTAAGTCGTGCGCACGACTTAATTAGCCAATCAAATCCGCTTATTATGTTGTGGCCACGACTTAATAAGTTGTGGGAACGACATAATTGGCCAATCAGAGCCCTCCGCCAGAGTCACGAGGGCTGCAAAGTTCTGTCCTAAGTTATACAATCATAATTTATCAAATTCAAAACAATAGCTTTAAAAGAGATGCAACGTTTAAAAATGTTTATTTTCTTTTTTTTTCTCTTTTTTTTTGGGGGGGGGGGGGGTGTTGTTTTATTGACATAATCTTTGTTTTTGTCACTAATTGGATTCTCACTTGGCTATTTATTACCAACATTGTTTGTGATAATCATTGAACACTCATTCATTTGTGCTAAATTTCTGGAATAACAACTTTACAACAAACACAACAGTGTCAGATATTGACGCCCACTCTTATTTTTTACTTTTAGCTCATAATGTTGATATATTTCTTTCAGTTGTAAGCATTATGCTAAAAATAACATTTGGCAATACAAATTCTAATATGTGTGTGTCTGTCTTCCTTTTTAACACCCAACCCATCTCCCCAGATACACTCACACTCACAGACTGCATATCTGTAGCCAGTATTTATTTATACGCACACAGTTTACTTATTTACACAGTACTTGTACACTGGTGACATTTGCAAACAAAATATACATATATGAGGGAGCTTGCTCCTACAGCAGCCATCTGGTCAAGGTCTGTACAGTCTATAATTTTGATATAGAAATTCATCAAGTGCCTAAAAGGCAACAGCAAAATCATCTGTAAGTTTGCAGAAGCAGTGTTGTAAAGGGATCTAGAAACCTTTAAAGATGCATGTTGTTTAAAAAAATGTTTTAATGTACTATTAAACTTGCTGAAGAGAACACCTCAACTGAGGAAAATCTTAAGAGACCACCCTTTGGTCTAACATGTACAAGTATTCAAATGGCGATAACTCTTAAATTAGTCATCCTAGAGTTATGGTTATTGTACACCGCACTTCTCCACACTGAGATCTATCTACCTATGAAGTTTCATGTTGATACATTTTACATTTTTTGTGTAATGCTCCGGACAAAATTATGACGAACAGACGGACGGGAAGGACAAAGCGGCAACTTTATGCTCCCCCTTCGGGAAGCATAAAAAAATCAGCATAAGATCTTTAAAAGTCAACATAAGGTTTAGGAATTCTAAACAGGATCTTGAAAATTCAAGATAATATCTTCAAATCAGTTTTCGATAATTCAAGATACAAAATCCTTGAAATTCGAGATAAAATCTTGAAAAAATCAGATAATTCAAGTAAACTACACTTACTAGAAAGGGTATCGGACTGAGACTTGGATTTTTGCCTTTTGTATCCTAAGAATTACCAACTGACCGAATTCCATTAACTCTGTGTGATAGTTTCCCAGAATTATCTTGAAATTTCAAGACATATATTTCATACATATTTTAAGAACGAAAAGGATTAACAAAGAAATTCAAACTTTGATAAACAGACTATCTCGCCAAATGAAAAGCTAAAACCAGATCGGACATGCAATATATACTCAGAAAAAAGCATCTTTACATGCCTTTCCATTTGATTATCGTTGTCGAAACTTTCTGGATCACTTCATAGCCTAAACTTATTGATAACGATGACCAATGCTGCTGCCTACACAATTCGTTCTCATAGTCTCGCGGTGAAGGAATATCCTTCTTATTTCAATTCAAATGGATGGTGTAATTTATGATTACATAATATTACATTATATATACATTATATAATCTAATTTACAAACAGCTCTCAGTACCTGTCCCAGAAGTTGTTTTTCTTGACCTAGACTCTGGGTTTGATGTTAAGTGCAAGAATAATGCTAAAACACGATCACTCGGAATGTTTAAGCTGACTGTAAAATGTTTTCACGTAAACAGTTATACGCCATTGTAAACAATGATTTTTGGTTGGTGACTATAAGTGAATTCAAACATATTTGCAGGTGATTATTACTTGTATCCTAAGTGTTTTAAGGAATATAGTCAATAAATGTAAAGTTTCTTTTTTGCTGAGTACATAATGCATGGAAATGGTGGGCGCTTTAAATTCTTACAGCCGGACTGGACCAGTAAACGCAACGGCCAGCTTGTTGGAGGTATAGTACTACAATTATTCAAAATATATTTTTAATATATATATATATAATAATATATAATATATATTTATATATATATTTTAACGCAGACATTAACTCTGACTGAGGGCTCTGATTGGCCAATTATGTCGTTCCCACAACTTATTAAGTCGTGGCCACAACATAATAAGCGGATTTGATTGGCTAATTAAGTCGTGCGCACGACTTAATTTTTTGTTTTCCCGAGTTAAAAAAAAAAAATAACACGGGAAAACAATATTTTTTGTTTTCCCGAGTTAAAAAAAAAAATTAACTCGGGAAAACAATTTAACCGGGAAAACAATATTTTTTGTTTTCCCGAGTTAAAAAAAAAAAATAACACGGGAAAACAAAAATGGCTTTGTTTTCCCGAGTTAAAAAAAAAAATTAACTCGGGAAAACAATATATTTTTGTTTTCCCGAGTTAAAAAAAAAATTTAACACGGGAAAACAAAAATAACTTTGTTTTCCCGAGTTAAAAAAAAAAATTAACTCGGGAAAACAATACCAAAAAAAAACTATTGCACATGTCACCTCAGTGCCACCGTAAGAAGGGGCAAATTTAGTGTTATTTTTGTCTCACTTCGACAGGAAGAATAGGTACTGTAAGTCGTGGCTGAAGTGAACGTCATGAAAACGTGAGAAAGATGCGACGCAGTCTATGTGGCTGATAAATGGATTTTGATCAGATTTTAATATCTTTACGGGTCATATATATGCTTATAAACATGTATATGAAAAAGACTGGCAGCTTAATAAAGATGATCGCTTAACATAGGTATTGCTGTTTTTGTATAAACCTTTGAAAAGGTCGTCCCAGGAAAGTTGATGGGTATTGTGAACATGCCGTTCATGAATAGCTCGAACTTCCTCATGCATTCGTCCAGCTCATTATCCGCCATTTTGAATCCCAGCAAGCACCTGCAGCTTAGGTCAAAGGTCAGCTTCCTCAGTTCTGGGTATAGATTGACTCTACAGAGACGACACCATCTGTCTATGTAGCGGTCGATCGTCTCTACGATACACGGAGTGTAGCTAGAGAAATAGTAATACAAAATAATAATTTATAGTAGTAGAATAATATGTCAAGGACAATAAGTAGTGGATGAATTCTACAAAAGCCCAACTCAAACACTGTTTCGGTCTAAGTATTTAGGGTGTCCATTCATAACCAGACTGTAGTGGGTTATGTCTCCGGTCGTGACTTACCGATGCAGCGAAAGACATCGGTACTGACAAAGTTCTCTTGTTTGGTGCTGAACGTACATACGGGTAGTCCCAGGACTGGTTGACCCGACGTCGGGGGATATTTCTGTAGCGTATCATCACAGTGAGACACTAATTAATATACACAACTCTCTCTCTCTTTCTCTCTCTGTCTCTCTCTCTCTGTCCCGCTCTCCTCAAATGACTGAAATACTGTTGAATGTTTAATTTAAGTCAACCTGGGGAAATGCCTTTCATCAATGGAAAGTGACATGGGTCTCCTGCAAGTTTTGATTTTGATTTTTCTTTTTCAGAAACCTTAAGTATCTACGGTACGAAAAGAGAGAGCAACGCTTGCGTCTGCAAACGCTCGTCGGTATTGTTTTGTAAGGGGGGATAATTTGGTCAAAATTGATTTGAGAGTTATAACTCTTGATGAGAATGTAGCCCTTATGATAGTGAACAAGTATATTAAGTTTGATGACAGGCGGTTTAATAGTTACCCTTTTTAAAAAAAATTTGTAAAAAGAGTCAGTATGTTAGTAACAGGCTATGAGATTTTCTCGACCACGACCAAGCCGACGATGAAGACACCACGAGTGTGATGGCAGTCTCGATTTTGTCTCGATTTTCTTTCGTTGGAAAGAAAGAAGAGCTAATAGGAGAGGGGTAGATGTGATCATTTATTCATTAGTGTGTATGTGTATAATATCGTTAGTGCGTTGTTTTGCCAATAAGTGTACACACATATTACATAGTTATTCAATAAAACTGGCTAATTGTGTTTTCAATGCTCCAACAACTCCTTAAACGAATATATCATCTGGAGCCAAGAAAATAAGACAAAATTTCTTACTTTTTACAATGGCTGCTTCACAATTACTTACCAAAATTGTGTCATTTAAAATATAACACATATGTGTTTTCTTGCATAGTTTGCTATATTATGCTTACTTGCATATTTGCATTGTAATTAGCTAGTTGACGTATAGAGTTAATTTCCTTTTATTGTCTTGGCTATATATTGTGTAACATTTAATGTACAAGATCAGGCATATTGCAATAAACATAAATTCGGAAACTTAATCAATATAGGATCGATTTCCACCAACAATTCTTAGCGCTAAGTAAAACTTAAATACTGATGGGCGAAATTCATAAATCTTGTTTAACCCTTTCCCTCATAGAGGACACCATGAAAAGACCTATGCGAACAGCATAAAACCAGATCAGCCTGCGAGTAACTCGCAGGCTGATCAGGTTTTATGCTGTTCGCTGCTCCTCAGTGGTCTGGAAATGAGGATTTTGTAATTAAATTTGGTAAGGTTTAACTGTGGTTTTCTGCAGATCAGGCTTTATGTGGTACCTATTGAGTGCGTCAAAATGAGTCTATATGAGGGAAAGGGTTAAAAATACCAAAATGTTTTATTTCTAATCAATTATTGTGAGTTATTAAGGTAATAATTCATTTCAACTTAGTCGTGTACTTGAAAATTTCATAAAATAGTAATCTACCTAGTTTAAGAATTTTAAGTATTACTTAGCGCTAAATATTGTTGGTAGAATTCGAGCCAGGTCTCCATGCTGAGAGTGTGGTCCCTACTGGGGTACTGGGGGCCACATTGATTCCAAATCATTCTCGTGCAGTCGCTTATAGATGATCCAACCAAGGAACCATAGGGAGGGATCGGTGTAACTTGAAACATTTGCTTCTAAGTCGACGTTTAAGATATAAGATTAAATTCAATTTCAAATTACATTGTACATTAAAATTCTGAGCAGAGAGCATAGTAAAAAAAAACTGCACATCGATTTTTTTTTCTCAAATTAAAATATAATTGGCGAACTTATTTTGGACAATAATATACACTGTATCTTTTATTATTAAAGGAAGGATTATATAATTGGTGTGCTTTGTACCTTGACAATGAAGCATGGCAAAAGAGCTTCATAAGTTTCTGCTTCCGTCTGTTGTGTGTCACGTGACATGTTTGTAGGGCTAGTCCGCTTTTCAGCAGCGCGTGCGCACTCTTTGGCCAATACGTCTCAACCAATCGGTGCTCGCCTTTCAATATCGTCAGCACATTCTCAGTTCCTATAACTCGTATAGTAGGTCTGCCAAAAAGGTGTGTCTTGTATATTTTCCCATACCTGCGTCGTTTATCGTCCTGGAAACGGGAACCCTGGAGAAACATGCACACACACATTCGTATTTTGACTTATCCTGATCAGCGTTTGATAAATGATGTTGATAGTCTGTCGCTGTTAAAAACACGTCTGTGTTTTACAATTCCTTAGTACATAATTAGCAATTGCATTTCACATACATCAGCAAATTGCTCTAAACTGTTGATACATGGTATAATATTTTGTTTGCATTCATACTTAATTCTTCAATTATTTTCGCAAAAATAAAACTCAAGTAAGACAGGTGCATTTTGCTCTACCTTTGATGATATACATACGTTGCAATTATGAATTCTGCCCGACCCAAACCTCTAGCTTTTCCATATCGCGACTTTGTGCAATGATGTTAATCTTATAAAAATGTTTTACTCATAGCCAATCTGTACCTTTTTTTTCTCTTAAAATCACAGATGAAAACCCATGGCTACCGCGCCACTGCATAAGAAGTCAATTACAATGCCATAACACTGATATACATAGATATATTGACTAATCTTGGTTTGAAGACAGTTATAAACAGTCTCGGAGATTGCGTGGGAGAGTTGGCACCAGAAATCTGAAGAAGTACAACAAAACACATGCGGTTTTCAAGGAGAAGTTTTGTTTGTATGTTTCCAAAAGGTTACACGCTGTGTGTTATGTTAATTTTGTTTGAGGGATTATTTTATGCAATGAGGTCGGGATTTTGCATAGGATGTCAGAACTACGACTAAATTGTATTTGCAATGTGCATGGGGGATCGGTATATATGTAGATCTAATTGTTATCTAGATTAAATATGGCAAAGGTTATACGAATAATATGCACAGAATCGACGACGACGACGACGATGATGATGATGATGAGAAAGATGAAAAATACAGATTGTCGTATTTTAGGGTTCCCAGAGTTGAGAAAAACTTGACATTTACCTGACCAGATTCAATTTACCCCGACCAAAACGTCCTTTTTTTTTTTTTTTTTTTTTTTTGTCGAAACGCATTCATCTATGAGCATGATAGATACATGTTGACCTTTATCCTCCCCATCACCCAGCCTTACCTTGCGGGAACCTGAGGTTTATCACACTTCTAAACACGGAAAATTGTACTAACAAGACACAAGCAGACCAAACACTGTATAACGTTTGAATGTAATGCAATCAAAGCCAACAAAATATTAACATACAAGCTGTAATGTATGACACTATCTAGACTTGACTTAACTATTTGAGTTTACCGTCGCTTCGACAGTATTTCAGTCATACGTCCAGCTAATTACAGGTGGAGGAAGACCCCGAATGCACGGAGGCATCTGGGTAGAACCACCGACCTACCGCAAGCCAGCTGGAAGGCTTTCTCACATGAAAATCCGAATGACCCTGCCGGGATTCGAACCCACGCGGTGAGGGGCTGAGTGAGTGTTACAGTCAGCGACTTAACCCTCTCGGCCACGGAGGCCCCCATGACACTATCTACCTGGTGCACATCAATATTCCTTATAAACTCGTCATTTGTCCTAATATGAATCCGAATATAAGTAAGTTCCAGTTATATACATGTATTGCCAAAAGAATTGAAAAAAAAATTAAATACACTCAAATGACTATGTTGATATACAAACTAAATTTTTGAAGAGCGAGTTGAAATATCATTATTGGGCTACAGCAAAATATCAAAATTAACTATTTAGCAAATTAAAAAAAAAATTCATTAGCCTTGTATTTCAATCTTTCTATCATTACTCCGATCTCGGCGTGTGATGACAAAATCACCTTCAGGGGGGACCCTGTCAGGGGGGACCCTGATTAAATTTATTTGTAACAGTGATAGTCACGGTAGAAGGAAAACTATGACAAACCTTAAGCAGTAAATGCAGTGATTCCCCAACAAATGGAAGTCCAAAGTGGCCGGGGGGAAGCGGGTACGGGCATCCGTTGTCACGTGACTGTGCATTATACAGATTCCATAACACAATACTTAACAACAGTAGTGCGGCGGGGGACAGCATGTATATACAGGCAATACACCACGAACAACAGCCCAGCACCATTATATCAGGCAGATCTCTAGAAAATATTCAGTTTATATAGAGTCCGGTTGACATTTACCATCTAGATCATATGATAGTTACATACGGGCATTGCAGATGCTATGCATCCTATATTTTATTTATGTATCTATTTTATATTAATTAGTATTATATGCTGGTACATATACCAAATCGAATGATCCAATAAAGTTTGCTGCCTGGTTATAAACATGTGGCATTCATGAAATAGTATATTCAGTTTGTTTGGTGTATCGCCCCTGTCTTTCAGAGAATGTATGTTTGTTTCTTTGTTGGTTTTAACGACAGATTCCATTCCTTTTTGAGTCATATAGTGCTGTCACTCTGCAGTATCACGCCGTAGACAAATGTCATGATACCACACCCAGTCACATTATCCTGATACCAGGTAAACTACCCTGCATATAGCAGACATGGAGCTTTTAGCGACTTTGGTATGGCACAGTCGGGAATGAAACCCCTATTTTTTTTTACATGCAGTTGCTATAGCCTAGATACAGTCTTAAACGTTGGTAAGCATGCCTGATTATATGATTGATGTTCCTCGGAAAGATTTCTCGAAAGGAAATTTCCTATTTCAATTTCACTTCAGTGAAATATCCACAGCCAGTGTTAGTCACGGAGGAACAAGGACTTCTTCAGTGTGCTTGAAATCAGTAATACACAGTAGCACCTATCATTATCGCATTACGAGACACTTTCTCAAATTTGGTAGGTAGGATGGTGTGTACGGCATGAGAACGGGGTTATTTCAAAGAGTAATATGCCGTAAAGTACCGTCAATGGACTTCGTGAAGTCCGAAATGCTCATAAAAAGCCTGGGGAGGTTGACTGAGGCAACAAGATATAACTTGTTTATTATCAATAGCGATTCATTTTAGAATACTTTGATAACGATGATAAAAGTACATGTACGTGTAATACACTGACAATATCAGAATGTAGAAACCATGTTAGAGTTTAAAAAAAGGACAAACGTGATGTGGAATGGCAAAATGCATGTGTGGTTTGTACGTAACTACTATGATTGTGTTTGTTTGTTTGTTGTTTGTTTGTTTGTTGGGGTTAACGTCCCACCGACAGTATTTCAGTCATTTGGAGACGATGTCTACTTGAGACAGATATAGTGCTGCCACACTGCAGTATCACGCCGTAGACATGTGGCATGATACCAAACCCGGTAACATTATCCTTACACCGAGCCAACCAGTCCTGCAACTACCCTTATATGCTGAGCGCCAAGCAAGGGAGCTATAACAGTACCATTTTTTACGACTTTGGTATGTCGCGGCCGGGGATTGAACCCACGACCTCCCGCTCCCGAACCGGACGCTCTAACCACTCGGCCATCGGGGAGGTCTACTTTGATGTAAGAAATGCACAATACCAAATCAACGATACTGGTGAATATCACTTAAATAAGTATTTATCTGCATACCCTCCCCTTCACAATAAAACTATTATCCGCATACCACATCACATAATTCTTTCGACGTGCCCCAGGGTACTATACTTTACTGTTATAGGTCTTATAAAATATGTATTATGTAATTATATAGCTGAAATTATCAAAGATACTCAAAATGCACTATTAAATTGGTCATAAAAGTTTCAGATTGAAGAACGTCAAATAAGAAATGATAAGCAAATTCCACGATTTTTTTATCTCCCCTCGTAAAAAGCTAGTGTGTGAAGAGCAAACATTTAATGTGAAAGGGTAGCAAAATAATATACTGAACCATATAGAAATAATACCTGCAGCTGAGCTAAAATTGTAGAGAGTGTGCAACTTAGAGGCAGTCAGACGAAATCAGTATAAGGGCCAGATAACTCACATAGAAATGAAGTTACACCTGTAGGTGGAAAAGGAACAAAATTCCATCAAAGATTGGTGATGTGTAACCAAGTCGAACTTGACCAGCAACATATGGTATTATTCCTATGTAGTAAATCAATCCACGTCTAAGGGTATTATCTGGACAGCCACTTTCATCCAGTTAAGGATAAGTTCAAGAAATATAGGTGGTCTGATTTGGTCTGTATTTAAGTGTAAAACCTGTATATCGAATATTGATTAAATCAATCAATCCATTCACGAGTTATTCTCAATGAAGAGGTTTTTTTTGGACAAAATCCTAGTTGAGAAAAAGTGTCAAGACTCCATCAAAGAACAGTGATATGTTACCAAAGTCAATGCTGACCTGTATATTTCCTATATTACATTCCAATCAAATTAACAGTAATGGAGGGCAAAATCAGGTTGACAGCCAGGTCAACGTTAGTTGTATGACATCAAGATCGACGAAAATTGTAGGCATTTAACTGCAATATGATGAAGATGTACCGTTCTTAAATGTGACTGATGTGCAAGCCAGGCTCTAGAGTTATATCAGATATCACCAGCGTTAGCTGCATGGATATTAACCCTTTCCCTCATAGAGGAAACCATGAAAAGACTTATGCGAACAACATAAAACCAGATCAGCCTGCGAGTAACTCGCAGGCTGATCAGATTTTATGCTGTTCGCTGCTCCTCAGTGGTCTGAAAATGAGGACGTTATAATTAAATTTGGTAAGGTTTAACTGTGGTTTTCTGCAGATCAGGCTTTATGTGGTACCTACTGAGTGCGTCAAAATGAGTCTATATGAGGGAAAGGGTTAACAAAAAAAAGTTGACACTCAAGTCGACGATAATTTGACGAACGGTTGGACGAACAAACGGATGTCTTTGTCGCACCTGCTTGCTATGTAGGATAAAAAGTAATGATGGGAAGGAAAAATAAATCTACTAATTGTTTTAAAAAGACTTTGTATAGAACCTGAAATGGTGTCTTGCAAAAGCTCATAATGTGTAGTGTTACATTTAATAAAACTGAAAGTACGGTCCTTATGTAACCTTGATGTAGAAAGGTAATATTTTCAAGTTTTTAACAAATCCGACGATTATTACTTTGTTTTCAAATCCCGAATATGTCTGCATTATATGTTAAAGGCACTTTGCACGTAAATAGTTCATCCATTTTTTCTGAGATGATAAAGGGTCATGATATGGTATCGAACATTAAATGATTGGAAGACACTAACTACGAAAGGAAATCTTGAAGCATACACTGTATTTGCAATAAAGGCACCTTTACTATACTTATATAAGATAAGCATTTGCTTGGTCGCAAAAAAAAATACAAGTTCCGGGTTTACTATAAAAAAATCATATTGACTCTCGAATGATATACATTTTTGAACACACACACACACACACACACACAGACAAACACACACAGAGGGGCATAAAAAAGCCATATCAGACAGGTAAAATAATACCAATCTGATCACATGATGTGCATTGTTCTTCTCTCCTCTGATAACTACCAGGTGTGGAGTTGGACCACTGTGTGGAATGGGGGAGTATGTTCATATATATGAACTTGGGCTGAGATAGAGGTAATATCGAACTCATGCTTGGAAATACGCCGATTATGTGGAGGTGAAGCGTTTACCCGTACACGCAGTGTATAGGACATGCATACACTGATATGCGGCATGTTATAGACTTATGTCTTTCATCTTTCTATTAATGCTGATTTTATTGCAAACGATCTAGAGACATGCATATCAAAACTTCGTAGGTATACTCCAAATTCTTTGAAGTAGGTTCAGATAAACAGTATTAGTTCTGATGTTAGATAAGTATTATGCACCCGGGGTCTTCCTGTCACTTAATAAACTTCCTATTCTGATAAAAACAACAACATGCAATTGATTGAATTTTCTCGGTCATACGAGTATGTATTAAATTAAAATTTCATTTTTTTTTTTCAAAAGCAAAAGCCTCCTGTATTTTTTTATATATCAACATTTATGAAGAGCATAATATGCAGATTCGTGTCTTTGTCTGGAAACTGCAAACTTGAAGTTTCTCCAGATGAGAAAGGTAATTAATAAGGATATATCAGAAGTGGAAGCAGGGTTGTTTTGGCGCATTCAAATAAATAAGCTCCACATACTTAATTAGCATTTGGGTATCCTTTTCTTACGGAATCTTATTAGTGTCACGTTAAAAGTAGCGTGTCGCTGAATGATGAAACTCAAGAGAGAACCTATGTGAAAACCAATATCAACTATTAAAAAGAACTAACTTTAGAAGGAGGTGCAAGTAAGGATGAAAAAGACAAAAACACGAAGACAGTTAATTGCATAAAATAGAGAAATACATACAGTTGCCGCTTTTGAAAAGTCCGTCAACGGAAGGACTAACTGTTGTGCTTAAACGCGTCAATCGACATCAATTTTAGTCAGCTAATTTCTCGTGGATGCATTATAATTTTTAATGAAGTCGATCGCCGTTTCGCATTGTCGTGTGTCGCTTCATACTGCTGTGTGTTGTGTTAGAAGGTCGACACACGACACGACGCGACGCACATTATGTTGAGCAAATGAGGAATTGTGCGTTATTTTTCCAGTCATTATAGGTCGACGCACAACATTGACGCGACACACCTTTCCACGCGACACACGATATTGCTTGTCATGTGTGGCGTCACTGGCGTGTGTCGCGTCGCATTGTACCTTTCCACGCGACACACGATATCGCTTGTCATGTGTGGCGTCACTGGCGTGTGTCGCGTCGCATTGTACCTTTCCACGCGACACACGATATTGCTTGTCACGTGTGGCGTCACTGGCGTGTGTCGCGTCGCATTGTACCTTTCCACGCGACACACGATATCGCTTGTCACGTGTGGCGTCACTGGCGTGTGTCACGTCGCATTGTACCTTTTCCATGCGACACACGATTGGGCGTGTGTCACGTCGCATTGTACCTTTCCAAGCGTAATGATGTAATAATAGTTTCTTTTCACGGATTCACCCCTTTTCTTTATTACTAAAGTTAATTCAACAGAATAAGTCTAGTTATTTGTGGAATTTAAGGCATTGTTAACTCCATTTTGAACTATAAAACATTATTTTCCTGCTGTCCTGCTATAAAATGCCATTTGGAAGATTTATTTTGCTATCCTCAGTCCATTCACATTTCATACCTATGAAAGTTGTATAAAAATACAGAAAAGAGTTATTTTTACATATAGGAATTACTCATTTAGACGAATGCATTTGTTAGTAACAACACCCGATTAACATAAATGTCCCTCTATACCAACTTCCCTTTCTTTCCCTTTTTTCCCTCCGTCCTTTATGTTCATACCTTTCTCCCAGTCATTTCATTAATGCATTGGAGTAAACTGATTTATAGTTGAATCAAGTTAATTATGGAGGTGCATACACATTCTGTCTATTCTACACATAGGTAGACCATGTCCTACTCGCGTATTGCGTGCACTGAGTTATGCAACAGGGAGTAAATTATCAGTACGTTTCAGCTTGATAAAGAATTGAATTGTTAAATGCGTTTACCATTGTCATGGGCGAGAAACCAACCCGAGTATGTGTTATTGGGGCGGGTCCTTCCGGTATGTCTGTCGTAAAACATTTTGCAGACCTTGACTGCGCCATCAGACCGGAAGTTGTGTGCTTGGAGAAACAGGAAACATGGGGTGGACTCTGGAACTTTAGCTGGCGAACTGGTATGTCAAACTATATATCAATGTATTTTCTTCTATAATCCAACGTCATTTTTTGTTTAGACATATCTGGTGAATATTTACAAAACTTCTAAATCGGATTCGGATCCTGGCATTAGTGTTCTTTCTTTGAGTCTCTGGCACTAGAACCATACTTTCTTTGCTATATAGAAAAAGTGGGATGGGTGCGGTTCTAGTGCCAGTGTTTTGAGAAATGTGTCTCTAATTCCCAAACGACAATAAGGATCAAGAAGAGAATGGGACTGGTTATCTATACATGATGCTCTCGTATGCAATTTAAAAAAAAATGCATTCATATCTGGACCTAATTATGATCAATTTTACTAATATTAAAAGTAAATAAATCATCACTAACCATATAATTAAGTTTCATTTAAACAATTTACAGAAGCATTTGGATATTCTACTAGGCACCAGCTACAGAGTTTGTGACCAAAGGGATGAATAAAACCACAATATACGAGCTAAATAACTACATGGTGACCATGATTTTGTAGGTTCCAATCCTCCCCAGAATATATATTTTTTCTCCTAGACCAAGGAATAAATTGTTATCTAAATGATCAATTACACGACGTTTTAACTTGTGAGGCTTTTCTGATACTATTTAAAAGGTATGAAACTTTCCTAATATTGAGAAAATTAATTAACTAAATTATGTTATTGGGTATTATGCACGAGTATGTCTTCTTATACTGACTTGTAATGTGTTTTCAAATATAAATTCAGGCAGACGATAATACTTCCTTAAACTATTCGAAATCATCATATTTAATAAAACTAAGGAAATTAGATATTAATTTATTATCTATTATCTTGTATTTCATTATACAGGAACCGACCAGTACGGTGACTTGTGTCACCAAGGAATGTACAAATATCTGTTGACCAATACGCCAAAGGAAGTATTTGAATTCCCAGATTACACTTTCGATGAACACCTCGGCCGACCTTCGCCTTCCTTCATCCCAAGGAAAGAATTCAAAGACTATTTGGAAAGTATGTTAGTTGTTTTTTTTTATTGTTAGCTCACCTGAGCACTTGTGCTCGGGTGAGCTTTTGTGATCGCCTTTTGTCCGTCGTGCGTCGTCCGTCGTCAGTCGTCCGTCGTCAACAATTGCTTGTGAACACTCTAGAGGCCACAGGTTTAGTCCAATCTTCATGAAACTTGGTCAGGATGTTTGTCTACATGATATCTCGGATGACTTCGAAATTGGGTTATGTGGGGTCAAAAACTAGGTCACTAGGTCAAATCCTTGAAAAACCTTGTGAACACTAGAGGCCACAGTTTTAGCCCAATCTTCATAAAATTTGGTCAGGATATTTGTCTACAAGATATCTCGGATGAGTTCGATATTGGGTCATATGGGGTCAAAAACTAGGTCACCAGGTCAAATCTTAGAAAAACCGTGTGAACACTCTACCGGCAAGTTATGGCCCAATCTTCATGAAACTGGGTCAGGATGTTTGTCTACATGATATCTTGGATGAGTTCGAAAATGGGTAATGTGGGGTCAAAAACTAGGTCACCAGGTCAAATCTTAGAAAAACCTTGTGAACACTCTACAGGCCACAGTTTTGGCCTAATCTTCATAAATGGTCAGGATGTTTGTCTACATGATATCTTGATGAGTTGAAATGGGTATGTGGGTATACCGTATATTGTAGGCATACATTTTTGTCCCAGTCTTCATTAAACTTAATATGATTGATGACTGCATGAATTCCCAGTTGAGTGCAAATTCGGGCAAGATCAATATGTAGGTCACTTAGTCAAATGTTAGAAAAACACTTTAGATGCCAGATTTTTTTCATTATGCCTAACACAGCCATCTTACTCAGGTGAGCGACACAGGGCCATCTTGGCCCTCTTGTTTTGAATCCCA
The DNA here is from genome assembly GCA_021229015.1 of Solen grandis. Classification (NCBI taxonomy): domain Eukaryota; kingdom Metazoa; phylum Mollusca; class Bivalvia; order Adapedonta; family Solenidae; genus Solen; species Solen grandis. Next base: position 6,969,790 of record CM037792.1, on the reverse strand, counting down.
GCACATCTAGAGGAATTCACTTACTTAAAAGTATATAAAGTAGGTCGTAAAGGAATGCATCCCGACTAGGGATTTGAAGATTAAATCTATTCTCCTGTACTTCTTTCTAGATATGCTAAATATTTCTTTAATCAGCAATATACACGTACAAAACCTGTTTATGCATTACAATAAAACCACATCCTCCTTTAAAATAGATTTTAGAACTATATGTATATTAAGTAATTTACATTCCGTTTTAACTTTCCAAGGCAAAGACAGTATTCAGCTGCATCTTAAAGATGTGAAACCCCGTGTCCCGTGGACGTTTGTTTGGTTTTACTGATTTAGTGATTCAAGAAACATATATGTATATGAATTAGGTTTTATAAAATATGTTTTAAAATGAAAAGCCTTTTTTAAATGAATTTGTTATTTTTTCTCTCATCCCATAGAGAGAAACAAATCGCATATAGCTGACTTTAAAATCATAAAAGCCAGATGTTTGTGTTCTTGTTGATATCTTCCTTAGATTTTTTTAAAGCATGTTTATTGTTCTGAACTTCTTTTAATTACAGAGAGATGGTTGAAATACAATCTAGAAAAATATGTGCGCTTCAACAACATCGTGCGTTGTGTGAAATACTTGCATGACGAATTTAGTGTGGTTTTCACAGATCGTGTGAAGGACAAAACATTCGAAGAAACATTTACATATGTCGTTGTAGCTAATGGCATATTCAGTGCTCCGAAAAAACCTGATTTCCCTGGTCTAGATACGTTCCATGGGAGTGTCATCCATGTCCATGATCTCAGGGACATCGCACTCTATAAAGGACAAAGGGTTCTGGCCGTCGGGTTTGGCGGCTCTGGTCATGATGTCGTAATTTTGTCCAGGAAGTTCGGAGCAGCACACGTGTCGATTTGTTGGCACAAACAAATGCTCCCCATCAAATGGCCAGCTGGCGTTACTGTGCATCCGATGGTTGAAAGAATCGAAGGGAATATGGTCCATTTCAAAGACGGGGCTTCAGAAGAGTATGACGCCATCATTCTTTGTACAGGATACCAGTATCATCTTTCTTTTATGGACGATGAACTAAAACTAAGATCCGAGTGCACTTTTTACCCCGAGAATTTGTACAAAGGTGTTCTTTTCCTCGGTGGTGGCAACAATAAATTGTTCTACATAGGTGCACAGTCTCAGGTGTTTTCATTGCCAATGTTTGATGTACAAGGTCTTTGGATTTGCAGGTAGTGTTAGATGTAGTGTAGAAATATCTAAATCGACTGCTGCATTATAATTACAATTTCATTCTTCCTTTTTTCCTATATCTAATTTCTTTTATTTACATGAAAAATCATTTTTCGTTAAGTGTTTCTATTTTAAAAATTAAAAAAGAGCTAAGCTACATTTTTAATTTTAATTTGAACCCTGTACATTTGTTAATCTTATGATTAAATATAAAGCATTTTATAGGTAAAATTAAGTTTAACACATATATTTTGTATAATGAGTAATTCAGAGCAACAAGTGAAAGAGCCCTCAACAAACCCAGTCTGTTAAATGTTCGAATGGGTATCATATAACAAATACATGTACTCGCTTTATTCTTTATATCAATTTCAGTGTTACTACGAGTGGGAAAATATATACAATTAGATATGATTTGATATTGGTTTCCAAGTGGTTTGGGTGATTATGTTTGATTGTATCTAAGTGCTGAAGTGAGGTGCTTGTACATTTCAGATATATCCAAGGGACTCTTGATCACGAACCAACGTCTAAAGAACAAATGCAAGCTGACATGAACAAATGGATTTCGGCTTTAAAAGCGACCACTGATCTGCCAACAGTGGCAGCATTTCAGCTGAACTACATATGTGATTTGGCTGAAATATTGAGTTATAACCAGGACGTTAATCGCTTTATGCCAATGATTCAGGACATCATCAAGAACCTGTTTGCTGATATCGAAAGCTTTCGCGACAAATGTTACGCCTCTATCTACACAGGTACAATAGCCACGAAACCGGATGTCCCTTGGAAGGATAACAAAAACGAGTATATGTAATGACTCGAGATTAGCTGAGCATTATGCATATATATAAAAGCAAGATTGAAAAACGTCATGCTCAACTTTTGACTTTTACATTTATATCGCTTTTGTTTTGAAATACATGTCCGAATACACAGAGAGATCATTATACAAGTATGTAGTATAGCGGATTGGGTGTATACATTAACATAAATGTAGATATTCAACAATATCATTTCATTGGCCCTGTGTAAAAGCAGAGCATACATTATAGGTTATGTATGCGGTTATATTATTCATTTGTACAGAAAGGTAAAATATGTGTCAAAGTTCGGTTAAGATATGCAATCTGTACATACTCGTTGGCGATAAAGTGACGTCAATACATAAATAAAAAAGAATACTTAACTAAAGACCCTTCAATTGATTATAAATATACCTGATTTGCATATTCCGCATATCTTCGTCAATTACCTGCCTTTTTCCATAGACCGTTCGTATGTCTCCGTTAACAAATGGCAGGTCCATATATTGATGACGTAGCAAATAAACAAATTGTGATTCGCCGACGGGTTTTCATTTTTTTCCTATTACGGACCTCTTCGGGAATATTTGTGAATTTAAAATGTAGTCAGTGAGAGTATTTTGACATCCATACAAAATACTAAATGGGGTTATCAATATTTTCTTATGCGATTAACTGATACTCTACAGCAGATTTGCACATTACGGACCATTTGCGTTTGTCTACAATATGTCAATATCATTTTATGAAAATTGTATCATCATGACTTGTAATGGACCCTTAACATCATAAATATTAGCATAATTCAAACGCACACAAATATTAGCAAATATGAAATGAAATCAGCTTAAATAATCAAATTAACTGTGTTATGTAAATAAAGTAAAAGTGTTTCTTGATATTAATTTTTATACATATCAATCACATACGTTTTCACGTTCTGACCTGTTCTTGTCATTCTTTAATGAAAACGACACTGAATTGTAATATGCCGATTGCCAATAAACTGGTTAAAGGACTTCAGCTGGGGTTTGTTGTGACATTCAGGTGACATTTTGAGGTACTTAATGCATTAATAGATGCAAACTTGTTTCAGCAAATACATGCAGGGATATATGTCTTTTTTTATGTACATCTGGAAGAGAATATCTTATTGCCTTAGAGTGTTTCCTGTAGCACTGATAAGAAGGATGCAAAAACATATGAACATAATAACGAAGAACTTTTATCTTTTATAATCAGCGGTTATTGAGTTAATTACAATCAGTACTCAATACTACTTCAGTATTCAATTAATCTCACACGATGAAAATATCGAAGACATCCCTACCAATTCATGCAACGAAATCAATTTGGTTCACTTGGGAGATTCTAACTGGTGTCTATCCTCAATTCCGCTTCAAAACATCGTGTCTGTTGTTGTTGTTGTATTGTTGTATTGGTGTTTACCGTCGCTGCGATAGTATTTCAATCATATAGCGACGCCCAGCTAATTACAGGTGGAGGAAGACCCCGAGTACACAGAGGTACCCGGGTAGAACCACCGACCTACCGCAAGCCAGCTGGAAGGCTTCCTCACATGAAAAATCCGAAGTCCTTACCGGGATTCGAACTCACAGCGGTGAGGGGCTGAGAGATCTGTAGTCCACGACTGTAACCGCTCGGCCACGGCGGCCCTCGTGTCTGTCGTATACATGTATCGCTAATTCATAACAATCAGGGGGCCGCCGTGTTACATTATCTAACATTTTTTTTAATTTAACCCTTGCATGATCATAAATTTCTTACATTAATGACTGTGTAACACATGAACCTACATTTTTTTAATCAGTTTGCATTTTAGGTGTTAAAAATTGCATTTTTACACTTGCTATATTAAGTGTCTATATCTGTGTACATGTATACAATTTATTATCCTTTTTCAGTCTATACATTAAAATATTTCATTCATTCTTATTTTATTCTATTCTTTCATCCATTCTATCATCCATCTATCTCTTCATACCTAACCTACTTTCCTCATTTAACCCATCCATCTATATTTAAGTACACATACCTGTGAACCTAGCTTTTTATCTGGTTATTATAAGTGTACTTACAATTTTATATGTAATTATTTTTTGTGTAAAGATTACTACTTTCACTACTCTACTCTTGCATTAAAATACTTTTCTTTTGATTTACCAATTTTTGACAGTTTACTTGTTTAAATTTTTAGTAATTTGTATCTCATTTGTAACTGGAGAAGAGTTGACACGGAGAAGAAAGGTGCATAGATCAGTTCGCAATCCATTCCATTCTCTGTTGATAAAAACCATTAAAATGATTATAGTTTGTTAGAGAATATACAGATACAGAAATCATGGGGGGGGGGGGGGGGGGGTAACCATTATAACTGATACTTCTACAGCCCCATCTCGGGGAGCTACAGTATACCATTTGGGTCCAAAACAGAGACAGCGAATTAGAAAAATACAGTCACAAAAGAAAATATACGCGTTAAACTGTGTTTGTTTAATAGTTTCAAGTCTAAATTGATGATTGCAATGGTATTTACAATGCCCAGCTGCAACCAAACATTATCAATTGCAACTGTCTAAGTTTAATTGATCCGCATGAAGCGTCATATTTTTACAGGGATTCTCGTGGAGCAATCATTGTGGTAGCTATTTCTGGTGACGATGCCAAAAACATTGTGTGCTCCTTGATGGGATGTTGGAATAATTAACCTGTTTGTAACTCCAGCCATGTAATGGCGCGCACCGTTGGGATTCCGTCGGGTAGTAGGGCAGGCAGGTGAATGTCTCTGTTCAGTGTTGTTGATGGGACCATAGGAGAGCAATGCTGGTATTACGCTCAGATACCATTAGTTCCAATCGCAACATTTCTGTATACCCCGTACAACCTGATAGACATTCTATATAGATTACTTCAAAGAATTCGCAGGGGTGATCCGAATGACTGTTTCTACAGACTGCAACACAATTTGCTCATAAATATGATAATATTGCTGATCGTACTATTTTCACGAGAGGTCATATGACGAAAAGTGAAAACTTGTGGTTTAGTATTTTCAATAATATTTTTTGTGATGTAAACAGGAACACATGTAATGAAATACATGTATATACTACTTGCCTTACCGCTTTTGTATATTTTTGTCAGGAACATGGTGACGTATTATTTTGTGTTAGATACACTGACTATATTTTAACGTATGTTCACTTTGGAAAAGATAGAACATTTACTGTATTTCATTTCTGTCCTAAACATCACACAATCTTAATAAATATATCGCACCAAACTGACTGCCATATGTGAAAATAAAAGAATGAGTTCATCTTCTAAATGATCCACATGTATTTGATAAGTTCGACAAAGGTGGTGTTCGATCCGTTTATGTACTAATCGGCTCAATTATCCGTGTCACTTTGAGCATCTTTTGGTTGCATGTGAGAGAGTCAGATGAACATACGGAACCGCGTGTGAAACATCAGAAGAAAGAGAATAAGATTATTGTATACATGTATTTGTAATATTAAGTTGAATTTAGTAAAATAAAGAAGATTATTTTAAGCTGTCTACAGTCTTCGCTAATTCCCCAGTGAGAAGGAGAAGAGTAAAAGAAGAAAAACAAAGTGAGAAATTAAGCGTAAAGTAACAGCGGGTGAAAGTCACACCCTGTTACACAAGTCGAGTTAAGAAATATAGCAATGTGTTTGTTAGGAAGACGTATGAATGTCTTTTTAAACATACAGTTATTAGAAAATATCATGATATCGCAACAAAATAAATTAAATACCAGTAAGTGAAAATAACAGCTGCAAAAATACACCACAGTTGCAGCTGCATCTGAAATACACTTTCAACTTTATATTTATGACTTTTATATCAGTCAGAATATCCTATTTTCTAACCAAACTGGTAATCATGTTGACTCCATTAGGAAGACCTGGTTTACCCAACCCACGTCGATGTCAGCATAACAGGAAAAAACAATGGGGCAAGATAAAAGCAAATTACAATACCAGTTTGCCAAAGTCAACTTGAAAGATCATTTTAACAACTACACTATAAAGTTTCTTCCTGGAAATCAGTTTACATATGTAAATCTTGATCTATAGGGGTGTATAAAAACCTAGATGATGTTTAGGACAGCATGCACTCGATATAATGAAGACGGCTAATGCGTTTAGACAAGCAGTGATGAAGTGGATATAAAAACATTAAGTAATCCTGATGATATTAACCTGCTTACCGAGCTGTTTGTCTCTTAAACCAGTGTAATGAGATAATGTGGTTCATACTTGTGACTGTTTACACGATTAATGCAAGAACAGTGATCCAGCCAGGATTTGAAAAGAGCCCGATGCAGGTGCATAAAAAACACTTTTAGGCGCGTGGTGCCGAATTTGGGTTGTGTTGGGAGATTTTCCCCCTTCTTGGGATAGGAAGGGGGTGAATGTCCCCAAAGAAAATAAATTGTTTGGGGACTTTTAGAAGTATCTAGGTTTTTTATATATCTATTATTCTATATTTATTTCTCAAAAGAAAATGGCAGTAACGATGTGAAAAAGAAATGGAATATTTCATTTTGTATTCATTTATCTATTCATTTTCTCTAAAGGAAGATGTGTTGTGAAAAAGAAAACTATCAACATCTTAATATTCATTTATGGAAATAGCATTAACGTTGTGAAAAGGAAATTAAGTAAAAATGATACCATAAAATCACAGTACATACTTCTTAAAATGGCTGACTGTTGAATAAAACCAAAGCCCTGAATGCACTGGCGTGGCGATTTTCAAACGAATGCTTGCAGGGTGACTATGTATCATAAGGGCATGTTGTTAACATTTGCCATAAGTCTCCAGCGGCCAAATCTTCCTGTAAAAGGTCAAAGATACAAAGGATCATGTTGGCTCTTGATAGCTCACATGAGTACAATGACTTTCATATGTAAATAAAGTAGTACATATATGTCTGAAATTGATCTCACCTTTTACAGGCTGATAAAATATTTCTCTAGTGTGAACAGTTTTAGCTGCCGAAACATTTGTTTATAGGAACACGTATTCTAGTGTGTATGACTCAACAGCAACATTTTTGTATTTCTTTACTTTTATTTTCACATTATACGGTACATATTACAAATTCATATTTGCCACATACTCGTATCACGTGTGCTGGCTCAACTGCCCCCCCCCCCCCTCCCTCTTACTCTTTTTAAATTCATATTTGCCACATACTCGTATTGTAACAATTGTTACACGTGTGCTGGCTCAACTGACCCCCCCCCCCCCACCCCTGTTCCCTATACATGTTCTTTATATGTAGGTAACACTTATTTTCTTACTCTTTTTGATCAACGTGTGATCTTTAGACGCTTGGTCGTGTTTGATTTAGCTTTTAAGTCCGACAAAATATTTATCGGCATTAATACATATGTGTGCTTGGTATCACGCATTACCTTGCACGGCCAAATACTTTAATATATATATGCAAAACTTATTTTCTTACTTCTCGCTTTGAATGATATTTCGATTTTTGCATAATTTTATTTTGCGTTTTGTTTGTTTGTTTGTTTGTTTTGGGTTTGTTTGTTTGTTGTTGTTTTTGTGTGTGTGTGTGTGTTTTTTTGGGGTTTTTTTTGGCGTAGCTATATAAAATTGATTTTACCTACTTCTTGAACCAATCAAATGTTTGTAAGCAAAAGCAGCCAGAGTAAATTGTCTTGTATATTTTATTATTAGGATATCTAGGATGTTCCAACTTAAAATGGGAGTTTCAGGTTGTAAATATCTTTCCACTTGATATAACTTTTTTTTTCAGTTTATACATAAAAGGTAACACAGTAATGAATATTTAACACTTCTTTATCAATTTAGGAATGCTGCTTTGGCAATATGATTTAAAACAACTAAATAAGAAGCAGGCGTATGTCTATTTTTAGACCACAATTTCCCCTAATTTGTAAAATTGGACTCGGCCTTCAGGGGAGGTAACTACTGCAGAGGTGTTATGCAGTTTATTGTGCGGATCTGGAAACAAGAATCTGATAAACGTGATTATGATCTTTCGGTTTCGCTTGGTTACATACCAATTGTCTTCACTTTAAAAAAAATCACCATATGCATAATATTTTAATGGAAAGTGGTAGAATAGCTTTTTCTAGTTTGTAAATTAAACCCGTTATATTGTTATATAGTCTTCACAATACCTCCCATAACCTTGGTATTTATACACATTTTCGCTAACGTTTCCAACTTTATAATAGTTTTATCTATTTAACATGTTACAGCTTACAATTATTTAGCTCCGCCGAATATCTTTTTTAAAGATATTTCTTGTTTTATTTGTGGGAAAGTGTATACAACGCTTAATAACAATGATGAAATTGACATGAGTTACAAAATTAACACATAAAAATATTCATACTACAACTGTACGAACGCGATGATATGGAATGTATTCAAGATCTGACACCTGGGTTTATCTGCTGGCACGTGCATATTATGTAACCTATCAGACATTGATTAGCATTAATCAACATTTCCGGTCGGACACACATCGTCCAATCCAATCTCAAAAAGAGGTGTGAAAACTTGTCTGAGCCATCACTCCAGGTGCAGCCACAAAACAAACTAGGTTTCTGACCGGATACGAATGATGAGAAGGACAATAATTGGTTCACGAAAATTTATGAAAATTGACTTCGAAATAAAAATTAAAAAATACATAAATTGTGACCTTGGGATCGGGATTTTACTTCGAAACAGTTAAAAAAATCGATATAGCGAAGTTCGGATTAAACATTTTATCTTTAGTCAAAATAAGAAGGGAAGAAATCGGGACCGAAAATAAACTTCGAAATGGCGAGGAATTCGGTAAATGATGTTCGGTTTGGCGAGGTTCTACTGTATATATTAAGTTAAATAATAGATAAATAAGCAAAAATATAATGGTAATAATAAAGATCAAATCCTCAAAAATTCCACTATGCATGGTCGTTTTTCCTTTCTTTGAATAATCCTTGCAGTCGAGCGCGATGCGTGTTTAATAGCAAACCGTTGCTGGGTTTTCCAATTCTTTTACGTTTTCATAGCTTTCAACTCTGTATCCGTAAGCTTTGTCTTTTTCTTCTGCCGGTCTACCCCCACCCATTTCATGAATGTTTACCTTCTCTCTCTCTCTCTCTCTGTCTCTCTCTCTCTCTCTCTCTCTCTCTCTGTCTCTCTCTCTCAGACCATAGAATATAACTGATAGTATTCTGTTTTACTGTGCATCCTTAGAGGCTGAGTGTTAAAGCTTCCACGGTGGTTATAAATTCGCCCTGCCGCGACATACCAAAGTCACAAAACAAAATATGGCATTAGTATACATGTAGTTCTTTTCCATGTTCCAAGGGTTTGAAGGTAATTTAAGGACCACATTGACCGTAAAGGGTAACATTTAATTTGCCTATCCCATGAGGGCAAAACTCTCTCTCTCTTTGACTCCCTCCTCCCCCCACCCCACCTCTCTCTTTCCCGGTGTGTATGTAAGTTCTTGAATGATCAATAGAGGAACCACTATCTAGAATAATACTCGATATGCGAGTAACTTTGCCAGCTGATGGTGGAACAAACAGAGCATTGATGAATCCAGCGTAATATCTCTCACCTGGCGTTCATTAGCAACTCAGTCTCCATGAAAAATGTACGTCGTCCTACAATACTCACATATGTATATATGTGTGTGTGTATATGTGTGTACACATGTATATGTGTGTAGACGAGGAGATCAAACTTCTCCAAGTGTCTGCTAACCTCGTCAACCATCAACCTACCTGTAACCCTGCCATAAAACAATGGATGTTACGGGAAATATTGGAGAGATCAGGACCTGATTAGCTTTATGCGCGAGAGACTATACCTGTAATTTTGAAGTTATTACGCGTGAATGCTGTGGATTCTCTATATAGATACATGTAGTAAATATGCAAGAGATGCTTGTAACACATGTACATACCGTTTGCACGCGACAATGCTTTTATCCACAAGCTAATTATTTTCTTCACTGCAATGGCTTACGTCTCCCAACTCCCCCTCTCTCTATAATAATTTGTTTTCACGACAGATGTATAACTTGGTACACACGGTTGCTTATTTAGACTAGAAAAGTAGAAAATAATTAGCCTTTGTTCCTTTTGATATCTATGTCGAACACCTTACAATACTAAATGGAAAAAAAATCGCAGGATAACTTATGTGTTGACCCTACTTAAATTACGTTGATAAAGGAATGCAGTCATTATAATCTACCATTTGCATAAATCATTATTAACTGAAAGTGACGGTATTCATCTGTAAATAAAGGATCTGACAGAATTGTTATTTCATATCAAATTTTACTAAATGAGTTCATGAAAATGTTATTAAGCGAGCTTCTGGCGAGCTTAATAACATTTTCATGAACGAGTTTAGTAAAGCTGATATGAAATGACAACACATGCCAGATTCTTTTTATACGACCTATAGTGACAGTAAAACGCGATTATAATAACTAACAAATATTTTCATGCATTCTCAACATCATATGAATAATGAATCAAACACATTTAATCCAGCTGTTTGAGTTCAACACAGTATGCATACACGCGCGTGACGCGGAGTGATGTAATTCGGCCTAAACATTATATGTAAGGTGTTAAATATAAGAAAAATATGTGATGGGTATACGACACCGGAAACAGCTGTTTGAGCACAATGTCATATGATAAAGTGTTATATTGACCGGCATTACGGGGGATTTAATAAGGATTTTTGACATTGTTCTGTACAATACGAATGTAAATTTGAATTTTGGAGTCAATAATAGCTTTAAAAATCATATTGGTATTTACTTTACCCCTTATGTTCAATAAAAGAGTCAGCTGAGATCATATTGATCCGTTTATAACAGAAGCTTTACTTAACTTTTATATAGAGCGCCTGTCGATTCAGATTTTTTCAGGCGTTTCGGTCTTTACAAAAGGTTGAACATTACAGATAAACTACAAGAATTTGTACGCAGGAGTGTCCAAGTGCAGAAATATATTGTACGTGGTAAACAAGTATCTCTGACTGGACGTTAATAGTTATGTATATAATCAAAATGTCACTAATGCATTTTTTTTCACGACGCGCTATGAAAAATGCCAACTTTACGAATTTTAAAAAATTAATAAATAATAAAGATTCGGTATAATATAAAAAAGATACATGGTATACTTTGGATGATTTGCAATTTTTAGGACTGACTTAAATATCGCTCTCTCGGGACTGGCTCTGTGGTGGTAAAATCAGGAGTTAATTCCACATGGTCGCTACCTTGTGTCTGTCTCCATTCAGTATATTGCATATTTTGAAATGCACTTACTGGTATATTACAAGATGCAAGCTGCTGGTTTGCAACTACGCAGGGGAGCAGTCTATCTGACCGACGCAGGACACAGCAGGGATTAAACCATCATGCAAACCTACAGATTATCAGCCAGCTGTGGGGAACCAGCCAGCTGTGGGGAACCAGCACCCTCGGTGGCAGGCTAAATTTTCTAGAACTCAGCATCCGTATTATTTATACACAGCGGGCAACCAGCCCTGTATTGCAGATATAAGTTGTCTCTCATCAAAACCTTTTGTTAGCAATGACCATCAATTAACACGAAGCCCAACTCCGCGGGAGGCGCCAGGAACTGATCTGAAGGCTGTAGCTGCGGCTGACTGTTAATTTCGTCCTGATTACAGCCACACTTTGTATTGTTAATAATTAGTAAGGAACTGGCATGAAGTATTGATAACTGATCACGATTAGATATACAATGACCATTTCCCGTTGACTGCATCCTCGGTACCCAGGGTATTCATATTCACACATGATATATGTGAATATGTGAATATGAATAGCCTGGGTACAGAGGATGCCTTGACTGATGAGTTGTAGTAGAAGCATTGGAAGTAACAACAGCAGTAGTAGTAGGGGTGGAAGGAAGAGATGATAGTATTAGTCATAGTAGCAATGTAAGTGTATTTGTAAAGTATTCGTTGTTGTTAAGTCGTGGTACTAAATGTTTTAGTTGTTGTATAAGAAGTAGTAGTAGAAGAAGTGGTAGTTGTTATAGTTGCTGTTATAGTAGTAGCAGTAGTTGAAGTAGAATTGGTAGTTGTAATAATTGCTGTTATAGTAGTAGCAGAAGTAGTAGTAGTAGAATTGGTAGTTGTGATAATTGCTGTTATAGTAGTAGCAGAAGTAGAAGTTGTTGTTATAGTGAAAGCAGTAACAGTAGTTGCAGCAGAGTAGTAAATGGGCAGTAGTAGCTGTAGTTCGTAGATTATGAACGATAGAAGTAGATGTTGCAATAGTGCCAAAATTAGCAATGTTTAAGGTATAACCCGATAATAAATGATAGTCGTGAAAAAAATGCCTTAATGTCTACTAGCATATGTACCATCTAAATGCATGGATCAACTTTTTTTTTTTTGTCACAGTTTTCGTCTGATCGTAGCAAAAGAATGTTTCTATCTGTGTACAAATATTGTGACACGTGTCACCTTATATTAACACGTGTCCATAATCACTACATGTGTATAACATATGTTATACGTCTGTGCGGCTGCCATTTGAAAATATCGTTGGAATAGTTTTTCTCATCATTATGTTTTGGTCACTTTTGTCTTATCAAAAAAAAAGAAGATATTATTGTGTTTTAGAACTACATGTACACAATTGTCCATGTGGGATATAATTTTATTCATAGAATCTATAGATCAATTTCCCCTTTTTAAGAGAATATGAATGCGGGAAATGTCACTGTTAATAATATCTTAAAAACATACGACTGCATGCTGATGAGGGTATAGAAACAATCAATGTCGGTATCACGTGACGCTATTGCAGCCCGTGCAGAAACGCGCCACGTGCTGATTGTTATGTCGGCTGATAATACATTTTTCTATCCGAAGCATCTGTTTATTAGCAGAGATGCTCTTCGGGGCCTTTATATTATATCATTAGGCCACAAACTCACATTAACGAACCAAATAATTTGTTTCGGCAACATTTAACATCTTTTCCATTTATTTCTCATCCGGGTGCTGTGCATAAACACGAAGATAATGCTTGTGAAGCTATCTTTCTACACACGACTTTCATGTATAACATGATAACATCCGCAACCGATTAGTATAATACATAGACAACGCGCTCAGGTAGAAAAAGTTTTCAGTGGAATTGTTTTGGACGAATAGCGACCATTATTTCTGCTGACATATGGTTCAACGCACGAAGTAAATCAACCAGTGTTAACATTATACATAGAATGAACAAGTTTTAAAAGAGGAAGTTATATATTTATAAATAATTCTTATATATATCTATCTACTATCATAGAAAACTGGGATAGTTCCTCGTATATTATAATAAGGGATGTATTTTATCAATTTTCAAGTTTATTATCAATATATTTACAACACAGAACAGAATACATATGAAATAGACTGAAATAGTCCTTAATCATTTACAAATAAATACATGCATAAATCAACATTTTTTTAATTCCAAATATAAATATGTAAACATATATACGAACATACATGTATATATTTAAAAGGCAATCTTGTTATAAACATATAACCCAATGTTTTTACTTTGCAGTTTCGTATGCTTAACCCTTTCCCTCATAGAGGAAACCATGAAAAGACCTATGCGAACAGCATAAAACCAGATCAGCCTGCGAGTAACTCGCAGGCTGATCAGGTTTTATGCTGTTCGCTGCTCCTCAGTGATCTGGAAATGAGGATTTTGTAATTAAATTTGGTAAGGTTTAACTGTGGTTTTCTGCAGATCAGGCTTTATGTGGTACCTATTGAGTGCGTCAAAATGAGTCTATATGAGGGAAAGGGTTAATTCATAATTTATAATACATTATTCATCGCAACGTGTCAATATTGATATTGCCGTAATATAACCACATAATCATAGGCACGATTTGAAACTATAGTCGGTATACTGATTTTTCTTTCCCTTATTTCATTTACCTGGGTAACAACCGCTTGGTAAATGGTAAAAACACAATTATAAGATGTATGCCCAACTAAAGTTAACATTTTCAGAACAAAACATTTGGGTTAAAAGGGTCGCAAAGCCGTTTTAGATTGAGAGATGAAGTCTAATATCATAGATAAATAACAGAAAGATAGCAAATGAAAAAAAAAAAATACACGCAAAACATATTTTAGGCAAGATTATTTTTCATATATAACCTCATTAAAGAATAGATACCTAGCCTTTCACCTAGGTGGGTGATACATAGAGATGTGATATCAGGTTATTTAGGAGATGAGCATGATTTGTTTCAGAAGTGAAGCCACGAGTGAAAATATCATGTTTGATTAGGACCACAAGTGAAAGACAACTTGACCTTCCTCTGAAGTCGATACTCATTTTATTTGTAATGTGCGTGTTTATTATTGCCCTAGATTTCTCCGTTAGCGTAAAACAGAGAGAGAGGTGTCTCTAATCGTATTTCTTTGGCGTCTATAAAATAGTTTTTGCCAAACTTAATCTTACAATGATAAATCGTAATAATAAGTTGAATGGTATGGTGGCATATTTCTGCCCAGACACTTATACACTTACCTATGTCGAAGGTTTTCTGGGGGAAAAAATGTCACATATTCATTTAGTATCTGGAAAGTAGAAAAATTTCGTGTTATCATCTTAGATGCCCACTACTGCCAGCCATATATTCACTTAAGATAACGTACTGGATATCTCACCTTTTTTTCAAGTTAGTCAGTTAAATTATGTGAATAACAAGCATTTTTTTTCACATAATTATCTGGAAAAAAGCATGATATCCAGTTAACATAAGTGAATATGTGATTGGCAGTAGTGGGCACTAACAGGCAGTTTTGTTCTGTTAAAATATCTAAGATGATAACACGAAAGTTTTCTTCTTTCAAAATAAATAAATGAATATGTGACAATTTTTCAGAAAAGCTTCGACATAGCTAAGTGGATAAGTGTCTGGCAGAAATTTGCTACCATAGAATGTATTAAACTCTGCCTTTTCACAATTAAAATTGTCTCAAAACCTTGAATAGCCATTTATCGCCTTCTATCAGCTGATTTTAGCTTTTATTCTCAAACACTTTTTTTTTAAAGATCCATAAAAATTGGGGTTTTTGTTGTTGTCTTTTTAAATCAAGCAAATAAAAACAAATGATAAACAACTAACAGCTATAATGCATTCCCGGTTACTAATTTACCTGTAATCGCCACCCGCCCTACCCCTGTACAGAGAGGTGCGACCGTGATCAGATTGTTACCATGTGATATGTTTCCCGGTGATTAATTGTGCATCTAACTCGAACAAACACTGCTGCTCATTCACACCTTCCAGCCACCCATTAACACACCAGACACACTCAATGTATACATGTGCGCGCATTTTATACTGTCTCGCGCGCTAGTTCCCGCACGAGCTGCACGATGTTTCCCGGCATTCCCTCTAACTGAAGACCCGGCTGCTATGTCTAAGTTTGTACACAGCAGCACGATCTGATGTGAGCAGCAATCTTGGATAGGCAGATAACATTTTTTTGTGAGCTCTAATATA
The DNA here is from genome assembly GCA_021229015.1 of Solen grandis. NCBI lineage: Eukaryota > Metazoa > Mollusca > Bivalvia > Adapedonta > Solenidae > Solen > Solen grandis. The sequence goes on along the minus strand of CM037792.1, from coordinate 6,954,107 downwards.
CAAACTCATGACACACATATTTATGACATAATGGGACTGTATATTACACCCATACACAGATAAATATTAATATACATGCCATAGACACTAATGTGCATTTATTTGCTCATTAGTATACTTTCATTCCATACCAGAGAATGCAACATCAAATTATTAGGTCTTAAAACAAAAATAAAATAGATACATAACTGTGTCAATAAAATTCACAAATTCTGGCATAAAAAGGCTACTGAAGAATGTGCCACGTGGTTGAGATACAAATATTTTTAAATAAGAAATTGGTACAGTCATGTTAAATGCACAGCGTTCCGAATTTTATCACGGAAAGCGATTGAAGAATCAATATAAAAGGTGAAATATCAGAGCCATTCACAATCATCACATTTTTTATTATTATTATTATTTTTAAGAAAAGCATACAATATACAACATAACAAAGAATGTCCATCTTATGTGTAATAAAATAAGATAGCATGAACTCATATCTTCGAATAAATGATATGCATACATGAATAAATGATATGCATAACATTCAATATGAGATAGTAAATTACTATAAATTTTGT
>CM037792.1:6903441-6953441 GCA_021229015.1 Solen grandis | reverse complement strand
GTGTTCTTTTCCTCGGTGGTGGCAACAATAAATTGTTCTACATAGGTGCACAGTCTCAGGTGTTTTCATTGCCAATGTTTGATGTACAAGGTCTTTGGATTTGCAGGTAGTGTTAGATGTAGTGTAGAAATATCTAAATCGACTGCTGCATTATAATTACAATTTCATTCTTCCTTTTTTCCTATATCTAATTTCTTTTATTTACATGAAAAATCATTTTTCGTTAAGTGTTTCTATTTTAAAAATTAAAAAAGAGCTAAGCTACATTTTTAATTTTAATTTGAACCCTGTACATTTGTTAATCTTATGATTAAATATAAAGCATTTTATAGGTAAAATTAAGTTTAACACATATATTTTGTATAATGAGTAATTCAGAGCAACAAGTGAAAGAGCCCTCAACAAACCCAGTCTGTTAAATGTTCGAATGGGTATCATATAACAAATACATGTACTCGCTTTATTCTTTATATCAATTTCAGTGTTACTACGAGTGGGAAAATATATACAATTAGATATGATTTGATATTGGTTTCCAAGTGGTTTGGGTGATTATGTTTGATTGTATCTAAGTGCTGAAGTGAGGTGCTTGTACATTTCAGATATATCCAAGGGACTCTTGATCACGAACCAACGTCTAAAGAACAAATGCAAGCTGACATGAACAAATGGATTTCGGCTTTAAAAGCGACCACTGATCTGCCAACAGTGGCAGCATTTCAGCTGAACTACATATGTGATTTGGCTGAAATATTGAGTTATAACCAGGACGTTAATCGCTTTATGCCAATGATTCAGGACATCATCAAGAACCTGTTTGCTGATATCGAAAGCTTTCGCGACAAATGTTACGCCTCTATCTACACAGGTACAATAGCCACGAAACCGGATGTCCCTTGGAAGGATAACAAAAACGAGTATATGTAATGACTCGAGATTAGCTGAGCATTATGCATATATATAAAAGCAAGATTGAAAAACGTCATCCTCAACTTTTGACTTTTACATTTATATCGCTTTTGTTTTGAAATACATGTCCGAATACACAGAGAGATCATTATACAAGTATGTAGTATAGCGGATTGGGTGTATACATTAACATAAATGTAGATATTCAACAATATCATTTCATTGGCCCTGTGTAAAAGCAGAGCATACATTATAGGTTATGTATGCGGTTATATTATTCATTTGTACAGAAAGGTAAAATATGTGTCAAAGTTCGGTTAAGATATGCAATCTGTACATACTCGTTGGCGATAAAGTGACGTCAATACATAAATAAAAAAGAATACTTAACTAAAGACCCTTCAATTGATTATAAATATACCTGATTTGCATATTCCGCATATCTTCGTCAATTACCTGCCTTTTTCCATAGACCGTTCGTATGTCTCCGTTAACAAATGGCAGGTCCATATATTGATGACGTAGCAAATAAACAAATTGTGATTCGCCGACGGGTTTTCATTTTTTTCCTATTACGGACCTCTTCGGGAATATTTGTGAATTTAAAATGTAGTCAGTGAGAGTATTTTGACATCCATACAAAATACTAAATGGGGTTATCAATATTTTCTTATGCGATTAACTGATACTCTACAGCAGATTTGCACATTACGGACTATTTGCGTTTGTCTACAATATGTCAATATCATTTTATGAAAATTGTATCATCATGACTTGTAATGGACCCTTAACATCATAAATATTAGCATAATTCAAACGCACACAAATATTAGCAAATATGAAATGAAATCAGCTTAAATAATCAAATTAACTGTGTTATGTAAATAAAGTAAAAGTGTTTCTTGATATTAATTTTTATACATATCAATCACATACGTTTTCACGTTCTGACTGTTCTTGTCATTCTTTAATGAAAACGACACTGAATTGTAATATGCCGATTGCCAATAAACTGGTTAAAGGACTTCAGCTGGGGTTTGTTGTGACATTCAGGTGACATTTTGAGGTACTTAATGCATTAATAGATGCAAACTTGTTTCAGCAAATACATGCAGGGATATATGTCTTTTTTTGTGTACATCCGGAAGAGAATATCTTACTGCCTTAGAGTGTTTCCTGTAGCACTGGTAAGAAGGATGCAAAAACATATGAACATAATAACGAAGAACTTTTATCTTTAATAATCAGCGGTTATTGAGTTAATTACAATCAGTACTCAATACTACTTCAGTATTCAATTAATCTCACACGATGAAAAAAACGAAGACATCCCTACCAATTCATGCAACGAAATCAATTTGGTTCACTTGGGAGATTCTAACTGGTGTCTATCCTCAATTCCGCTTCAAAACATCGTGTCTGTTGTTGTAGTTGTATTGTTGTATTGGGGTTTACCGTCGCTGCGATAGTATTTCAATCATATAGCGACGCCCAGCTAATTACAGGTGGAGGAAGACCCCGAGTACACAGAGGTACCCGGGTAGAACCACCGACCTACCGCAAGCCAGCTGGAATGCTTCCTCACATGAAAAATCCGAAGTCCTTACCGGGATTCGAACTCACAGCGGTGAGGGGCTGAGAGATCTGTAGTCCACGACTGTAACCGCTCGGCCACCGCGGCCCTCGTGTCTGTCGTATACATGTATCGCTAATTCATAACAATCAGGGGGCCGCCGTGTTACATTATCTCTGTGTAACATTTTGAACCATCTTACATAATCATAAATTTCTTACAAGTGTTACATTTTCTCAGTGTAACATTTGAACCATCTTGCATGATCATAAATTTCTTACAAGTGTTAAATTATCTCTGTGTAACATTTGAACCATCTTGCATGATCATAAATTTCTTACATTAATGACTGTGTAACACATGAACTATCATACATGTATCTGTGTGACATATGCATCCTCTTACATGATCAAAAATCCCTTATTGATGTTACATTACGTTTGTGTACATATTTACTATCATGAATAATCAATATTTTAATCATATTTGTTTGTTTTCTTTTCAACTGTATTTTATAATCTAGTGTTGTCTTACCATTATTACCTTATAATAACAAAAACTTTATCATAATTCGATAATTTGCTCATTTCTTTTAATTTTTTAATCAGTTTTTTTTTATTAAAAAATTTCATTCATTCTTATTTTATTCTATTCTTTCATCCATTCTATCATCCATCTATCTCTTCATACCTAACCTACTTTCCTCATTTAACCCATCCATCTATATTTAAGTACACATACCTGTGAACCTAGCTTTTTATCTGGTTATTATAAGTGTACTTACAATTTTATATGTAATTATTTTTTGCGTAAAGATTAATTTTATATGTAATTGTTTTTTGTGTAAAGATTACTTTTCTACTCTTGCATTAAAATACTTTTCTTTTGATTTACCAATTTTTGACAGTTTACTTGTTTAAATTTTTAGTAATTTGTATCTCATTTGTAACTGGAGAAGAGTTGACACGGAGAAGAAAGGTGCATAGATCAGTTCGCAATCCATTCCATTCTCTGTTGATAAAAACCATTACAATGATTATAGTTTGTTAGAGAATATACAGATACAGAAATCATGGGGGGGGGGGGGGGGGTAACCATTATAACTGATACTTCTACAGCCCCATCTCGGGGAGCTACAGTATACCATTTGGGTCCAAAACAGAGACAGCGAATTAGAAAATACAGTCACAAAAGAAAATATACGCGTTAAACTGTGTTTGTTTAATAGTTTCAAGTCTAAATTGATGATTGCAATGGTATTTACAATGCCCAGCTGCAACCAAACATTATCAATTGCAACTGTCTACGTTTAATTGATCCGCATGAAGCGTCATATTTTTACAGTGATTCTCGGGGAGCAATCATTGTGGTAGCTATTTCTGGTGACGATGCCAAAAACATTGTGTGCTCCTTGATGGGATGTTGGAATAATTAACCTGTTTGTAACTCCAGTCATGTAATGGCGCGCACCGTTGGGATTCCGTCGGGTAGTAGGGCAGGCAGGTGAATGTCTCTGTTCAGTGTTGTTGATGGGACCATAGGAGAGCAATGCTGGTATTACGCTCAGATACCATTAGTTCCAGTCGCAACATTTCTGTATACCCCGTACAACCTGATAGACATTCTATATAGATTACTTCAAAGAATTCGCAGGGGTGATCCGAATGACTGTTTCTACAGACTGCAACACAATTTGCTCATAAATATGATAATATTGCTGATCGTACTATTTTCACGAGAGGTCATTTGACGAAAAGTGAAAATTTGTGGTTTAGTATTTTTAATAATATTTTTTGTAATGTAAACAGGAACACATGTAATGAAATACATGTATATACTACTTGCCTTACCGCTTTTGTATATTTTTGTCAGGAACATGGTGACGTATTACTTTGTGTTAGATACACTGACTATATTTTAACGTATGTTCACTTTGGAAAAGATAGAACATTTACTGTATTTCATTTCTGTCCTAAACATCACACAATCTTAATAAATATATCGCACCAAACTGACTGCCACATGTGAAAATAAAAGAATGAGTTCAGCTTCTAAATGATCCACATGTATTTGATAAGTTCGACAAAGGTGGTGTTCGATCGCGTTATGTACTAATCTGCTCAATTATCCGTGTCACTTTGAGCATCTTTTGGTTGCATGTGAGACAGTCAGATGAACATACGGAACCGCGTGTGAAACATCGGAAGAAAGAGAATAAGATTATTGTATACATGTATTTGTAATATTAAGTTGAATTTAGTAAAATAAAGAAGATTATTTTAAGCTGTCTACAGTCTTCGCTAATTCCCCAGTGAGAAGGAGAAGAGTAAAAGAAGAAAAACAAAGTGAGAAATTAAGCGTAAAGTAACAGCGGGTGAAAGTCACACCCTGTTACACAAGTCGAGTTAAGAAATATAGCAATGTGTTTGTTAGGAAGACGTATGAATGTCTTTTTAAACATACAGTTATTAGAAAATATCATGATATCGCAACAAAATAAATTAAATACCAGTAAGTGAAAATAACAGCTGCAAAAATACACCACAGTTGCAGCTGCATCTGAAATACACTTTCAACTTTATATTTATGACTTTTATATCAGTCAGAATATCCTATTTTCTAACCAAACTGGTAATCATGTTGACTCCATTAGGAAGACCTGGTTTACCCAACCCACGTCGATGTCAGCATAACAGGAAAAAACAATGGGGCAAGATAAAAGCAAATTACAATACCAGTTTGCCAAAGTCAACTTGAAAGATCATTTTAACAACTACACTATAAAGTTTCAGTTTACATATGTAAATCTTGATCTATAGGGGTGTATAAAAACCTAGATGATGTTTAGGACAGCATGCACTCGATATAATGAAGACGGCTAATGCGTTTAGACAAGCAGTGATGAAGTGGATATAAAAACATTAAGTAATCCTGATGATATTAACCTGCTTACCGAGCTGTTTGTCTCTTAAACCAGTGTAATGAGATAATGTGGTTCATACTTGTGAGTGTTTACACGATTAATGCAAGAACAGTTATCCAGCCAGGATTTGAAAAGAGCCCGATGCAGGTGCATAAAAAACACTTTTAGGCGCGTGGTGCCGAATTTGGGTTGTGTTGGGAGATTTTCCCCCTTCTTGGGATAGGAAGGGGGTGAATGTCCCCAAAGAAAATAAATTGTTTGGGGACTTTTAGAAGTATCTAGGTTTTTTTATATATCTATTATTCTATATTTATTTCTCAAAAGAAAATGGCAGTAACGATGTGAAAAAGAAATGGAATATTTCATTTTGTATTCATTTATCTATTCATTTTCTCTAAAGGAAGATGTGTTGTGAAAAAGAAAACTATCAACATCTTAATATTCATTTATGGAAATAGCATTAACGTTGTGAAAAGGAAATTAAGTAAAAATGATACCATAAAATCACAGTACATACTTCTTAAAATGGCTGACTGTTGAATAAAACCAAAGCCCTGAATGCACTGGCGTGGCGATTTTCAAACGAATGCTTGCAGGGTGACTATGTATCATAAGGGCATGTTAACATTTGCCATAAGTCTCCAGCGGCCAAATCTTCCTGTAAAAGGTCAAAGATACAAAGGATCATGTTGGCTCTTGATAGCTCACATGAGTACAATGACTTTCATATGTAAATAAAGTAGTACATATATGTCTGAAATTGATCTCACCTTTTACAGGCTGATAAAATATTTCTCTAGTGTGAACAGTTTTAGCTGCCGAAACATTTGTTTATAGGAACACGTATTCTAGTGTGTATGACTCAACAGCAACATTTTTGTATTTCTTTACTTTTATTTTCACATTATACGGTACATATTACAAATTCATATTTGCCACATACTCGTATTGTAACAATTGTTACACGTGTGCTGGCTCAACTGACCCCCCCCCCACCCCTGTTCCCTATACATGTTCTTTATATGTAGGTAACACTTATTTTCTTACTCTTTTTGATCAACGTGTGATCTTTAGACGCTTGGTCGTGTTTGATTTAGCTTTTAAGTCCGACAAAATATTTATCGGCATTAATACATATGTGTGCTTGGTATCACGCATTACCTTGCACGGCCAAATACTTTAATATATATATGCAAAACTTATTTTCTTACTTCTCGCTTTGAATGATATTTCGATTTTTGCATAATTTTATTTTGCGTTTTGTTTGTTTGTTTGTTTGTTTTGGGTTTGTTTGTTTGTTGTTGTTTTTGTGTGTGTGTGTGTGTGTGTGTTTTTTGGGGTTTTTTTGGCGTAGCTATATAAAATTGATTTTACCTACTTCTTGAACCAATCAAATGTTTGTAAGCAAAAGCAGCCAGAGTAAATTGTCTTGTATATTTTATTATTAGGATATCTAGGATGTTCCAACTTAAAATGGGAGTTTCAGGTTGTAAATATCTTTCCACTTGATATAACTTTTTTTTTCAGTTTATACATAAAAGGTAACACAGTAATGAATATTTAACACTTCTTTATCAATTTAGGAATGCTGCTTTGGCAATATGATTTAAAACAACTAAATCAGAAGCAGGCGTATGTCTATTTTTAGACCACAATTTCCCCTAATTTGTAAAATTGGACTCGGCCTTCAGGGGAGGTAACTACTGCAGAGGTGTTGTGCAGTTTATTGTGCGGATCTGGAAACAAGAATCTGATAAACGTGATTATGATCTTTCGGTTTCGCTTGGTTACATACCAATTGTCTTCACTTTAAAAAAAATCACCATATGCATAATATTTTAATGGAAAGTGGTAGAATAGCTTTTTCTAGTTTGTAAATTAAACCCGTTATATTGTTATATAGTCTTCACAATACCTCCCATAACCTTGGTATTTATACACATTTTCGCTAACGTTTCCAACTTGATAATAGTTTTATCTATTTAACATGTTACAGCTTACAATTATTTAGCTCCGCCGATTATCTTTTTTAAAGATATTTCTTGTTTTATTTGTGGGAAAGTGTATACAACGCTTAATAACAATGATGAAATTGACATGAGTTACAAAATTAACACATAAAAATATTCATACTACAACTGTACGAACGCGATGATATGGAATGTATTCAAGATCTGACACCTGGGTTTATCTGCTGGCACGTGCATATTATGTAACCTATCAGACATTGATTAGCATTAATCAACATTTCCGGTCGGACACACATTGTCCAATCCAATCTCAAAAAGAGGTGTGAAAACTTGTCTGAGCCATCACTCCAGGTGCAGCCACAAAACAAACTAGGTTTCTGACCGGATACGAATGATGAGAAGGACAATAATTGGTTCACGAAAATTTATGAAAATTGACTTCGAAATAAAAATTAAAAAATACATAAATTGTGACCTTGGGATCGGGATTTTACTTCGAAACAGTTAAAAAAATCGATATAGCGAAGTTCGGATTAAACATTTTATCTTTAGTCAAAATAAGAAGGGAAGAAATCGGGACCGAAAATAAACTTCGAAATGGCGAGGAATTCAGTAAATGATGTTCGGTTTGGCGAGGTTCTACTGTATATATTAAGTTAAATAATAGATAAATAAGCAAAAATATAATGGTAATAATAAAGATCAAATCCTCAAAAATTCCACTATGCATGGTCGTTTTTCCTTTCTTTGAATAATCCTTGCAGTCGAGCGCGATGCGTGTTTAATAGCAAACCGTTGCTGGGTTTTCCAATTCTTTTACGTTTTCATAGCTTTCAACTCTGTATCCGTAAGCTTTGTCTTTTTCTTCTGCCGGTCTACCCCCACCCATTTCATGAATGTTTACCTTCTCTCTCTCTCTGTCTCTCTCTCTCTCTCTCTGTCTCTCTCTCTCAGACCATAGAATATAACTGATAGTATTCTGTTTTACTGTGCATCCTTAGAGGCTGAGTGTTAAAGCTTCCACGGTGGTTATAAATTCGCCCTGCCGCGACATACCAAAGTCACAAAACAAAATATGGCATTAGTATACATGTAGTTCTTTTCCATGTTCCAAGGGTTTGAAGGTAATTTAAGGACCACATTGACCGTAAAGGGTAACATTTAATTTGCCTATCCCATGAGGGCAAAACTCTCTCTCTCTCTCTTTGACTCCCTCCTCCCCCCACCCCACCTCTCTCTTTCCCGGTGTGTATGTAAGTTCTTGAATGATCAATAGAGGAACCACTATCTAGAATAATACTCGATATGCGAGTTACTTTGCCAGCTGATGGTGGAACAAACAGAGCATTGATGAATCCAGCGTAATATCTCTCACCTGGCGTTCATTAGCAACTCAGTCTCCATGAAAAATGTACGTCGTCCTACAATACTCACATATGTATATATGTGTGTGTGTATATGTGTGTACACATGTATATGTGTGTAGACGAGGAGATCAAACTTCTCCAAGTGTCTGCTAACCTCGTCAACCATCAACCTACCTGTAACCCTGCCATAAAACAATGGATGTTACGGGAAATATTGGAGAGATCAGGACCTGATTAGCTTTATGCGCGAGAGACTATACCTGTAATTTTGAAGTTATTACGCGTGAATGCTGTGGATTCTCTATATAGATACATGTAGTAAATATACAAGAGATGCTTGTAACACATGTACATACCGTTTGCACGCGACAATGCTTTTATCCACAAGCTAATTATTTTCTTCACTGCAATGGCTTACGTCTCCCAACTCCCCCTCTCTCTATAATAATTTGTTTTCACGACAGATGTATAACTTGGTACACACGGTTGCTTATTTAGACTAGAAAAGTAGAAAATAATTAGCCTTTGTTCCTTTTGATATCTATGTCGAACACCTTACAATACTAAATGGAAAAAAAATCGCAGGATAACTTATGTGTTGACCCTACTTAAATTACGTTGATAAAGGAATGCAGTCATTATAATCTACCATTTGCATAAATCATTATTAACTGAAAGTGACGGTATTCATCTGTAAATAAAGGATCTGACACGAATTGTTATTTCATATCAAATTTTACTAAATGAGTTCATGAAAATGTTATTAAGCGAGCTTCTGGCGAGCTTAATAACATTTTCATGAACGAGTTTAGTAAAGCTGATATGAAATGACAACACATGCCAGATTCTTTTTATACGACCTATAGTGACAGTAAAACGCGATTATAATAACTAACAAATAAACAAATGAAGGAACGGACTTAGCACGAATTACTTTTGTAATCTAACACCAAGAAAATAGTTTCAAATAATAACTGAAAATAACGATTTAATTAACGTGTGTATTTCTCATGCATTCTCAACATCATATGAATAATGAATCAAACACATTTAATCCAGCTGTTTGAGTTCAACACAGTATGCATACACGCGCGTGACGCGGAGTGATGTAATTCGGCCTAAAAATTATATGTAAGGTGTTAAATATAAGAAAAATATGTGATGGGTATACGACACCGGAAACAGCTGTTTGAGCACAATGTCATATGATAAAGTGTTATATTGACCGGCATTACGGGGGATTTAATAAGGATTTTTGACATTGTTCTGTACAATACGAATGTAAATTTGAATTTTGGAGTCAATAATAGCTTTAAAAATCATATTGGTATTTACTTTACCCCTTATGTTCAATAAAAGAGTCAGCTGAGATCATATTGATCCGTTTATAACAGAAGCTTTACTTAACTTTTATATAGAGCGCCTGTCGATTCAGATTTTTTTCAGGCGTTTCGGTCTTTACAAAAGGTTGAACATTACAGATAAACTACAAGAATTTGTACGCAGGAGCGTCCAAGTGCAGAAATATATTGTACGTGGTAAACAAGTATCTCTGACTGGACGTTAATAGTTATGTATATAATCAAAATGTCACTAATGCATTTTTTTTCACGACGCGCTATGAAAAATGCCAACTTTACGAATTTTAAAAAATTAATAAATAATAAAGATTCGGTATAATATAAAAAAGATACATGGTATACTTTGGATGATTTGCAATTTTTAGGACTGACTTAAATATCGCTCTCTCGGGACTGGCTCTGTGGTGGTAAAATCAGGAGTTAATTCCACATGGTCGCTACCTTGTGTCTGTCTCCATTCAGTATATTGCATATTTTGAAATGCACTTACTGGTATATTACAAGATGCAAGCTGCTGGTTTGCAACTACGCAGGGGAGCAGTCTATCTGACCGACGCAGGACACAGCAGGGATTAAACCATCATGCAAACCTACAGATTATCAGCCAGCTGTGGGGAACCAGCCAGCTGTGGGGAACCAGTACCCTCGGTGGCAGGCTAAATTTTCTAAAACTCAGCATCCGTATTATTTATACACAGCGGGCAACCAGCCCTGTATTGCAGATATAAGTTGTCTAACATCAAAACCTTTTGTTAGCAATGACCATCAATTAACACGAAGCCCAACTCCGCGGGAGGCGCCAGGAACTGATCTGAAGGCTGTAGCTGCGGCTGACTGTTAATTTCGTCCTGATTACAGCCACACTTTGTATTGTTAATAATTAGTAAGGAACTGGCATGAAGTATTGATAACTGATCACGATTAGATATACAATGACCATTTCCCGTTGACTGCATCCTCGGTACCCAGGGTATTCATATTCACACATGATATATGTGAATATGTGAATATGAATAGCCTGGGTACAGAGGATGCCTTGACTGATGAGTTGTAGTAGAAGCATTGGAAGTAACAACAGCAGTAGTAGTAGAAGAAGTGGTAGTTGTAATAGTTGCTGTTATAGCAGTAGTAGTAGTAGAAGTAGAATTGGTAGTTATAATAATTGTTCTTATAGTAGTAGCAGTAGTAGAAGTAGAATTGGTAGTTATAATAATTGTTTATATAGTAGATAGAATTGTGTGTATAATTGCGTATAGTAGTACGAAGTAGTAGTAGTAGAATTGGCAGTTGTAATAATTCTGTTATAGTAGTAAGCAGAGTAGTAGTAGAGAATGGAGTTTATATTGCTTTAGTAGTTGTAAGCGATATAAAGTAGATTGTATTGTAAATGTGTTATAGTATGGGAAGCAAGTATGTAGTAGAATTGTAGTTGTAAATTGTGTTATAGTAGTAGTAGTAGTAAATTGGTAGTTGTGATAATTGCGTTAATAGCGAAGTAAGTAGTAAATGGTAGTGTGATAATGCTGTTAGTAGTACAGAAGTAAAGTTGTTGTAAGATAACAGTAGTTGCAGCAAGTAGTATATAAGTAGTATAAAGTGTTAGTGTAGTAATAGTAGTAGTTGTTGTTGTTGTTGTTAAATATTAAATGCATGATTATTACTGTTGATGTGTAAAGATGGAGTTGTCAGGGCTGCAGTAGCAGTAGTAGCTGTAGCTCGTAGATCATGAACGATAGATGTAAATGTTGCAATAGTGCCCAAATTAGCAATGTTTAAGGTATAACCCGATAATAAATAATAGTCGTGAATAAAATGCCTTAATGTCTACTAGCATATGTACTAAAGTTTTCTACATTTAAAATGCATGGATCAACTCTTTTTCATTTTTTTTTTTTTTTTTTTTTGTCACAGTTTTCGTCTGATCGTAGCAAAGAATGTTTCTATCTGTGTACAAATATTGTGACACGTGTCACCTTATATTAACACGTGTCCATAATCACTACATGTGTATAACATATGTTATACGTCTGTGCGGCTGCCATTTGAAAATATCGTTGGAATAGTTTTTTTCATCATTAAGTTTTGATCATTTTGTCTTATCTAAAAAAAAGAAGATATTATTGTGTTTTAGAACTACATGTACACAATTGTCCATGTGGGATATAATTTTATTAATAGAATCAAAAGATCAATTTCCCTTTTTTAAGAGAATATGAATGCGGGAAATGTCACTGTTAATAATATCTTAAAAACATACGACTGCATGCTGATGAGGGTATAGAAACAATCAATGTCGGTATCACGTGACGCTATTGCAGCCCCTGCAGAAACGCGCCACGTGCTGATTGTTATGTCGGCTGATAATACATTTTTCTATCCGAAGCATCTGTTTATTAGCAGAGATGCTCTTCGGGGCCTTTATATTATATCATTAGGCCACAAACTCACATTAACGAACCAAATAATTTGTTTCGGCAACATTTAACATCTTTTCCATTTATTTCTCATCCGGGTGCTGTGCATAAACACGAAGATAATGCTTGTGAAGCTATCTTTCTACACACGACTTTCATGTATAACATGATAACATCCGCAACCGATTAGTATAATACATAGACAACGCGCTCAGGTAGAAAAAGTTTTCAGTGGAATTGTTTTGGACGAATAGCGACCATTATTTCTGCTGACATATGGTTCAACGCACGAAGTAAATCAACCAGTGTTAACATTATACATAGAATGAACAAGTTTTAAAAGAGGAAGTTATATATTTATAAATAATTCTTATATATATCTATCTACTATCATAGAAAACTGGGATAGTTCCTCGTATATTATAATAAGGGATGTATTTTATCAATTTTCAAGTTTATTATCAATATATTTACAACACAGAACAGAATACATATGAAATAGACTGAAATAGTCCTTAATCATTTACAAATAAATACATGCATAAATCAACATTACACAGAACATGCCGGATATTTGTTGGTATTTTTTTATAATTCCAAATATAAATATGTAAACATATATACGAATTTAAAAGGCAATCTTGTTATAAACATATAACCCAATGTTTTTACTTTGCAGTTTCGTATGCTTAACCCTTTCCCTCATAGAGGAAACCATGAAAAGACCTATGCGAACAGCATAAAACCAGATCAGCCTGCGAGTAACTCGCAGGCTGATCAGGTTTTATGCTGTTCGCTGCTCCTCAGTGATCTGGAAATGAGGATTTTGTAATTAAATTTGGTAAGGTTTAACTGTGGTTTTCTGCAGATCAGGCTTTATGTGGTACCTATTGAGTGCGTCAAAATGAGTCTATATGAGGGAAAGGGTTAATTCATAATTTATAATACATTATTCATCGCAACGTGTCAATATTGATATTGCCGTAATACAACCACATAATCATAGGCACGATTTGAAACTATAGTCGGTATACTGATTTTTCTTTCCCTTATTTCATTTACCTGGGTAACAACTGCTTGGTAAACGGTAAAAACACAATTATAAGATGTATGCCCAACTAAAGTGAACATTTTCAGAACAAAACATTTGGGTTAAAAGGGTCGCAAAGCCGTTTTAGATTGAGAGATGAAGTCTAATATCATAGATAAATAACAGAAAGATAGCAAATGAAAAAAAAAATACACGCAAAACATATTTTAGGCAAGATTATTTTTCATATATAACCTCATTAAAGAATAGATACCTAGCCTTTCACCTAGGTGGGTGATACATAGATATGTGATATCAGGTTATTTAGGAGATGAGCATGATTTGTTTCAGAAGTGAAGCCACGAGTGAAAATATCATGTTTGATTAGGACCACAAGTGAAAGACAACTTGACCTTCCTCTGAAGTCGATACTCATTTTATTTGTATTGTGCGTGTTTATTATTGTCCTAGATTTTTCCGTTAGCGTAAAACAGAGAGAGAGGTGTCTCTAATCGTATTTCTTTGGCGTCTATAAAATAGTTTTTGCCAAACTTAATCTTACAATGATAAATCGTAATAATAAGTTGAATGGTATGGTGGCATATTTCTGCCCAGACACTTATACACTTAGCTATGTCGAAGGTTTTCTGGGGGAAAAAATGTCACATATTCATTTAGTATCTGGAAAGTAGAAAAATTTCGTGTTATCATCTTAGATGCCCACTACTGCCAGCCATATATTCACTTAAGATAACGTACTGGATATCTCACCTTTTTTCAAGTTAGTCAGTTAAATTATGTGAATAACAAGCATTTTTTTTCACATAATTATCTGGAAAAAAGCATGATATCCAGTTAACATAAGTGAATATGTGATTGGCAGTAGTGGGCACTAACAGGCAGTTTTGTTCTGTTAAAAAAACTAAGATGATAACACGAAAGTTTTCTTCTTTCAAAATAAATAAATGAATATATGACAATTTTTCAGAAAAGCTTGACATAGCTAAGTGGATAAGTGTCTGGCAGAAATTTGCTACCATAGAATGTATTAAACTCTGCCTTTTCACAATTAAAATTGTCTCAAAACCTTGAATAGCCATGTATCGCCTTCTATCAGCTGATTTTAGCTTTTATTCTCAAACACTTTTTTTTTTAAAGATCCATAAAAAGTGGGGGTTTTGTTGTTGTCTTTTTAAATCAAGCAAATAAAAACAAATGATAAACAACTAACAGCTATAATGCATTCCCGGTTACTAATTTACCTGTAATCGCCACCCGCCCTACCCCTGTACAGAGAGGTGCGACCGTGATCAGATTGTTACCATGTGATATGTTTCCCGGTGATTAATTGTGCATCTAACTCGAACAAACACTGCTGCTCATTCACACCTTCCAGCCACCCATTAACACACCAGACACACTCAATGTATACATGTGCGCGCATTTTATACTGTCTCGCGCGCTAGTTCCCGCACGAGCTGCACGATGTTTCCCGGCATTCCCTCTAACTGAAGACCCGGCTGCTATGTCTAAGTTTGTACACAGCAGCACGATCTGATGTGAGCAGCAATCTTGGATAGGCAGATAACATTTTTTTGTGAGCTCTAATATACAAACTCATGACACACATATTTATGACATAATGGGACTGTATATTACACCCATACACAGATAAATATTAATATACATGCCATTGACACTAATGTGCATTTATTTGTCTCATTAGTATGCTTTCATTCCATATCAGAGAATGCAACATCAAATTATTAGGTCTTAAAACAAAAATAATATAGATACATAACTGTGTCAATAAAATTCAAAAATTCTGGCATATAAAGGCTACTGAAGAATGTGCCACGTGGTTGAGATACAAATATTTTGAAATAAGAAATTGGTACAGTCATGTTAAATGCACAGCGTT
The DNA here is from genome assembly GCA_021229015.1 of Solen grandis. Classification (NCBI taxonomy): domain Eukaryota; kingdom Metazoa; phylum Mollusca; class Bivalvia; order Adapedonta; family Solenidae; genus Solen; species Solen grandis. Next base: position 6,937,973 of record CM037792.1, on the reverse strand, counting down.
CCGAATTTTATCACGGAAAGTGATTGGAGAATCAATATAAAAGGTGAAATATCAGAGCCATTCACAATCATCACATTTTTTTTTTATTATCTTTTTTTTAAGAAAAGCATGCAATATACAACATAACGAAGAATGTCCATCATATGTGTAATAAAATAAGATAGCATGAACCTCATATCTTCGAATAAATGATATGCATAGCATGAATAAATGATATGCATAACATTCAAAGTATGAGATAGTAAATTACATAGTATAAAGTGAATACAAGTAAACTAATGCGACCAATGCAATGTACATTTGTATTTATTTTGGTTACTTGTAGCAATCGTTCACATAGATTTGCCTTTTCTGTAGCGATCTATACATTCCGAATCGTCTCCAAATGACTGAAATACTGTCGGTGAGACGTTAAACCCAACAAACAAGCAAACATATGTTCTTGGGTTGTATCTGAAGCAGGAGAAGAAAAAATAAATCTATACACTAGTACCCACAGCTTATTCATTTACATTCCGAAAGTTTCGTTTTGATTATTGAGGCAGTAGAATATTACAGTCGAAATTTAATGATCCAACCCATAAACAATACCGGGGGCACTTGTATCTTCCTTTGCGACCAGTGCAGACCAGGATCAGCCTGCACTGATCATGGTCTCCACTGGTCGCTTTTCAGTCAATAAGTTTCCAGCAAGCTCCCCATAGACAACTAATGGTTTTGTCCAAATTGAAGAAATGACAAGTCCAATTAAGAAGTTTAGCATGGTAAGGGTTACTAATGGGGTCTCAGGTGAGGCGGGGATATGGATTGGATCTGGAACCTGTACGTTCTGGATAGCAGAACAGAACAGAACAAAATTTTATTGTCTTGTGCATAGTATACACCTCATCAATATAAAATATCACCATATCATATAAAATATAACTTACTAAACATCAAACAAGATCACGTGACATAAAAATGTACACAGTAATTGTCGCATCAAATAAATGTTAGACGCAACTTAGTAAATTTCCTTTACTTATTTAATATTATAAACGGTCAAGGTCAAGAGAACGCTTTTTTTTTTTGAAGAATGGACTTTGTACATAAGGAGAAAGTCCATAGCTATACTGCATGGATAAACAGAAAAGACAATACTCAGTAACTTTAGCATTGTTTGTATTACATTATGCAGAAAGACCGGAAATACGACCTATCAAAACAAGCAATTTCGTTTCTTTCTTTGTTACTCTCTTCCTTTCAATTTCTTTACTCATCAGCATATTTCAGCGTATTTCCGTATGACCGACTGCACACTCACCATTTATGTAAAGGAAAAAAAATATTGTGCAAAAGTGCAAACCAATTCTTCCGTGGAACACAACACAAATCAACCTGATTTACAACGCTCAATAAACATGGCGACAAGTGTATCACTACCACATGATCCATGCTTTTATTTCCGGCGACATGAAAGTTCTATTTTGACAGGCTTTAGTTCATACTTGAAATGATTTCCATGGTTTTATTATTAACTATTTTATCTGACAAACTTGTCTGATTTCCATGGTTTTATTATTAACTATTCAATCTGACAACCTTGTCGTATATCATTTAAAGATGCCGGAGGGTTTGTGTGTGTGTGTGGGGGGGGGGGGGGTGCTTATTAGCAATATATACGAAACATATGTTCATAACATCCCAAAAACATGACATTTATCTCAATTTTTGTACCAAAATGAGAACAAGATGTCAAGGCCCGTTTAGTAAAAATAAATAATCATATATTTGCGCTCATACAATGAATTTAGGGGGGAAAGGGGAGTGGGGGGGGGGAATAGCAAAAGTCCGTTTTTGATAAAGATATTAAATAAGATATATTCATGTTATATACTGATCTGTTATTCATCTTAAATATACCAGTGAACATAAAGAACTGTTTAAAGCCCGATCAGCTTGTGATCGAGTTACCTCTTGTCAAAGAGGTATATTTGCGTGAAAGTTAAAGAAATACGCTTTGACAGTGCAGATATACGCTCTACAAAAAGCCCGAGAGATAGTGACTTACATATTGAAATAGAAAGACATCGAACGGTTAAAGACAGACAAGCAGTAATTCCCATTAATCGACAGGTGACACACACGCACGCACATCAAGACGAACACATGAACAGACACGCCATCATTTTCATTCACTACCTTAACGTACATTTTGTATCGTAACTACAGACACTACCATTCTGCTAATTGACTCAATTCGGTTAAACGTATTTACTTGACTTTCAGCCAACTGTATTTCATCGTATCAAAAAGAAACAGACTAGCTAGCAAATTTGAAGATGATGTTTTTGTACTTCTTTCAAATAAATGATAAAAAATGATAAAAACAGAAATCATGTTCAACATTTTATCAAGTCGTTATAATAAAAAGTTTCTACCAACACGTTCAGCTGCAAAAATGTGTGTTAAGTCCATACGGCCACTGTTTGTTGAATTAGGGGAGATGGTAAACGTTTAAGCTAAACGGTAGTAGTGTTCCAAGAAATACATAATGTGTATAGAAACAGACTATAGCGCGCATCTTTGTGACATGATATTCAACATGGCCGCCCTATCTTCCACACAGGAGGGCCCTATGCAGGGGTCGTCTGCTACCAATTTCAGCAGATAAAAATGACCAGAAGTTACAGATCCCTACAGAGATCGTGCACACGTGCTAATTAAAGAAGCGTATGGTCAATTATTAACCCCGGCCGAAAACTGGGCATATGTGATTATTGCGCAATGCTGATACGCGATACCAATCAAAACCCCTCTCCCCCGCCGGGTGCCCCTGGAAACGTACCCCTCAAAGACTCGATTCATCCTATATGGTAAATGTAGATTGACTACCCAACCGTCTTCGGTACCTCTCATGATGACGTCACACGAGCCAGGTACTGCCGATAAAATTGATGGTAGCTTTTCACTTTCGTAGCTCGCTTCGTGTAGCCCGGTCGCAAAGTAGTTGTTGGTTGCCAAAGGATAAGTTGACGTGTAATTTCTGGTTATAGTACACCACACAAAGGTAAGATAGTTTTACTTTGATTTTTGCTAAGTCTTACAGTATCGCTGTAGCAAATTCAGCTTATAATAACAGATGCAGCTAAAAGAGTTACTTCTTCTAAAGCTTTCTTGATTGTAGTCTACGATATGTAACTTGGTTGAGATATAGTTTTCAGAATTTGTTTAACATGTATCAGTCAGATGCTAAAGACACATATGCAATGAAATTAATGTGTATATATATACGGTTGAATGCTAACGCATGAAATTTATATGAATTTATCAGTCGAATTTCGATTAATAAGTAGAAGTGGCAAATGATATGTGAAGGATTGTGAAGATGTCAGTATGAAAACATATCCTTCTCATGTATAGTATACATGTTTTGTAATGTACAGTGAATAGAAACAAGCTACTCATACATACAAGTTAGATTAATTCGTCAAGTTCTCAAAAATACAGACGATTCATATTATTTTCAAGGTCATTCAATCTCTCCGACAACCTGTTACTATTTTTAGAACATCTTCCACTATGCTCTTCGAGATGTTTTAAAATTTCGCTATATAAAATGGCGGACATACTTGCAATCTTTGTATATATATAAACATTTTTGTAGCTATAGATGATTTTGTAAGAAAGTTGAGAATAAAAACTAATGGATCTAGATGTTCAGTTCAGGTACATAGTAATACGAAGAAATCAATATTTTTTATCGATTTCTCGCTTAAAATATGAATATACACATATTTATTACGTGCGTTTTATATTTGTGCTACTTTGAGTAGCAGCAATAGCCCTTTTAAAGTACATTTCAGCTGTATGTTTTGTAAAATAGTGGCGTGGGTTGATAAAACCAGCTTCTGTTTGATTGTATATAAAGTGGGATTTCACCAGACCGTCCTTGGTTAAGGACTGTTTTTACGAAACATCCCCAGTTATTTTCTTTTCTTTAGACAATATTCTAAGATGCTTTATTTTCTTAAAAAAGAAAATTTCAGTTGTAAGCAAAATAACTGATATTTAGTAATGCCGAAACAGATAAATCAGGTATATCTGTTTTTACTAAAAATATTAGTTGATTCAATATTCGATGACCTTGTGCGAATAATTAAAAGATTTTCATGGGCACATATCCCAGGAAATTAGCGAAAGTCATACATAATCTTCCGTGGTCAATATTCGTGAGAAAAAAAATCACGAAGTCATCGAAAAATGATCATCTACAAAGAAAGTACAATTACTGCATCTTTTCATACTAAACTTTAACCGGATATACAAATGTGTCTTGATGTTGTACCAACTTTATTACTGCCATTCAGCAGATATTTGATTTCTGTAAAGAAAGTGATTTAATGTGCCTTTTGACACAATAGAATAACCCAATTAAATGAAATGTTATCTTTCAAAAACTTTCTTAGTATTGATAACACGTAACTTAACTAAGTAATGTTGCAGAATTGTGTATATTTCATTGTTTTTTATGTACATCAAGCTCCATTCTGTACGAGAGCTTGCGGCTAAAAATAGCAATTATGGAATTCAAAGCGAGGCTGAGAGCAGGTCTCGTGCGAATCTCGCGCTCAGCAAAATAGCATAGAGATAAGTGCCAGGTAGATATGCACGCATGTGTAGAGTATCAGATTACTTGACAGGTATTTCTCCTACTTGTGTAACTGCGAGCACCTGGTTAGTTTCAACTCTTCGGGTGTTTACACCCAGAATCCTTAGCGTTCACTACGATAACATACGAGTTAGTCCGAATAGATAGCCATTTGAGATATTAGTAATGAAAAATTAATCGAGTAATATGATGTTAGTTAAGTAGATTAGTATAAAATAGAATTAAGGAGTTCGTTTCCCTGAACTAAACTTAAACGCCAAGAAAAAAGATCTCTTGATAAGAACGAAGTTTATATGATTGCCTATTAACATCGATTATTTTAATATCCTGTCAATTAACAATTGAATTTATGAACTATATATAGATTACATAGATAGTTGTACTTCTCTAAGACAAAGTGTCACCGATTTTCTTTCGGGATTTTGGCAAGGTCATTGCGATAACAACCGTTTTTTATGGGACCAGTTTGTCTTTAATCCCAAATTTTGTCTTAACTTTTCAAAGTATAGTCTACAACCCAATAATTATTGTTATTTTCGTTACTGAACTCAGCTCTATATCTAACTGAAGGTCCAGTTCATAAGTGATTACTTAAAAGACCTTAGAGTAAATGGAGAAGGGTACACTTGTGAATATTTCTTTAATATCAACAGAATTAAGGGGACGTTTGACACAAGTTTCATATGATAAGGTTACTCTGTGACTGGTGTTAATCAATCAATTACACGCTAAGAGTCCCGGGGAACCTAAAAACATACCGGAACCATATGTTCTTCAAGTGTTATACCCGCAATCACATTACCTGGATTCCTTTAAGTCACGTGGCCAACTCATTCAGATGTTGAGTCACTTTAGGTTATACCGTCGATGTCGTAATGATCTGACGTTTACCGTTAACTATCGATGTGATAGATACATATCGATAGTGCTCGATAGTGCACGTCGGTATAAAGAATATCGCAATACCACGATGTACCACGATGTTATATCAGGTCATTAATTCCTGTTCGATTGAAGCATCACATCAATATTATAACTCAGAATTATACGATGGGTCAGTCTGACTCGTATATCGACCGGGTTTAACATACATTCGCCTCACGCCAAATTGGCTTATCAGTTTACCGTTAACACATTCCAGCCACCCCTTATCTTTCATCAGAAACAAACACAGGCTGCCACTGATAAACACCGCCAGTCAAACTATTCTGCACTCCTGATATAGAACCCTCAAGTTAAGACTTAACATATTGATGCAAAAAAAATCACATATCAAAATATTTCCTCCCTATCTAAATTATACTGTCCAGTGATCATCATATCAGAGAAATGATTATTTAATGTAGTGTAGGTGCATATTTCTGTTTTCCACTGAAAGCAACCGAATGCGGTTATTTATTTGTAAATCTAGTATATAGTAAGAATATGCAAACACAGCCACGGTGTTATTTTGGATAAATTATGGATCTGAAGTTTGGGGTATATAATGAATTCTAGAATTTTGAGTACAGTGAGAGGCATAATCTACTTCATGATCGACTGTAGAATGTGGTGTCCCGTTGACTGAGCTGTGTTGTACTCGGTAACGTTGGCAACGGTTCCTGCGGCTGCCTAGTTACTAGCGGGTCCAGGTGTTGCCTCAATTATCTATAGCCTGTTTCACGAATTGGCATTCACAGATGTGTAATTGTGTACACATAAAATATAGTGGATCCGACCCTCGTTGTTCCAAGGTATTACGACCTGGCAGAGTGGATGTGAAATAGGTAAATGCTCATGCTGAGGTCTGGATCAATGCTAATGTGTTTGGAATTCCATATTAATTTACTGTTACAGAAGAAATGTGTGTATATTCTCTGTTAAGATAAACATATAAGTGGCAGTAATTACACACGAAATTTACCCAGGGGTTTAAATGAACACATGGTTCGACATCATGTCATAAGATTAAGAATATTTCAATATTTCTGCTCTCATTTACGTAAGGGCAATTATTTAAAATAATAAGAAGGTAAGACTAATAGTTCTTTGTTTTCCACACAACATGTTTTGCTGACAAATAAGTAATAAGTCTCTTATAAATGCTCAAATGCATTTCTTTGACTGCAACGTATGAAACAGAAGCTAAAATACATCATCAAAAGCCGATACAATAAGCCCCATCAAGCCCTCACCACTGGAACTAAGTCCTATTCAAGACATAACACACATATGCGTGGCGTAGGAGGCTTCTACGAGGAACAAATTATTCTATTAAGAATACATAAGATGCTTATTTCATAAATGATAAGTAATCAGTTTTCGTAGAAGCTACTCTCCTCTCTTTGCCAACTGACTCTACCTGTCTATGAGTGGCACTTTGGCGGCGTCTCAAGAACGCCTTTGATCTCTCTACATTTCCAGGTAAATAGCGATCCTTTCGCATATGAATGAACTAGCTACATGAATGAGACAGGAGTGCGGGATAGTAATATTTTTTTTCCACGAAAAATACGTTCAATAATCCTTTCGTTGAATGAAGAAGACCTTAGGCGATCAGGACGATGCTCTGCTAGTCTGTTCTTTACTGTGATCTTTTCGAATAAAACAACTTCCGGTGTGAAACTAATATAACTTTGGTTGTTTTGTTTTAAATGATAAATATTCACATATGCCTCAAAAAGGTATTGCTTAGATAATGTCGATGTGATATTTAACCTAAGAAAATGTACAAAATATTAAGAAAATCCCAATATTTGCTGCTTCCAACTGTGATTGGTTCGCATGTTTTAGAAAGACTAACAAAAAGTTTTAATTGGTTCAATATCAGGAAGCAAGATGACGTCGATAGAATAGTTTGACAAAGTTAAACACATTTTCTACTTTCTTATTTCAGACCAAAGATGTCTGACGAGGTAAGTCTCTCTCTCTTTCTCACTCTCTCATACACTGTCTCTCTCTCTCTCTCTCTCTTTCTCACTCTCTCACACACTCTCTCTCTCTCTCTCTCTCACTATCACTATCTGTCAATCAATTAAGCAGTGTTCTTCTTTTCCCATGTTTTACTCTGTAATTAATATTTAGCTTAAAGTAATATTGAAAAGACCAAAGAAAAATATTCTATTTTTATAATCAATTTTCTATTTTTTTTATATTTTAAAAGTTAGTATGCTATAGATTGTCTATCGTTTTGTTTCTATAGATGTCTTCTGTTTTCTGGAGACCTTTCATTTACAATACAGTTCGACACGTAGCTAGGGGACTTTTGCATAATTGCTCCTCGTGATCTTTAATTCTATGTATGGCGCAGAAAGAAAAGACGGGCAAGGCAACGTCGAGTGTATTCACGAGACTGCCCCAGAAAGTCATGCAAGAGATGAAAGAGGTATGACATACATTGATGACCAATTAATTATCACGTGATCATAATTAATCGTCTTTCTGTGTCTACTTTTCAGAAAAAAGCCAAGGCCGCTACCTCAAGTGTGCTCACAAAATTCACACAAAATCAAATTCAGGAAATGAAAGAGGTTCGATTTCTCATTTATCGTGATGTTCACCCGCCATATTGTTTCCGTTTTGTCTGCGCATGCTCCTAACATGCGTATAAGACGTCAATTGTGGCACAATTGGCAATGCTGTGGATAGCAGAGTCCATTTTGCTGTAATTGAGCCGCATTGCGTCCTAATACTTCTGGGCAAAATGTTTGTTCTCTTTCCGCATGGCAGGTCTAACTTATGAAACACACACCAAGTTTCAATCTTTACTGCATTTTTGATTGATAATGCACACTTCCCAAATTCCTGTCTTTCACACTTTGTGCATGACAAATATATCCAATATATATATATATAGACTGTCCTATGTAATATGCATCCGGTCTAAATGTTAACAAGTGCATATTTTCTATAAAAGTTTATGTCAAACACCTTTTAGAATTTCTTACAGAAATCTAAATTCATTATTCATAACACAATTGTGTATGTGCCCTGCACTGAACGAAAATACCATTTTATGTCTATGATATAAAATGTAAGATTAACAAAATCCGCCCTTAAGATTTGAATGTTTGAATCCTGCTTCATTTGGAAGTTCTGATCTATTTTAAAAGCCCCGCCCACTGCGTTATCACTTCCCATTTCCTCATGTATTGCGCCATATCCTCATCTCATTTGCATATTTTACAATGCGCCATTTTCTCCAATTTAACCGGTTTTGCATGGTTTATTCACGTTTCAGGTCTATGAGGCTGGCATCGCTCTCCAAGATTCTGTCCTGCTTGTTTGCTGTGTTTATAACACCACATTAATGATATGGAACATGTTCTGACTATTCTTATTGAAATTAATATTGCATACACGTTGGCCTAACCTTTCACTTCACTTGCTGATAACGATCTGTATTCGATTATTTTAATACTTATGCACCCAAAACATACAAATCGGCATCAGGTTTAATAATATTTGCAGTTCTGACACCATTTTGACATTTCAAATTGCTATGGTACTCGTTTGACTGATAGGATAGGATTTTAAATCATTGTATGTTTTAACTCACTTAGTCCTCTTCACCCCTACTGGAACATAGGGCAGACTTTTGTAGCGTGTATAGGTGTAAAGTGGCAAGGTAGCTGGCTTTGCACACAACCCCCTCCTTCCTGTCCGGGTCTGGGACCGGCTATGGCGGAGTTATTGCATATATTGAAACGGGATGGAACTGGGTTTTCATTTAATGTAACCGTATATTGGTTACCTGTTTATGATTATGAAGATACAATGTTACTACTTATTTTATGATTTTTAGATTGTGTGATTCAACTCGCACTTTAAAAAGATGCCGTTTTATATGTCAATTCTAGCTCGAATTCCATCAACAATACATAGCGCGAAGGAATTCTTAATATCCTGAATACAGTATTCAGATATTCTTGTTTCACATTGTCTAAATGTAACTGAAAGTTCGAGGAAGCAATTTCCGTTGAAGTACTTATATATGTAGTATTAAGCGCTAAGTAAGGTTGAGGAATTGGGGCATTACATTACTTTATCATCCATGTTTAATGCTATTTTATGTGTTTGAAATGTAAGTAAATGAGACAAGTACCAGTAATAGTAATAAATATCAGTTTGCAGTTTATTTTTAGAAATGCTGTTGTAACATAGATGAATAATTGATAAGTACACATTTTCATAAGGAAAGCATTTACGTTACCTTTAACAATACAGACTTCCTTAATTTTGCGATAGGCAATTGACTATCCCAATATGTTGTTAAGACTTTATTTCTGGAAAATTTGTCGCCATTTTTCTCCATTAATCGGAAACCTTTATTGTTTACCAACTAGGCCTTCACAATGATCGACCAGAATCGCGATGGCTTGATCGATGTCAGTGACCTGAAAGAAATGTACTCAAACCTGGGTAAGTTCGAATCCCAAGTTCTTGGTTTGACTGTTTGCTTTCTGTGTCATCAAGTTGATATTTAAAAAAAATAAGTCATCAAGAATTTATTTTGACTTAATCATATATTTTGTGCCATCAAGTTGATATTATAAAACTCAAAGTCATCAAGTTGTCCATTGAGTTGATAATAAGAATTGTGTCAGTAAGTTGTTTTGAACATTTTGTTAACATGTCTCCAATAACTAGCGATCAAAATGAGTCATCAATGTGATTAGCAATTTGATTTTTAATCTAACCGTTTGCCAATCAAATCCATTTTGCATCGGTATCATGTAAAACAAGAAGTAGCAACATTTTATTTAAACGAATATATATTAACCACTTTTTCAGCAGTTTAGGTGCTTCGCTATAATTTTGAAATTGCAATTGTGATTACGTTGTATGTAAAATGTATGTACGAGAATGTTCAGCCCTAGAAAAGTAGATGCACTGTAGAATTTTATGAATTGCATGTTATTATTTTCATTGACAGTGATGTATTGTGTATTTGATAATTTACTTTCTTCGTACAGGATTATGTATAGATACTGGATTATGTATAGATACTTTGTTTCTCGTCTGAAGCTGATTTCTGATATTGATGAATGTTCATTAGAAATAGAATTAGTTAAATGTATATTATTTTGCTTTGCTGTTGATGCTATTACAAGTAGATAGGCCATGCAAGTCCCGGGCAACATAGAAGTATAATCTAGAAATGTGTTGTTGCTATTTTTTGCACGTGTACGGCCATTTCATCATTCTAAAGTGGCATACTTGTTTTGTTTTGCGGCAACTGAATCGAGCGTTTTTATTCTTGACAGATAGTTAATTATAGACAAATTTCGATAAATTAAAAACACAATTTGGAGAAAAAAACACAATAAACTCGTTGTCTAGCGCAGTCTATTGATAAAATCCAAAGACAATACATCTGGTGATAAATGCTAAGAAAAGAATATTTATCGACTAATGCACTTCTGACTGTTGAGATGGCCTATCAATATATTTTGAGGTTTGGCAGGTATAAGATGGCTGAGGCTATATGCCTATTTCGTATTGACTTCAATTATTCATTTCTTTTTGCAGTATAGTACAGAGACTCGCTTGGACTGTACAGCAAGCATGTACAATTAATCACACCATGTTTGTTTGTATGACACAGGTTGATCTTCGTTTCTCAGCTATATTATATACTTCTGAAAATCCTGTCTGAAAACGGAAATTACGTCACATTGTGTAGAAAGAAATGTAAGTCATTGGACGATTTATGTGCCAATTCGCCCGAGGGAAAAAGTAGAGCAAAACAAAACAATTATATATGTGACAAACGGGGACTAAGCTAGTATTTTTTTTTTTTTTTTTTGCAATGTTCATTTACGACATATTCAGTTCCTCGCAACTCAAATGAATTTGCTGAGCTATAGTGGAAGAAAGGTAGTTCCAGCCGCGCTAGTTCAGCTGATAGCAGAATCACCTGAATGATTTAATCATAATGATCATTATGTCAGTAGAAAGGAGGGGGTGGCGGGTATAGGAGATCCAAGTATGTTTTACCTGTTCTCTGGCATCGTGCCCAAGATATTACAGGATGGCGGAACAAACACGCCATGATTCAGTCACGCTCAACTCCCGCTGTCTCTATGGCGTTAGCTCTTGTATGGTTAGTGTACGGCTCATTTGCCTTTGCAGAACTGGCGTCTTCACCTGAACATTTCTAATTGTCTTGAGTCAGCAACTAGATTTTTTTTGTAATATTCTCATCATGAAAGCACATTTATGAATTCAGATTAATGTTGAACTGTTTAAAGGCCCTAAAAGTCAGTAAATGCTTTATTTGGTTACACTCGTTCTATTAAACTTGCAATTTAAGAAAACAAAAAAGATTAAAGATAACAATCATGTCAATGACGGAAAACCTAGTAAATGATTATATTTAATATATTAATAATGTAGTGCTTAAATAACTAATGTAGGCAACACAGCAGAATGCTGCCGCAATGATGCACGGCTGTGTGTTGACTGAATGCTTTGCTGTGAAATATTGACTACCATGCTTTTGTCGTGTGGCAGGTCTTTCGCCGGCAGATAAGACGTTATCAGACATGGTAAAAGAGGCACCAGGCCAGCTCAATTTCACCATGTTCCTTTCATTATTTAGCGAAAAATTGAGCGGTGAGTATGTGGGGCGCATATGCATCCTCTTCGGAATGGAGTTAGACAGTGCGGTACACAGATGTCTGCTATTAGCCGCAGTAGCCTTTGACCAGTAGCAACCAGTGTAACAGCTTGGACCATAGAATTTTTTTTGGACAACCCTCTCTGCATAGTATTTTATATAGCTTTATCTTTTTAAATATTCAACTAATTACGTTTGTATTTGATACCCTTTTTACATATTATTTTTAAATCAAAACACAATATTTGAATTAGGAATCTTTCAAAATAAAACTTTTTGGAACATTAATTTACTATTTCGTAAAAAAAGCACAATGGATGTTCGGCATCAGACATACGGATAAAACAGACTAAGATGGAAATATGCAGAGAGGGCTGGTTTAGATTAGGTATTGTTGCACTTACTAATCCGGGTAGGATAACTGTTCTTGCAGGCAGTGTACCAGCGGACGAAACTCTGGAGAAAATGGTGAAAGAGGCACCAGGCCACCAGCTTAACTTTACTGCTTTCCTAAGTATATTTAGTGAAAAGTTGAGCGGTGAGTAGCCACTGCTATGTCAGTCATCTCATCTCACGCCATTTTAATGTCATTTTGTCAACAAATCTTTTATAGGCGCCTGTCCACAGGATAGTGTCCTTCAGTCCATGGTTAAAGAAGCCTCCCAAATGAATTTCACTGGCTTCTTAACCTTATTTAGCGAGAAGATGAGCGGTAAGTCAAGAGTTACCGCCCCTAGTTTGACCCACCCAGACGTGTCTTCGACCGTTTCCTATTGAGACCCACTCAAAGTCACCGGATGTGGAACCCTGCGGACATTTTCATGTCTCTCTAACACTCCAGTTTTTCTATCCCTAACCTTTTATTACTGAATCCTCTCAGATTTGCCCAGTCGGATACCACTATCTCCTGGCTTTTATGAAATAGTACCTTACATGCTGTTTATACACTTTCCGGAAAATAATTTAAATTTCAACATCTTACGCGCAGCCATTTTTTATTCTCTTTGCATAAGCGTAGCGTATAGCTGATCTCATTTTTGAAACTACATTCTTAACTCCTTTCCTTGCATGGCCGAAATCTTTATCAACAATTTCAACGTGTTCAATTTCTCCTTTCTGCCTAAATTGGCGATCTTATACGTATTGTAAGTATGACTGCTAGCGCGCTTATATTTTTCAAAACTTTTGTAGAAACTAAATATACCTTTCCATTTTCTGGACCTTACCATACCTTATTTGAGACATGAATTCAGTTTTCCTTAGATTTCATTTAGGCCTATCACCATACAGTTGATATATTTGCAAACAGCATCTGCAGCATGAACACTACGATATTGAAGAGCCTGGGTTTAATATCCCCTTGTATATATATATATCTATCTCTGTAACACCCCAAATCCTGTTTAAAATTTCCACAAATAACACCATACTTTCCATATTGTCTCCCTTTAAAGCCCCGTCCCTCTTCCATGACCGTAAGTTACTCATCCATCCATTTTAATCGTTTTACTGTTTGTTCGTTCTCGTTTTAAGTTTCATAATTTCATTGTTGCTTTGTTTGACATTATAATTAGTATAGACATGTTTTTCTAATCATTATTTATTTATATGCATACTCCATATAGAAGTATATCATAATAATTAACTTAACCATTACAAAGTATTTAGGTAGACAATTTATATACTGGATGTTGACATAGCCCTTATTTATTGTTGTCTAAATTCTCTTTGACATTTTGGTCTCAAGTATTAACAATTCTTTGATATATTCTTTGTAATGATTTACCCTGTAGTAGATAAACTGGTGCTCTATCATCTAAAACCAAGTAGTTCAAAGAATTTCAGTGGGGCAAAATTGAAAAGTTAAAACATTGTACCATAAATACAAAACGGTTGCACATTTCAAGCTTATTTCACATCATATTAATCGTTTACGTGACTCGTACAGCATTTTTTCCAAATATACAAGTTGGCGATGTCATATTGACGTTATTGATAACATTTGGTAAATAGTAAATGCATGAAATTATCATTTATAATTGTTTATTGTAAAACTCATGCCCATAACCATGGAAACCTAAGCTTTCAGTTTTGCATATCACTTTTACATTATCATAACGTGTGTATTGCTTTGTCAAAATTAAATCTGTCCTAGCATCATGAACTCAGGATTTGTCTACTTTTAAAAACAGGTACCGACCCCGAGGAGACCTTAAGAAACGCTTTCAAAATGTTCGATTCTGATGAGTCTGGGTCTATCGCAGAGGATTAGTAAGTTAATTTATTGATTTCAACAGTCACTAATTACATAACTACTATCTCCATCCTTATTTCTACTCGTATTACAGCGAAATCATGTTTGAAAAAAAATTTGAAAGAAGTATTCACAAAGAAAAAAGAAAATCGACATGTTTGTATAACAAATATATTACCAGTGCATTGAAAACGTTGAGAAATCTGCCGATGTTAGATCTAAATGTTATCACGTGACACTAAAACTTACATGAGCATAACAGCCTCGCTTTCGTTGCCACATCGCTTCCGGTGCAGCTCAGATGTTGCTAACTAGCTGTAATGCATTTAATATGTTGGCATGAGGTGTCTTAACGTGCCCTCTGTTTACTTATAACGTTTGTATACATGTTTTCTATGTATTGTCAATGCATTTAAAACCGTTTTGTTTATCTTTTTCAGCATGAAAGACTTATTACAAAATATGGGTGACAACTTCACTCAGGATGAGGTACGTCTTACAGTTATATCCACATTTTACTGAATAGTAAAAAGGTTTTTAAAAAGTCCAATTTCAATGATGTGTTTCACTGTTTTGCTGCCGCAAAATAGGTACTAAGAGAAAGGAAGGTAATCGTGTTATCAGTGCCCAACTCTCTTGGTTTTCAATGTACCCTCGTTCTGGAGATATGTAGCTGCAACATATACCATCACGACATACCATGTTTTTATGACTTTTTTATGTCCTGACTCGCAATGCTATATCCTGTACTACGCTCTGCCATACATAAGCACATGCAAACCATGATTATGTGACCAAAGATATATAATGGGTGAAATATAGATATAGATAAAGCGACCTAGAATATATAAGAACTCCAAGGTATGCGGAAGGTGACGCACTATATACGATGATTTACAAGACATGTGTCCCATCATGTTAAACACTTGACCCATATTTTTTCTGCCCCATTAGTAATTAGACGTTTGGGAATAATGTCATTGATTGACTTTACAGTCAAACCCGCCCCCACCCTTTATACACTACTACGCGCGTTTTACCTGTGTACATATACACAGTTGACGTAACTCTCAGCTTTGCCGTAGAAATACCTGCCTCCGCACTATCAGAATCTCTAGGTGCACGTGTGTCTGCCGAGGGGAATCTAATATTTATCGCTAGTTTATCATGACTATGCAATGTTCATCATCCAAGATTTGCTTACGGAGAATATCAGGGCTCAAATAGTTCATATTTATATACCGGTATACCTCCGGATCATTTAGGAGGGTTGACTAGCTTGGCAATATCGCGTGATTCCTTCGTTCTTATGTGATAAAATAAACCAACTCCATATCACAGTTTCACTTTCACATTCAATTAATGTTAATGTCCGTTTTCTTGTATTTCAGATCAGACAAGTGTGGAAGGAAGCCCCAATCCACGCAGGAAAAGTCGACTATAATGCCTTTGTATCCAAAATAAAGGGCAAGGAGCAGGATGAGTAAGAACATTTAAGGATAGGCAGCCTCACAACACATTAACACCGGGTTTCCACCCCTTGCAAAGTGACTCTAAACAGTGCACATCACCCATTTAAGATAAAAAACCAACAAAATGTACTGCATTTATCATCGACCAAAGTACGAGCTACACGTAATAATTCATCGAGAGTCACGTGACGAAGGGGTGGAACTACTTTTTCTCTGTCAGCATGTCATCAGGTCGCGTCTATACTAGAATAAACCTGGCCAAAGAGTGAAATCATTCCATGTCCACTGTTTTGGATTCTTAAGTTTCGGAGGAAAGACTTCTCATGGGTTTGCTGTGGTTCCCATACACCGCGTCGTCCTGTTCACCAAGAGTCCTCGTGATCCTGTCACATGTATACACGAACATTGTGGGACGGCCGTATGACGCTGGAAATGATACCATCTTGACACTGGGTAATCCGGAACGTCAAATTCTCTCCCCTGTCTGTGACTGCACTTCTGTCAGACCTTTGTTATCTTTATCTGTTGGCCCGGTTTGCTCAGGTAACACGAGACGCACGCACTCAGATTCCATTGCCAAATATAGATCGCAGACCTGGTTCCCGGCTGCCACACCTGTGCAGGTGAGCCGCAGTGCGCGCCGTGAGGTGTATTTACCTGTGGAGTACACGCGCTATCTGTGCAGTGGTGAATCCGCGGCCGGGACCCAGTTTATGGAATATACACCTGGACTTTGATGTACACGTTCAATCCATGAACACCAGGAGAATAAATAAACAATAACGAATATGTAATAAGTATGACATTTTACTGATATAGTTAATGAATTTGGGTGTTCAAGAAAGTTACAACAAGAAATAAGCGGTAGATTGTTAACACCGTATAGTTCTGCCTAAACGTTTGTGAGTTATGATATGGTCGAATCACTTAATTTTTTTTTCGATGTAACAAAGCAAAAGATGTAATGAATTTTTTTTTTTAGATAATCAACAGCGTAAAAATATATCAATGTGCGCTAACTGCACATCACCTGTCGTATCGTCTCTCTTTTTATCTTTTTTTTTTTTTAAATCTCTAAATAATGTGTAATTTTATTGATAATTTAATTTATAAATCTTTGTAATATTTATCTGTCTTACCTGAGACTATTATGTGTTATAGTCTGTCGCTAAGAAAGTAGACAAGTACTTGGCTCTACTACGGACGCGATACATACTCAGTTACAGATAGAATACAACCGAACTTGAGTCCCGCAATTTGCCGCTCGAACGTAACCATCATGGCGGCGCTTAGTTGTTAGCGTTATAAAATTAATTGTTAAAGTTTATAATTTGTTCCATGGTTGTATTGTATTTGTAAGATTTATGTTTTAAGTATGACATACGTTCGTGCGTTTGCTTTGTCAGATGATTTCTACTTTGGGTATTTTCTGACAATTTAGCATCTGTAAACGGAAGTGATGTCATGCAGAGTTTGTATCACGTCCGGACAACGCTCCCGGAGTGGATTGTTCCTGTGTATATTTATTTAATAAAACCTCTGTGCACAGAACCGTACATTGTTTTTGTTGTGATCGATCCCATCGAAAGTCTCAACCAGAATTAAAGCTGGGATCAGGCTACATCCGTTCTAAGATTGCTTGTAAACATTCCATACGTTACTGATGTCTGACATATGCTTCTGATCATCTTACACAGGTACAGATGTGATAGATAAAACATACATGAGAGATTGAAGGCTATATCATCGCCCTGAGTTGACTAGTGTCCAAGATAGTGTGTGTATGTGTGTGAGAGAGAGACAGAGAGAAAGAGAAAGTGAGAAAATAGGTCATACATAGTCTAGAAAAAGACGTATGCTTCTAGACTTATAGATGAATGCAACCAATTTATGGCATGACAACGTATCAAATTTATTTACCGTAAAAAAATATTGAATTATAAAATGAAAATTTATTTGTCATTAAAAATATATATATATATATCACTTCGAAATACACACACACACACACACACACACACAGAGTTTGTCATGCCATAAATATGCATGTAATATATGCATAGTGAAAATGAAAAGGGGTTGTCTCCCTTGCTATTTGTACATCATCAGAAAATCTAAGACATATAAGAATATACCTCATATTTAGTCACACTTTAATGATAATGCTTTTAATAAATGGGAAGGAAAACTATTGTACTACTACTGCTACTAATGATGACGATAACGATTTTTTTCCAGTATAGAATAGATATTTATTTTTTTCCCTTTATATCTACGTCGACTTCATACAAAAACACACTCGCGTTGGAAATACAATGTACAAATTATGCACAACAGAATAAGAACGGTACTATGTGTGATGGCGACGAAATCCACCGGGAAAGTCTCGTTATGGTCAGAAGAGTCACGGAATAAAACAAATAGAAATTAATGAATTGTTGTAAAGTACAATGTCACGTATACAAAGTCGAAAAGATGTCATAATTTTAATAAACCCAATTCCCATTTCAATATTAAGGTTAATATAAAATAGGATAAACCTAAGAACAAAGACAAAAATGGCACACTATGATTTTTTCTTGCTGTATGAACACCATTGTTCCTCTTTCTCTCTCTCTCTCTCTCTCCTAAGCGCAAGGGAAGCATACGAAGAACATATATGTATAAACTCGCAAGTCTCTATGGTTACCTTTGACGTCAACGGAGAACGCTGACACTGCCGCTAACGAGTAGGAGGGGTCGGCCCGTTTCACACAATAATGAACAACGCAAAAATACATTTGGTATAATAAAACATTCCTTTAACTAGTTTCGTTCTTTATATCTTTCTCTTATCTGGTAAGGTTTTGTATATCTTGGTTTAAAATAGTGAACTTTCATAATTAATTTATCACAATTTATAATTTAAGAATTTGGTATTCTTTCAATGATACCAAAACATACAATTATATGATTTAAGACCACTTTTACGTTGTACATTCCCTAAACAAATGCTAAAATGTCTTCGTGATAGGTAACGTTACTACAAAATTCTTGTTTTACCATTAATCTTAATATTAATTTGTTTTGCTCGTCAAATTTGACATTTTAACTTCACCTCTATTTTCATACATAAAAGGGATGAATTTACACATATTTTCATCACCGGCCATTGATGGCGTTTAAGCGGGGATTAATTATGTAGACACTTGTACATATTTGTATATCTTTATGTCAATAGGTTATGTTCTCTCGTGTTTTGCTTATTATGGAAAGTTTCATCTACTTTAAACACAACAGTTCAGTTCTTTCTGACTAAAAGGTAGTAACATATCGTCCATTGATAGCCAGAAGGGGCTATCAGCCTTCTTTTTACATATGCTGATAGCCCCATCTGGCTTTCAATGGACGATATTTATCTAATATTTATCATTTACAAACATACTTCAATTTCCAAGTAAGCCTTTTATTCTGATTGTCAAGAATGTGTCGTCTATTGTTATATTCAGTTGCATTCAAACATTATTTATGACTTTATGGATATTATCCGTATATGTTTATATTCAACGTGTTAAGAATCGTTTCGTCCAAAACTATTCCCTGCCCTCCCCCCTTTTGTCACATACGAATCATGGCTCACTCTCTACCAAGATATTAACCGAATGGATCCGCTGAAAAACATGTCCGCCAGGTTCTTTACCTGAATATATATATTCTTCTATTAACCCTTTCCCTCATATAGACGCATTTTGACGCACTCAATAGGTACCACATAAAGCCTGATCTGCAGAAAACCACAGTTAAACCTTACCAAATTTAATTATAAAGTCCTCATTTCCAGACCACTGAGGAGCAGCGAACAGCATAAAACCTGATCAGCCTGCGAGTTACTCGCAGGCTGATCTGGTTTTATGCTGTTCGCATAGGTCTTTTCATGGTTTCCTCTATGAGGGAAAGGGTTAAAAGTATTGACCCGAACTTTTCCAAGTTTTTTTGTTTTGGCCACAGGTGTTCCTTGGCGAAAACTCTATCAAGATTGTTCCAATTATTTGGATCCAGGAAAAAAAATATACCCGGCATGATTTATCAATAGAACAACTTAAATATGATTATTATATACTAAATGTTTTACAAGCAGGGTACTACCGTCTGAACTTGTGTATTTCTAAATGATTTTTAATTGACATATTTATTTGTCAAGTTTGTAGTTAACACATCTTATTGTTTTTATGTTAATAGTCAAGTATTTAAATTGTTTCTCTTGGCAACAGCAAATAAGTCTGAGTATAAAAGTACGGTAGTCAACCAAAGCTTAAAATAGTTAGAACTTTCTATAACAGAAATATCTTTGGGTCCGGGGGAACTAAAATGCGATTATATTGCTCGTTTTTAACTTCCATGTGAATCCAAGTATAGCCCTGATTATTGCAACAAATCAGATCAAAATGTTACAGTCAGACTCAAGTGGGGCTGAATTCGTCATTGTCGACTAAACTTTCTTTCTATATTTTATTCGAGGCGGAGTCCAGTTCGGAATTCATAAGAGAGAGAAATAGAGAGAGAGAGAGAGAGAGAGAGAGAGTTGATAATATATAAGTAAATCCTGGGACTTTGAGAATAATAATGATAAAAAAACACACATAACTATTCAAATTGATCATTATTGTATATTCTCTGCTGGACACATTATGTATATGTCATGGTATTTGATGATCTTTTGTCAGTCCAATATGCAATTCTAGTGTAAAATACTTTGCATCTTCAGTTCCGGGACTCTAATGCAATACCTCCAATTGAAGAGCATCCATTAATAGGCTAAATTTACTGCCAACTGCTTTGAAACTGGAGGTTGTGGTCGGTCAACTCTTTTTCTTTCTATTTCCCCCTTTGATCATTATTTTTGTATCATTCAGATCAGAATTTGACAGAAAAGAAGTGTTTTTTTTTATATCTTTTTTATAATTTGGCATTTAAGTACATATAGTTTAGGTTCATTTACCAAAGAAAAATGAGGTTTGACTTTAGGTACTTTCTTCACTTACTGATTATCAAAAATTCTAAACGCTGTGGTAATAGATCTACAGTAGTTCACGATATTCAACTATAATGCTGTAAACTTTCAAGAAGGTCACATGATTACAATATGTTACAGAGAAGAACGATTCGGTGTGTTTATAAACTATGAGACCGGTATTTAGAAATGAATTAAACAAATGAAAGATATAAAAATCTGTATCTTCTTCTAAGTTCTGTTTCTGTTATATATAATTGCTTACCAAAGTTTTGGTTAATAATTCACAAATTTCGTAATTAAAAAAAATGCGTCCTTTTTTAATCAAAATATCAAAGCAAAAATTACAGGTTCATTTACACTTTACAATACTTTGTTTAATATATTATACTTTCGGTCAGTAGAGTCTCAATATAAAGGTCTTGTGTTGGTAGATAAAATTGTTGTAAATATGCAATAGAGCCCCGGAACACAAATGGTGTGTTTGAATGAACAACTTATGGCGAAAATAATGAGATAATCACAGCAAGTCCTATCAAACAATTGTTCGTAATAACAAAGAAGAAAATAAAATTATAACACTAATGCTTGTGTTGACAGCTGAATCCGTCGGGAAGTCTCCTGTATCGTCGTCTGGTTCATAGTCTACAACAACAACAACAACAACAACAAAAAAGTCATATTATTTAACAGAGGAAAAGACAGGCTGCGTAATTACGTAATTATTCATTTAAAATGGACAAATACTAAATTTATTTCAAATTAATGCGAAGCAAATCTCACTCAAAATCTGTAAGTCTTGTATAAGAATACTCATGTCCTGGCAGGAACCTAGCACTGCTTATGCTTTAGTTTGATATGCAATCTGATTAAAATCAGCTCCTAACGTCACTCCGCTATGCTACGTTGCCCTATACAACGTAGTATAGCGAAGTGACGTTAGGAGCTGATTTTAATCAGATTGGATATGACCCACTGATGTAAGATGATTCTAACATCTTTTATTGAGCGACTCTCTGCTTTCTGAAAACTTGTAAAATAAATATAACTGCTGACAGTCGTAATTGTGCATGAGACATTGTATTATATGCTGGTTACTCTTCACCAAAACCAGCAAACTATGAGCGATAGAACTAAAAGAAGAAATCTACATAGGGCGAATGCCTCTATGGTTACCTGTGACGTCAACGGAGAAGACGTTGATGGTACCGCTTACACTGCCGCTCACAAGTAGGAGGGGTTGGCCCGTGGGGCTATCAGTCGCCGGCACGAACCTGGGACAATTATGAATTTTGTGTTTGTTATTTTGGTGCTTAAAAAAATCAGGCTTAATAAAAAAATTACTTGTTTCCACCTTTTTTTATACCGAGCCTAAGCTTCTTTTCCTAGCATCTGGTTTATCAAGGTTGAAAAAACGTTGTTTTCCGTCACATCTTCTAAAGACAAGAGCACCACCTGCGGGTGCCAACGCTCGTCTGTTTTTGCCAACGTTAAATATTTATGTTAAACATTTTAAAAAGCTGACCTTGAGAATCACTAGTAAAACTGTACACCTTCACATGCAAAGATGAGGTACCATACCCGTAAAATATGACCTTTGACCTTGAAGGATGACCTTGACCTATGCATGGTGTAAAACAGACGAGCTAATAAAGAAATAAAATGGAAAAAAGTTAAAAAATAAAAGTTTTGTCGACCCATCGACGTCTTTTTTTTTTTTTTTTTTGAGATGTTAGTGGAAACAAAAAAAACAACAACTGTTTTTGCCTCATTTCCATTTTCTTCTCCTTCAAGAATGAAAAATAAGGCCATTAATGTTAAAATTCATACTTTATAAATTGACATAACCTATCACGGAGTATCAGATGAAAAAAAAAGAATATTTAAGAGACCCCGGCTTACTTCATGTCCTCGGGATCTAACATACTGACGACATTGTTAACAACCAGATTACTCCACGTGTCGTCAGTGCGCGAAACGTCATATAACAGGGTTTCAAATCGAGGCTGTATGGTTGGAAGCCGTTCGTCTATGGAATACACTGCCACAACTCCCGGTCTCTCGTTACCAACAATTATAAGAGTGACGTCGTTGAAATGACCGACCACAACGCTCTCCGTCTCTGGACCCTTAAGTAAATGAAATCAAAGAACTGAGAGTCCTAATGTTGCGCAAAACCTGAAACAGTAATAGAGAAAGTCAAGTGGCTTGGACTTTAGAAATGTTTTATTAATTGTGTACATCAAATGGATATTGTAGCTGATATATCATTTTACTGCGAGGACCGAACATATTTCATTTAAATACCTATTAGATTTCGTAAGGACGAGGTACATTGTATGTGAATTGCTGCACGTCATGTCTAGTCCGCTACTGGCTTACGTCATACAATTTCATTCATAGTATTTTCATTGATAGTTTCTCCGCTTAATCATCGTTGCAGAGTTCTCGTTCATTATGTGCCGTGACAACTTCCATAATAAAATGATAAAAATCATACACAGAAAATTGTAGTGCATTTTCTTTACGTAAAAATGTCACTCATGTAAAAATATGTCGATCGCAAGCATATGTATCTGTACGAGCAAACGGTGCACGTATAGCTTGCCCGCTAGAGGGCAATGAATTTGGATATTCAGTTTTCAGATTCCCACGATAGTTTATAATATGTTGCGTTGTAAACAAGGCATCATAATAAATCAAAAGTCGGTCTTTACGGCAAAATATAAATCTTATCTTACACAAGTTTATAAATCATGGGAACTTATTTTGCACTTTGAACAGACATTATAAAAGTGAACAAAACAGTCGTGCTATTTATGAAACAGTACGACGACCAAATTCATTTACATGAAGAAGATCTAGCCCCCCCCCCCCCCCCCCCCCCCCCCACACACACAAGAAGAAGCGCTTTGCTTTAGAAACAAAAGCAAACATAATTAGATACCTCGTCAATCAACAGCGGATAGAGCGACCATAACGTTCATTAGTAATGACATAAGGCTTTAAATCCCTAAACTTATGAATGGATTAATCCCTAAACTTATGAATGGATTCAGGGAAATGATCCTCACATCTGATATTTATGAAATAAATCATCGCGCTTAAGGCACTGAGAGAGTGTCGGATTACTCCTGGAGTGGGGAAAGCCGTTACTAAGCTCTGGAAACTTGTGTCTTGACCCATTTTAAAGTTATTATGTTTTCCTTTTGGCGTCATATGACATTTGCCTCTATCTGTTTCAAACCTGCTGAAACGCTGGGTTTAGAATTACAGCTATTTCATCTAAATTCTGCCGACAGTCTCTCAGTGCCTTAAGCGCTTTGATTATTTTACAGGTTTTAGTCCCGCGGCCATTATTGACCATGGGGGCAAGGTATTATGGTCTGAAAGAAGAAAAGAAAAATGTGGATGTTATTTTGACTCGATTTTCGAAACGCGTAATTAATATCTTTAGAAAATATTTGATAATTTGGCTTGATTCCAATTTATTTTTTCACTTATAAATGACCACCTCGTCATTATATTTTCAAATGGAGTTGACAACTGCCAGAGTAAGTAAATTCATAACATTTCAGAAAGTCGAATAAAGTCTAGCTGGCGACATTATGTGGTTTTCTTGGCTCTCTTTAACTCGTTCCTTAACTCCCCAATCACCACCTGCGGATGATGAATGGAATCAACTAGCAAGTCAATTTTTTTTTTACGCGTTTAGCATGGACATTTTATCCAATCGAATCGACGTTTACATACTCTCCATGTGAAGGTAAGAACATCGGTGGTGGTGAAGGATAATTCAAAGGAAATTACAAGACTAATTTTGATGCAAAGCATCAAAGACGCCGTGCGTGTTTCTGAAGCACGATTTGAATAAAGCAAAGCCATTTCAGAATATTTCAACAAGTGCATGCATTATTTACAAACAGAAGGTCTAATATTTCCACTAGGCAATGATACATGTCATTGTCACAAATAGCCTCAGCTGCAGGCCGTTTGTTTCAGAGATCTCTAAAGTGTGTTCTAAAACGTCCATGCCAATCAAGAGTGTCTTTGGCCTAATTTCCATATATTTTTTTATCTATTTAATCTGAAAAAAAAATCATTACATAATCGAGAATATGGCCAATGAAAAACTCATATTATTAAATTATTCAGAAATATAGAACACAAAAGTACAGAAAAACACTTCAATTATAGTAGACAAAGTCTATGATGATGATTTGAGACGCTATAAATTAACTAATATATTGCAATTTACAACAGGTAGTTCCTTTTCTTATATAATTACTGGAAAAGTTAGGATCTGCAAGATGCATAGGAGACAGTAAGCTACTAAGGCGGTGTTAATGTCAATGTAAAATCATCATCATCAGTAACAACAAAGGACGATGATAACGAAACAAATTAGCACAAATAAGTTTTCATTTGTTACGGGATTTTGGTACAGGTCCTGGAATTTAAAATCTTCCCGACAGTAGGAGTATAGCATTCTTTTTGTATTGATGAAAATAAAAATTAAATATATATTTAAAAGGCTTTACAACACATGCTATAATTTTCAGCTAAATTCACCCGTTTCAAGCACTATATCATACTGGGACCGCAGTTTGGGCCTGTGGACGTCAATTAGACATGTCCGATACGGCCATGTGTATAGTGTTTGTGTTTTCTCCACTTGCTACATTATGCTGTAATGTGTATTATTAAACTGCGGTTTCTTTGATTTTTCAAGTAGACGATATGTATATAAAAATCTGAATATTTTAAGGTTACAAAACATCTTCAAAAACCTTTTTTTTCTGAGCTATAATGAATCAGTCTGCTTGCAAGGTCCGTTAACCAAGTTTTAAAACCCGTGGCTATCGAATTTAGGGAGAAGTTATCAGATTCCTCTTTAATGTATCGAATTTCTTTTTAACAACGACAGAAGACTTACGTATTTTAAATCTTCTTTTTTACATCAGTTCAAGTAACAAGTACAAGTAACTGATTCATAAAGTGTCCTTTCAAACATACTACATGGCTTTATTTTACAATAATAACAGTGGTTGCTCCCTTTTTTTATTATGCGGCTCCAGTGTCAAAAAACAAAAACAAAACAAAAAAACCTATTCCATACTGACGCCGTGTTTTCACGCGGCGTCAACGATACAATCGTCTGGGTTGGTTAACGTTCATCCAAGCACCTAACTGTATCGGTATTCGATCTAACGAAAAAGTGGTAGTGAAAAAGCCCACAGGTGATGTTTGGAGAGTAGCGTAATCAGTAGCCGTTGGTTATCCGACGATGTCTTCAACGATGAACTGATTGCTTCGTAATTGTGATAGATCTGTTTTCTTTCAAATGAAGCAGAATTACGTCTGTATAGCAGACTAGGTAATTGCAAAATAATATGTATACCTGCATATGATTTATCATAATGATATATCATGTAAGACAGAATGCGGGCATAAAGAGAAGATAGATGCATATGCTTAATCATTTGATTCGGAACTGAACAAAGACTTTCAACTGTATCAGCTCAATAACAATTAAAATTGACCATTGTCCATTTTCTATGTGAATATCCTGTCACAATAGAATACACATAACATCACATCACTGTATATAATACAAATACACACAGATATTTCATATGACAACTATATGTGCTCTTTTTTATTATTCAACTCGAAGACCATTATTTCAAAATTATAACATTGCTGCCATTCTTTTGTTGCCTAGTGAAACGAAAATGAAAGGTACCTTGTCATCAGAGCGTGTGTCGAACGTCTCGTTTGCCATGAGGTCCGGATCCACGTCAGAGTTAAACAACTGTCGCCTCATTGACGCCACCTTGCGGGAAATTTCGTCACCACTGTCGTAGACCTGTTCCATTGTGTCCGCCCGCCATATGGAGAAGCTACGCCCACCAAACGCGTAGAGGGCGTCATACTGGCCGGTGGTCGAGTTCCGCCCGTTCAGTGTCGACACCTTTAATCTGCCTGTTCATACATGGGTCGATATATTTTTTTAATTTAAGATTAATCAAACATTATACATAATTCGTCTTCCTTTTTTCGAAAAAAAAAATAGCACAGAGGAGGATTTTTTGTGCTCATTTACAGCTTTTGACATTTTGTTCATTTAATTATTGCAACGACGAATGGCTTTCATTTCCTGTTATAGGTTGCTATGGTTAGTGCAAATATTAAACCATTAAAACTTTATCATGTTAGAAAAGAAGCTCTATATAGATGATAAAACCCTAAATGACTGAATACTGTCGATAGGACGGAACTCCCGAAAATAAACACGTTGATGTAAATATATATTTAAGATATATTAGAGCATAAAACTGATTCTTGAATTATATGTAAGGACCAATTCATTTTTTCGAAAAGAGAATTATATGCGCCATAATAATTCATACCTAGTGCATCATCTCCTTGAAGAAGCTTGCGGGTTGTCTGATTGCTCTCTGTAATATAGTAGAATATAGTTAAAAATGTTGTACGAGTAAATTACGTAAATAAGGCTGGTACTATTCAAGGACTTATTTACAATGGACAGAATGATAAGGGAGACTATACCTTGTAATTAACGTAACTAAGGTTGGTTCTATTCACGTGTGCAGTTGTCTTTCTTACATATATATTTTCTAATACCTTTTTATGTCAACCCTGACATCTAATTGCCGTGCATCTTAGTGAAGTGTTTTCATAAAGTAACTTATTCATCTATAAACTGTAATTCTGCCAGATTACTTTATTAAGATACGAGGTATATATTTCAGCTGACTGTCTGTATTTTTGTCACTGTTAAATAATAATCTTGTTCCAACCATCTTTTTTGTAAAGATGATACATGTATTGACTGGAAACTTAAGTTAAACTATTTCCCCCCATTACTTTGTTCCAAAAAGCAAAGCCTGGCTGTGGGTAGAACAAATTGTTAATCTTGTCTTTGAAACAACTGTTGATAATGTTTCTTTAATTGTATAAGGTGAGACGGAAAAAATAAAATGAAAGTTATCTAACTTGATTATTTCGATGAATCGTGGGTAAGTGGTATGGGTACATACTGACCAGTACACAAAACTTAGCCAAGAAATATTTGACAATGTAAAATGGTCACAATTCTTGCAAAAAAATAAATAATTAAGAGATGATTCTTGCAGCTGCAGTTACATTTTAAAGTCATAGCTAAACTTAACCAAGAAATCTAACATTTTCTAAATGTGAAAGGGCCATAATTCTTGCAAAAGACAATACGCGTTTGTGGTCCTTACAGCCCAGAGTTAACTAATGATGGTATAACAAGTTTAAAGTTTAAAATCAATAGCGTCCACGGTCTTGGTGTTCCTGTCCATACCGGAAAACCTACAACAATATTCTTAACTCTGCCATTTGTTCTCACCAAACCTTTCCGACAGCGCCAGATTCTTCACTCGCTCCTCTTCCGAGAAGTATTTGTAATCTTTTGAATCGCCTTCGTTAGCCGTGATGATGTAGTCCTTGCCCTGCCACCGGAGGACTTTGATAGAATCGGGCTGGTACATCCCATATATAGGCCATGGACGCATGAAGATGCCTGTCGGGTATACACAAGGCTTACTTACTTTGTTTGTTTATTAAGTTTAACGTCCCGCCGACAGTATTTCAGTCATTTGGTGACTGTCTACTTAGGGACAGACTTAGTGTTTCCACACTGCAGTATCACGCCGTATGCATGGTATGTGGTACGATTCCACTCCCATTCACATTATCCTGACACCGGTCAACCAGTTCTGAGACAACCCTTATATGCTGAGCACCATGCAAAAGAGCTATACAACTTTTGTATGTCGCGGCCTGGATCGAACCCATGACCTCCTGAACCCGAGGAGGACGCTTTAAACACTCGGTCGCTGGGGACGGTCATAGAAGAGTGATTGTTCTACAAGTAGCATGTCTGAAATTTATCTATGCTGTGAGATACAGCGGTGCGGCGAAACCGACCGGTAAAAAAAGGGTAACTGAGTAAAATGCTAATGGTGGGACACTAAAGTACAACACATAACCACTAGTATTTACCTCCGTCCCGATCACTCGTGTCCAGTGCGATGCCGCTGTTCCAGTCCTTGAACCCAAGACCGTGGATTCCAGTTATGGTCTCCGTGACCAGGTCCACCACAGCGATGGCGTTGTTCTCCTGGAGGCAGAGGAAACAAACTCATGAGATTGCTACAAATTACATGGCATTGGCATGTTACATAATACAATCCGGTATCGTTCGTGGTACAATCAAATGTACTGCAATAAGACAAACTAAAACTTATATTGCTTGCTGTATATCCTATTGCCTATAACACAATGCAATGTATTGCCTGCATGTAGAGTATAGTATAATGAATTATATATTGCTTGCATTAAACAATGTAATGCTTGCTGTACAACATCATACAATGATGAAATGGATGCAGTGCAGCATATTGCCTGTAGCATAATACACTGTCCTATGTTAAAGCATAATGTACATATGTAGCATAATGCAATGTTTGTACTTGACTCCTTTATGCAATATATTTACAAAATAATGCAATATATTGCTTGCAGTACAGTAAAGTACGTATAATGATGTACTGCTTGCACTACAGCCTTTTACATGAAGCATAATGCAATATATTGCTTGCAGTACAGTAAAGTACGTATAATGATGTACTGCTTGTACTACAGCCTTTTACATGAAGCATAATGTAATATATTGCTACAGTACAGTAAAGTACGATAATGATGTCTGCTTGTACTACAGCCTTTTACATGAAGCATAATGCAATATATTGTTTGCAGTACAGTAAGTACGATAATGATGTTGTGTTGACTACAGCCTTTTACATGAAGCATAATGAATATATTGCCTTCAGTACAGTAAAGTACGCATAATGATGTGCTGCTTGTACTACAGCCTTTTACATGAAGCATAATGCAATATATTGTTTGCAGTACAGTAAGTACGTATAATGATGTGCTGCTTGTACTACAGCCTTTTACATGAAGCATAATGCAATATATTGCTTGCAGTACAGTAAAGTACGTATAATGATGTGCTGCTTGTACTACAGCCTTTTACATGAAGCATAATGCAATATATTGCTTGCAGTACAGTAAAGTACGTATAATGATGTGCTGCTTGTACTACAGCCTTTTACATGAAGCATAATGCAATATATTGTTGCAGTACAGTAAAGTACGTATAATGATGTTCTGTTTGTACTACAGCCTTTTACATGAAGCATAATGCAATATATTGTTTGCAGTACAGTAAAGTACGTATAATGATGTGCTGCTTGTACTACAGCCTTTTACATGAAGCATAATGCAATATATTGTTTGCAGTACAGTAAAGTACGTATAATGATGTGCTGCTTGTACTACAGCCTTTTACATGAAGCATAAAAAAAAAGGATGTACTGTTTGCTACAGCCTTTTACATGAAGCATAATGTAATATATTGCTTGCAGTACAGTAAAGTACGTATAATGGTGTACTGCTTGTACTACAGCCTTTTACATGAAGCATAATGCAATATATTGCTTGCAGTACAGTAAAGTACGTTTAATGATGTGCTGCTTGTACTACAG
Source organism: Solen grandis (assembly GCA_021229015.1). Lineage (NCBI taxonomy): Eukaryota > Metazoa > Mollusca > Bivalvia > Adapedonta > Solenidae > Solen > Solen grandis. Next base: position 6,907,404 of record CM037792.1, on the reverse strand, counting down.
CCTTTAACATGAAGCATAATGCAATATATTGCTTGCAGTACAGTAAAGTACGTATAATGATGTTCTGCTTGTACTACAGCCTTTAACATGTTGCAGTACAGTAAAGTACGTATAATGATGTACTGTTTGTACTACAGTCTTTTACATGAAGCATAATGCAATATATTGTTTGTAGTACAGTAAAGTACGTATAATGATGTACTGCTTGCACTACAGCCTTTAACATGAAGCATAATTTATCCTATCATCAGACTCACATCGTAGTATAAACTGCCTATCGAATAAACTTAGCTTTATACTCATTCGTGAAATTTTATATACTCTGACGTCATCAGAACTACTTTCTTGAGTTCAAATGTGTTTTGTGTATTGGGCTCAACCGTGTAAGATACTATTCTTTTTAAATATATTTTTTCTTGTCGAGTATTTGAAAGTTAAAAATGCTTAACGCATATATATGCTTAATAAAAAGTTTCGAAAAATTCGTGAATTGTTATAACCGTTTTTTAAATCCTGGGACTACTTAGGTGTGTACGCAGAACGGTTTGCTTGCTTGCACACGCGGAAGAATACTAAAGGGCAGATAGTTGGGAGAATCCAGATTTTTTTCTTTTATTTTCGTGTCTAATTTAAAATCATCAGATTATTAGTTAGAATGATAGGATAAATAGAATACTAGGTTAGTGTTGGATAAAGATAAGTTTATCCTGCTCGGCAAAGAAAAAATAAACCAATCGCCAAGGCTGGCGGTTTATATTTTCTTGGCCTCGCAGGATAAACTTATCTTTATCCAACACTAACCTAGTATTCTCTATGTAATATATTGCCTACAGTACAGTAAAGTACGTATAATGATGTACTGCTTGCACTACAGCCTTTAACATGAAGCATAACGCAATATATTGCTTGCAGTACAGTAAAGTACGCATAATGATGTACTGCTTGCACTACAGCCTTTAACATGAATCATAATGCAATATATTGCTTGCAGTACAGTAAAGTACGTTTAATGATGTACTGCTTGCACTACAGCCTTTTACATGAAGCATAATGCAATATATTGCTTGCAGTACAGTAAAGTACGCATAATGATGTACTGCTTGTACTACAGCCTTTTACATGAAGCATAATGCAATATATTGCTTGCAGTACAGTAAAGTACGTATAATGATGTGCTGCTTGTACTACAGCCTTTTACATGAAGCATAATGCAATATATTGTTTGCAGTACAGTAAAGTACGTATAATGATGTACTGCTTGCACCACAGCCTTTTACATGAAGCATAATGCAATATATTGCTTGCAGTACAGTAAAGTACGCATAATGATGTTCTGCTTGTACTACAGCCTTTTACATGAAGCATAATGCAATATATTGCTTGCAGTACAGTAAAGTACGTATAATGATGTACTGCTTGTACTACAGCCTTTTACATGAAGCATAATGCAATATATTGCTTGCAGTACAGTAAAGTACGTATAATGATGTACTGCTTGTACTACAGCCTTTTACATGAAGCATAATGCAATACATTGCCTACAGTACAGTAAAGTACGTATAATGATGTACTGCTTGTACTACAGCCTTTTACATGAAGCATAATGCAATACATTGCCTACAGTACAGTAAAGTACGTATAATGATGTACTGCTTGTACTACAGCCTTTTACATGAAGAGTACAGTAAAGTACGTATAATTTCCTTTTAACATAACGCAATATATTGCTTGCAGTATAGTAAAGTACGCATAATGATGTACTGCTTGTACTACAGCCTTTAACATGAAGCATAACGCAATATATTGCTTGCAGTACAGTAAAGTACGTATAATGATGTACTGCTTGTTTCACAGTGTAACATGGTGTTAATGTACTTAAACTGAAACAATGCAATCTAAATTAAAGTGAATTTCCGTACATGAAGCATAGGAGATTTCCTCAATAATGAATTATCGGTAGAAAAATAAGCTAAAATAACACATAATGTTGTCTCTGTAACAGTTTATTACCTGTAGAACAATATATGCTATTGTTTCCTCTTCATTTAGAGCGATGTATTCCGGCTCTACGTCGTTAGAGAATGGGTTACCGTTTTCAGAGTACACCTGCCGGACACCAGATTTTTCCAGGGTGGCATACCTTAGCGAACAAACACAGTTCAAACAGATCAGGAGACACATTCTTCACATATCTTAAGAATAGGATTTTTCAGTTTAGCTTTAGAAGGCCCTGATAGAATCTTGCCAACAAGGATTTCCAACAAATCGTCTCCGGCGTTATGGGATAGCATTCTACATACTGCAGAATATTTTCTGTCAAATTCATTGTGATCCAACAACAATTTTTGCCCTGATAATGTACATTCTGTTGTAAACACTGTGTATATGTCAAACTGTAACACGTTTTAACAACGATATTGGTTAATATACCTATTATCTTAAAATAATCAACGAATTTAAGGGACACCATTTACATTTTATAGATTATAATTAAATGACTGAATGTCCATATTATTTATCTGAACCAACTAGTCTCTTTTCAAATCTTTTTTTAAACTTATTGGTCATAATTTTTGTCTAAGTTTTTATCGTTTACATTTCATTTTCAAAATATCAATTGATACTTGAAAGCATAAGTTTCCTCTGTTAAAAGTAACAGTAAGTCTAAATCTGTAGTATTATATTCATCCGTCAAAATGCAGTGTCCCTTCCCGAGTTTAAGAAGAGAAAATCATTAACCCCACCTTTTGCCATTCACGGTTAGGTGACTTACTCACAAACAGAAAAACAAACAAAAGTATATACGCTCCTCAGAGGTAACCGCTCCTTAGAGGTGCCGTTTCGTGAGGTTTTACTGTATGTTCTTTTGTGTAAACCAAGTCACCTAATGACTACCTACCATCCAAGCATATCTATTTGATTACTTGTTCGTCTATGGTCAATAGCATTGCTACGATACAGGACTTGCAACTGTTTAAATACATGTATTGCACGTCAACAATTTCAAATAATGCATTTTATGTAGTAAAATTACTGAAATGAAAACGTTTTTATATACCGCTATTAATTAATTTCGGCGGAGTTCACTTGACTGATTAATCACGTGCTTACATCGTGGGGTCTATCACTTGCCTTTCGTGTTTATAAGTTATTCACACATAAACGTGTAACATTCCGACATATCGCCCAATCTTATTACGGCTTTCCGCAAACCTGCGGAAAACGTATAGGGTTTGTTATGTTTCTTATTACGGCTTTCCGCAACCTGCGGAAAACGTATAGGGTTTGTTATGTTTATTCTTATTATTATTTGGACTTTCTGCCTAAAGCAGAAAGTCCTATTGGGTTTGTTATGTTTATTAGGACTTTCTGCCTAAAGCAGAAAGTCCTATTGGGTTTGTTATGTTTATTAGGGCTTTCTGCCTCAAGCAGAAAGACCTATTGGGTTTGTTATGTTTTTTATTATTATTATTCTACTTTTTTCTTCCTTTTGAGGTTCAAATTAAAACAGGTTACCGACAAGGCAGCTGCATGAAATTTTAACAGTATGCACAGTGACTTTGGCGTTTTTGATTGGAGCAATTTTTTTCTTCATGTGATGTCACGTGACGTCAGGGTTGAAAAAAGTTTCCAAAGCTTGTACGCGCTCTACAGTCGCCATTTATTGACCAATTGAATTGATTTTTTCACAGAATGTATGTATTGCGACTTAGTTGTGCAGGATTATATACATTTTGCAACATTCAAAAAGACCAAGGATCTATGGCTGAACCAAGTTTCGAACTTTGGGCCTGAAAATGTATTTAAGTATTACGAAGCTTTCAGATAAGTTAGAAACTTAAAATTAGGACAGAACATGTGTCTTATCAATTTCCTACAGCTCTGAAAAGTCTGACGTCGTATGACGTAAAATGACGTCGTGACGCGTTAACGAACTTTTAATCCAAAATGTAGGGTTTTTAA